>CM062816.1:346178599-346618599 GCA_031772625.1 Pinus tabuliformis
CACCCTCCTCAACTGGGCCAACCTCTCATCGTCCCAATGAATTCTACCCCAGAATTTCTACATACTGAATTTCCCTTGAGCCATGGGTTTGTCTCCGATTTCACCTGTCACTGTGCACTCATAACCAAAGATTCCATGATATTTTGGCTAATTTCCCACAACTAGGCCAAGATCATGCTCTTATATCACTGTAATGATCTTTAATAGGAATACAAGTGATAACAAGAAAATAATACATGCAACAAATTACAAAAACGAAATATTCAACAAACACCCATATAAAAGTTGCAAATGGAGAACTTCTAAGCCATTTTATTATATTTATGTAAGTCAAATACAATAGATGATGGAATGGTGTGCCCGGGCTTGTCTAAAAGGACAAGCAGGACCAAACCCAGGTAGGAAAATGGTTGAGCTGAAGGCTTCTCAATTGCTGCACCAATCTGCACTGTGCTACCCAAAAACTACCGCTTTGTTGAAGTTCGAATGGATGGAAGGTGCACTAAAACTGCCTAGAAATTTATATGCTTTAAATGCCAGACTCCTTGGCCAAAATCCACAAAAATCTAGAATTGATTTGGCCCGATTTGGACTTCCCAAAATTGACCCCCAAAGGCGTTATTCAATCCCAGTGGTTCTATGTTGCCTGCTGCAAAGATACGACTTAAAACCCCACCTGCGGTGCTAAAAAAATGATGAAACTTTAGATTTGGGATCCTTGTAAAAAAACTAGAAAAACACAGAAGGGAATTTCTCTGGTTTTAACTTTGGATTTTCGGCCTCCTTGGAGCCTCTCCCCAGCTGCTACAACCAAATTCAACTTGCAGGAAATAGCTTGCCAAGCCCTCTAAAAATAACCCTAGAACATTGGGTCTACCTGTACTGACTAACTCATTGATTTCCAGATGACCCTTGGTCCGGATGACTGCTCTCCCAGCACCACAAGTTTGCTGCTAAAATGGCCTCTACGCTAGTCTAGCTGGCTGCTACTCTAGTAGAGTTTCCCTTTCTATGCTGCCTCTTCAACTCCTGCCTCTCCCACAAAGCTGTGAACCCCCCTTGCTAATTTATAGCCCTTCTTGCGTGTTCTCTGGCTACCCAGGAATACATAGTTCCTCCCTGCGCTGATTACTAAAGTATGTGACTATACCAGACTCCCTGGAAACTCCTGTGTAACAGCCTCCCTAGGGAAGGCACAGATGGTCCCCCAAAGAAGAGGTTGAATCTTCCCAACAGAAGACTCGTGGCTAAACAGCCGGTAGACTCGCTGAATAAGAGAGCATACAAAATGAGTTTGTTTGTCAAAATAATTAGAATGCTCGAAAATGAGAGCTCCATCCCCTTTTATCACCTTAGGCTCCCTTAGAATTTTGTGGGTCCCTCCTTCGACTAACTCGAATTCCCTCCAATGTCCTCCTTGGCCAAATTCAAATTATGCATGGGTGGCCTCCACATTCCACTAGATTCCAAAATAATTCAAACTACCTATAGTTCCTAAGTTTCTGCATGTGGGGTTCTCCTCTTAAACCAAAATTTCTGCCAAAATTGTGTAGCAGCACCCTGTTACAAATGGGTTTGAGAAGGGACATGACAGGCTGATCCAAAAAGGCCCATTGTGACATGAAACCAGGGTCAGCGCTAACATGAGTAAAAAAAAGGACTTGATAGCTCTGTAGGATTTAATTATCTAGCATGGTGTCCCATACAGAGGGAATATGACGTATCACTCAGGGGTCCTTTGCTCTAGTACAGTGGCATGAGACTGATGGTGCCCACTCCCAGTTTTAAAGGATAAATGTTTCAAGCAGTAAAGGCTGAAACGACGAGAGTTGGATGAACAACACAAGAGGCCATAAAAAGAGCAAACTGTAACCTGAAGAAGAGGTGATCACAGGGATGGGCACGAAGATATTTCATTTACGTTTCCATCTGATTGTTTAGTTATTTGTTTTCTTGTAATGTGCCTCCCTTCAATGAGGTAATTAATTTTGTAATGTTTTTTGGGCCACAGAGCCATCCCTGGCCGAGACAGCTAGTCAATCTGAGAGCTAAGACTCAGCTGAAGATATTTTGTTGTAATCAATGTTCTACACTCCCCTCTCTAGATAAATAGGGGGAAGCAACACCTCACAAAGGTTCAGAAATTCTAAAGAAAAAACTGCATGCTATTTTCAGAATGTATAACTTTATACTACAAATCTTTCAGAATATCAAGTAAAAGGTGGCAATTCCCCCTTCAAGTATTACAATCTGTTATCCCTCTGTTAAAACCCATTATGTTCATATTTCTTCTTTGAATTCATGCAATCATAGCTGCTAGAAATATTTCAAACTTCCTGATAGATTCATTTGTATCGATATGTTAATGCATGTGCCTGTAAGTTTCTCACATATTCATTTGTATCAACATTGTTAATGCATGTGCCTGTATGGATTAGTGAAATTATATATTTGAATCTACGCTACATGAATCATAACATTCAGTCCCTCTTTTATCGATTACATCTACCTGTAACTCAAATAAGTATAAAAATTCTTAATGCCTCAAGCTCTGTGTGTTAAGTGTAGAATTATTGATGCTTTAAGCTCTATGTGATGAGTTGCTCTTTCTTCTTATCCTCTCTCATTTTTTCTACAAAAGCTTATTAAACTGTAAGTCCTTGAACTACTCAGCCTCCACTCTTTTATGCATATATTTATGTGAACTACATGTGTGAAGAAGTACTATAAATACATGTCTTATACCTTTGGATGAATGAACCATCCCTTTATCTATATATATGTAAAATATAGGTGAGGTCTCCATTTTACTGAGAATCATTTGAGACACTCAAAACCTAGATATGCCCAGGAACTGGTCTTGTAAGCAATCCAAGGTTGTCTCTGGGAGCTACAACACACCACGAGAGGTTGGTTGATTTTAGGTGACATTTTGCTAAAAAGTTGTTTTGGAATGTCAAAATATGTATGCCAAAAAACGTGAAAATTGAGTTTTTACAATGTGCAAAGGGGAAATGTACGTGGAGGTACAGAAATGGGGGAATAAAGGTTATCATGCTGTTGAAGCCCCGAAAATCAGGTCTACAACAAGGGGGATACCCACCCAGTCCGGACCTTGGTTAGCAGCTCCTTTTCTGTTTGGTGTAGTGGGTCCGACTGGGGATATGGGACCAGTTTCCCAATTTATGTGTGTGTGTGTGTGTGAAGAATTGATATTTCCCTTTCTAAAAGTTCCTAAGTGAGATGCTCTAATTCTAACTCTAATCTAATAATATGAAAATTGTATTCTAATAAGCAGAAATATCTAAGTCAACACCAACCCGGGGTGTAATCCTTCTGTTATGCGATCTAAAATGATTTCAGATAATAATTGGTAATAAAGATCATTCAATTGTTATGAGAAAATAATTCAATACAGATAAACCACTTTGTATAAAAAGTTAGACGAAAGAGTTGTGAAAAAACATATCGCATAATAAGCTACTCATATATTAAGCACAAATAAATAGCTATCACCGTACAAAAGTGCCAAATGATAAATCAAGCATTCACACATCAATATATAAATAGCTGAACATGAATATCACTTTTAACACAAAGGCAGAAATAGTTAAGAGATAGAAGTACCATTTATAACTAGTCCTACTCATGAGCTTCAAGCGATAATGATTTATTTCTTCTTAATCCAACATCCACTAAGAGTACAAAAGTGCAACATCAGTAGTAGATATTAAATGCAGATATCAATAAATCCTGTTCCATTCATTCATCAAAACCTCCTTAGAGGGTACAAAAGTGCATGTTCTGGGGATATGTTTTTGATAAATTTCAGGACCCTTCTCTAAATGCATGAAAAGAGTTTAAATACTACTAACTAAATCTAAAAATAACTTATTACAAAAATGTAGGATGCGGTTTAAATGACCGTCCTTATTTCAGGAAAAAATAAAACAAAATTTAAAACTAAAACTGAATCTAAAATTAAAACTACTAACTAATTATTTTTGTATATGCTCCTTGAAATTGCACGCGTTCAGCATTTGCTTGAGAAGAGTCAACTGGCTGACTTCCAATTTTAGCTTTGCTGAGAAAACAAAATCAGCAAGAGCTAGCGCCATCTTCTCGGCAGAATTGATGATACACTTGAGAGTCATCCACTGGCTGTGTGGTTTTACCAAGTATGCCCAGTAATAATCCCAATTCAACTTAGTTAACCTTTGGATTGATTCTACCTTTTCTTGATCCTTTTGTCTCCACTCTGTTTGTAGTTGTTGTACTTTAGGTAGATACCCTCGAGTGGTTTCTGAGATCAGATTTGCTCTATGCAAATTTTCACTTATACAGTCGATAATGTTGTTTACTGCCGTGGCTGCTTCTTCTGCTGCTTGCTCTACTTTCCTGAGTTGTGCATCTCATTTGTTAAAAAGCATTTCTTTGTGATTGTCGTTTATTATTGGTGTGCCTGCTCTTTTTCTCTCCTTTGTTTCTTTCCAAGCCAAATATTCAGTAACTTGTTTATCAATTAAATCATAATCATGTCGTAAATCCATGACTTGATTAGTGATTTTATCACTTATTTCACAATACGAATTCCACTGTGATATTCTTTGGCTCAATGCTTCCTGTTGCTGTAGTAGTTGTTCATTCAAGGAAATGGATTCTGTGATGAATTCTGTAAGTTTAGGATCATCCTTGTGCATTTCCTACATATCATGTAACTATTTTTCTCTCTTAGCCAAACTGTTCTGGTAGCCTATCTACATTTGTTGGAAGTCCTGTTGTAGCCTTTCAAGATGTTTTTGTGCTTCGTTGTTGGCGTTGGCTTGCTGCAACTGTTGTTTCAAAACTTGTATCTGGTCTTCCTTTTCTTTTAGCAGTTGTTGTAACTCAGATGATTTATCAATAGTTAACGAGGCATATGCTCCTGCGATCTGAGATAATTTGGTGAGATTCTCAGTGGGATCGGTTGTAGGATCTTGCCATAGGACGTCTAATTGATCTGCATCATGAGAGAGCACGCTTTCCAATTTCCTCTTCTTCCTTTGTATTCTCACTACTGTCTCATTGATCTTGCTCAATTCGATTAAGCTTCCACAAAGTGTTGTAGAAGTAGATCTTGTATTGTGTTTTAGTATATTGCATAATATGTTGATCTATAGTGGGAATTTCTACATGGTATCTATTATCACTTAAGAATACTAATGCCAAAATTTCTCAATTTAGTTTGATGAATTACACAGGGATTCATACAATTGCAGACAACAACACAGTGGCAATGGTTATTATCAATCCAAGCAACCCATGTGGCACTACTTTTACCCATGATCATTTGGCTAAGATTGCAGAGACAGCTAAAAGTAATTACTCTTGGTAGCATATCAAAGAAAAGGATGGTTCCTGATTGGCTCAACAGATATTCCTGATTGGTGTTTTGTGGAGGCATATGGAAAGAATGGGAAAAATGTTCACACTGAAGCACCTTCAATAGAAAATACCGCCCTTGACCGCATTCTGCCTTGTGTAGATGTGGAAACAGCTGAACAATCTTTAAATCAGAGCAAAATAGTGAACATTTAGTAGACCTTATGAGGAGGATGTTGTCTTCATTGCCAATGATTGGCATACATCTCTTCTTCCTTGTTACTTGAAGATTCTTTCACAAATGCCAAGGTTACATATTGCATACATACCTTGAAGAATGGGGTCTATATATATATATATATATATTCAGTTTGAAAAGCTTCAAGGCACATGAAAAGAGACATTTGAAGATAGCAAAAGGCTCAAAATGAAAAATTTTGGTTCAAAGCTGTGTTTTTGTAATTACACAGCAGTTTCGTAGCGTGCTACGAAACTGCTGTAAGTGATGCCTAATGATCAGCAGTTTCGTAGCGCGCTACGAAACTGCTGTAGGAGCATATTATGAATCAGTGGACCAATTTTGAGAGACAAAGGGAAATATTTTCAAAGGGGAATCTCTGCAAAAGATCAATTACGAAGTGTCAACATTCAGCAAGGGCAAAACAAGTAGGAGGACATTTTTGTTGAATTCTAAGCTACATGTTATAAAAGTGGAAATTGTTTCATAGCTAGATGATGCTTCAGGCAGCATTAAAGGAGCTATTTGTCTTAATTCAAGTGTGGGATCAGATTTCATGGTTGATTTAATGCATTTCATATAATTAAAGAGACAGCATGGTCAGCAGAAGGATTCAAAGAGGAGCATAAGAATGAAACTCTAAAAAGGAGGAGTTTTGTTTCCCTGTTTTTACTAGTCAACTTCTATAAGCGTTTCTGAGCATTTGAAAGCTTATCTCTAAAATGTGAAAGAGGTTTTCATTCATAAGATACTGAAATACAAAAACCTCTTCCACTTTCTTCAAATCCATTATGATGTGAGAGAAATGAATGATCAAACTTGCGCTACGAAACTGCTGTAGGTGCAAGTTTTTCACAGGCATATTTCTCTGTTTGACACCTGTTTTTCAAAGAAATATTCTGGACGGTAGGAAAGGTGTTTCAAAAAACCAAGAGAGGTTTTTGTTAAGCATGTATTGGTTCACAAAAGCCTCCTTCAGGTTTTCCAAATACATTGTTTATGAGAAGTTATGAGCTCTGTCCCAAGACCTATTTTTCGGCCAGAACAGAGCAAGGGACAGTTTCCTAGTTTCTAGGAACAACAAAAGGATGAGTCATCAAGGGCCAACTGGAACGTTATGGGCTTCATCAAATTCGACTTCATGGATTTTCATGTGTCAAAAGGAGTGTTTAATGCTTAGATAAGGTTGTTGTAATCATGATAAGGAGTTACACTCCTAGTTGTATTAGGTCTCTACGACTTCTAGTTAGGTGTCATTGCATTTAATAGTTAGTTTTGAGTGTCATTAGGTGTCAGGTCAGGTAGAATTCGAATTTTCCTCATCCTAGAAGAGGAATCTAAGTTGTGTAAAGAGCTCTATATATAGCAGAAGAGCTAATGTACAAGGGGTTGGAAAATTTTATGGAAAAGCTTGTATTTGGCCTATGTAAGACTCATTTTCAGTAATACATGCTTGAATTTACTTCTTAGGATTCATGAAGGATTTTTTATGTTCAGAATATGTGATGTTGTCCTTTTCTTAATTCTTACAGTGGTATGGATGTATAATCACTCAGAATTCATTGAATGTGCTCTGACTTCCTGTATACATTTATAAACTGTGTGGTCCCATATGAGTTTAAGTTCTGAATGTTTAAATGCTGAATGCCCTGACTTCCATGTAGGGTTGATTTCATTGTTATATTGAGGTGCTTTTGACTCCATAAGCCCAATGGATAGTTTTGTTTAATGTGTTTCCACCATTAATATTTTTCACAGTTGTTCTATAAGAGTTAGCCATGTTATCTTTAATCAAAATCATTAATCCATCAAGAGAGAGCCCTCTCAGGTTGAGGAGGCTAAGCCTCAGCCTAAAGTAGGTTGAAATAGTTACTTAGAGTCAACCTGACCAACAGCCTATCAGGATCTGATTTTGAGATAACATTTTGGTGCGTCTGCCGAGAGCCTGAAGTCTATTCATTCCCGAAATTAAGAGGTTGAACTTCTGAAGGTAGCAGGAGCTCAGACATCTATTTGAGGCTGCAAAACTACCTTGGCGACTCCACACATCGAATAAGAAATTGGAAGCTGACTCCACTGCTAGAAGATCAATAACTTGATGAAGTTTCAAGATGAATTCCATTGCAAGAATGAATGCCAGGTATGCTCCTATGAATCGGTCTCATATCCCTGGTTTTCCAAATCCTATGCCAAAGGTTGATTGGTTAGAGGATCTTCCGATATTCAAAGATGAAAAGAAAAACAATGCTGCTGTTCATTTGGTTAGGTTTCATATGCATGTACGCAATCTTAAGGTTCACTTTCCTGAGGATTGTGTCATGAGGATGTTTATGACCACTTTAGAAGGAAAAGCATGGTCTTGGTATAAAAGTTTGGAAAATGGTTCATTATATTCTCTTGCTGATTTCCATGATGTGTTCTATGACATGTATAAAGAGTGTCATCCCTCCTTATTGTTGGTCAAAGATTGTTGTAAACATTCTACGAGTTTTATTCAATATTTGGAGGATTGTTATGATGATGATGAATTTATGGATGAAGAAATTTTAGACGCTCTTCATAACAATGCATTTCAACACCAAGAAGAAAGTATAACATCTCATGAAACGCAGCATGAAGATCAGCAGGGGTTTGCTTGTGAAAACCATGTTTCATCCTTTGATATGAATGAAAAGAGGAAGCAGATTTGTCATTCTTTTGATCATAAAGAATATGAAATTGATTGCAAACACCAAGAAGAAATACTGGAAGAAATTTTTTATAATCCTCAGGCAGAAGAAAAGGTTGTTCATTTTTGTGATTCCTTGCAGCAGCTTACATCAAAGAATGATCACAATAGTGAGGCAAATTACATTGTCTTACAGCAGTTTCGTAGCACGCTAGGAAACTGCTGTGTAATTACAAAAACACAGCTTTGAACCAAAATTTTTCATTTTGAGCCTTTTGCTATCTTCAAATGTCTCTTTTCATGTGCCTTGAAGCTTTTCAAACTGAATATATATATATATATCTATATATATATATATATATATATATATATATATATATATATATATATATATATATATATCAGTTTGAAAAGCTTCAAGGCACATGAAAAGAGACATTTGAAGATAGCAAAAGGCTCAAAATGAAAAATTTTGGTTCAAAGCTGTGTTTTTGTAATTACACAGCAGTTTCGTAGCGTGCTACGAAACTGCTGTAACTGATGCCTAATGATCAGCAGTTTCGTAGCGCGCTACGAAACTGCTGTAGGAGCATATTATGAATCAGTGGACCAATTTTGAGAGACAAAGGGAAATATTTTCAAAGGGGAATCTCTCCAAAAGATCAATTACAAAGTGTCAACATTCAACAAGGGCAAAACAAGTAGAAGGAGGACATTTTTGTTGAATTCTAAGCTACATGTTATAAAAGTGGAAATTGTTTCATAGCTAGATGATGCTTCAGGCAGCATTAAAGGAGCTATTTGTCTTAATTCAAGTGTGGGATCAGATTTCATGGTTGATTTAATGCATTTCATATAATTAAAGAGACAACATGGTCAGCAGAAGGATTCGAAGAGGAGCATAAGAATGAAACTCTAAAAAGGAGGAGTTTTGTTTCCCTGTTTTTACTAGTCAACTTCTATAAGCGTTTCTGAGCATTTGAAAGCTTATCTCTAAAATGTGAAAGAGGTTTTCATTCATAAGATACTTAAATACAAAAACCTCTTCCACCTTCTTCAAATCCATTATGATTTGAGAGAAATGAATGATCAAACTTGCGCTACGAAACTGCTGTAGGTGCATGTTTTTCACAGGCATATTTCTCTGTTTGACACCTGTTTTTCAAAGAAATATTCTGGACGGTAGGAAAGGTGCTTCAAAAAACCAAGAGAGGTTTTTGTTAAGCATGTATTGGTTCACAAAAGCCTCCTTCAGGTTTTCCAAATAAATTGTTTATGAGAAGTTATGAGCTCTTTCCCAAGACCTATTTTTCAGCCAGAACAGAGCAAGGGACAATTTCCTAGTTTCTAGGAACAACAAAAGGATGAGTCATCAAGGGCCAACTGGAAGGTTATGGGCTTTATCAAATTCGACTTCATGGAGTTTTATGTGTCAAAAGGAGTGTTTAATGCTTAGATAAGGTTGTTGTAATCATGATAAGGAGTTACACTCCTAGTTGTATTATGTCTCTACGACTGCTAGTTAGGTGTCATTGCATTTAATAGTTAGTTTTGAGTGTCATTAGGTGTCAGGTCAGGTAGAATTCGAATTTTCCTCATCCTAGAGGAGGAATCTAAGTTGTGTAAAGAGCTCTATATATAGCAGAAGAGCTGATGTACAAAGGGTTGGAAAATTTTATGGAAAAGCTTGTATTTGGCCTATGTAAGACTCATTTTCAGTAATACATGCTTGACTTGACTTCTTAGGATTCATGAAGGATTTTTTATGTTCATAATATATGATGTTGTCCTTTTCTTAATTCTTACAGTGGTATGGATGTATAATCACTCAGAATTCACTAAATGTGCTCTGACTTCCTGTATACATTTATAAACTGTGTGGTCCCATATGAGTTTAAGTTCTAAATGTTTAAATGCTGAATGCCCTGACTTCCATGTAGGGTTGAGTTCATTGTTATATTGAGGTGTTGTTGAATCCATAAGCCCAATGGATAGTTTTGTTTAATGTGTTTCCACCATTCATATTTTTCACAGTTGTTCTATAAGAGTTAGCCATCTTATCTTTAATCAAAATCATTAATCCATCAAGAGAGAGCCCTCTCAGGTTGAGGAGGCTAAGCCTTAGCCTAAAGTAGGTTGAAATAGTTACTTAGAGTCAACCTGACCAGTAGCCTATCAGGATCTGATTTTGAGATAACATTTTGGTGCGTCTGCCGGGAGCCTGAAGTCTATTCATTCCCGAAATTAAGAGGTTGAACTTCTGAAGGTAGCAGGAGCTCAGACATCTATTTGAGGCTGCAAAACTACCTTGGCGACTCCACACATCGAATAAGAAATTGGAAGGTGACTCCACTGCTAGAAGATCAGTAGCTTGATGAAGTTTCAAGATGAATTCCATTGCAAGAATGAATGCCAGGTATGCTCCTATGAATCGGTCTCATATCCCTGGTTTTCCAAATCCTATGCCAAAGGTTGATTGGTTAGAGGATCTTCCGATATTCAAAGATGAAAAGAAAAACAATGCTGCTCTTCATTTGGTTAGGTTTCATATGCATGTACGCAATCTTAAGGTTCACTTTCCTGAGGATTGTCTCATGAGGATGTTTATGACCACTTTAGAAGGAAAAGCATGGTCTTGGTATAAAAGTTTGGAAAATGGTTCATTATATTCTCTTGCTGATTTCCATGATGTGTTCTATGACATGTATAAAGAGTGTCATCCCTCCTTATTGTTGGTCAAAGATTGTTGTAAACATTCTACTAGTTTTATTCAATATTTGGAGGATTGTTATGATGATGATGAATTTATGGATGAAGAAATTTTAGAGGCTCTTCATAACAATGCATTTCAACACCAAGAAGAAAGTATAACATCTCATGAAACGCAGCATGAAGATCAACAGGGGTTTACTTGTGAAAACCATGTTTCATCCTTTGATATGAATGAAAAGATGCAGCAGATTTGTCATTCTTTTGATCATAAAGAATATGAAATTGATTGCAAACACCAAGAAGAAATACTGGAAGAAATTTTTTATAATCCTCAGGTAGAAGAAAAGGTTGTTCATTTTTGTGATTCCTTGCAGCAGCTTACATCAAAGAATGATCACAATAGTGAGGAAAATTGCATTGTCTATGGGAATCATGTAGAAAGGCAGTTGGATAGCACATCAAAGGAATTTTGTGTGGCTAAGGATCAGTTGTCTAAAGAGATAGAATGTTATGATGGTTATCAAAATAACCATGTTTTCTTTGACACTATAAATGAATACATGGCAAAGTTTTGCACATCAGTATTTCAATTTCATTTGCATTATGAAGATCATAAACATTATAGGTTGATTTGGTCATCTCACTACCATGGTTATTTTGAGGTTGAATGCAGTCAAGAGCCTCCAATATCAGAGAGGAAAATTGATTGGCTTTATTGGAAATATCATGTTGCTTGAGCTACAAGTGGAGCTTGCAGCTGATAGGGTAGGTAGGTAGGAAAATGCAAATAAGCTCAAGGTTGACTGAGCATTTTTTTCAGTAGTGGTAGATTTCTTTCTCTCACAATGATCATCAAGTTTAAGCTCGAGGTGAAGGCCCAAGAAGTTGGAAAGGAATGATCGTCAAGAAAATCTATGTTTTTCATAAAATGGACAAAGCACTGGATCTACGAGTTCTTAGTGTACTACAGGAGCACACTATCCCAAGTGGAGCCACTGTTATCACTTAAGAATACTAATGCCAAAATTTCTCAATTTAGTTTGATGCATTACACAGGGATTCATAGAATTGCAGACAGCAACACAGTGGCAATGGTTATTATCAATCCAAGCAACCCATACGGCACTACTTTTACCCATGATCATTTGGCTAAGTTTGCAGAGACAGCTAAAAGCAATTACTCTTGGGAGCATATCAAAGAAAAGGATGGTTCCTGATTGGCACAACAGATATTCCTGATTGGTGTTTTGTGGAGGCATATGGAAAGAATGGGAAAAATGTTCACACTGAAGCACCTTCAATAGAAAATACCGCCCTTGACCGCATTCTGCCTTGTGTAGATGTGGCAACAGCTGAACAATCTTTAAATCAGAGCAAAATAGTGAACATTTAGTAGACCTTATGAGGAGGATGTTGTCTTCATTGCCAATGATTGCCATACATCTCTTCTTCCTTGTTACTTGAAGATTCTTTCACAAATGCCAAGGTTACATATTGCATACATACCTTGAAGAATGGGGTCTATATATCTATATCTATATATATATATATATATATATATATATATATATATATATATATATATATATATATATATATATATATATATATATATATATATTCAGTTTGAAAAGCTTCAAGGCACATGAAAAGAGACATTTGAAGATAGAAAAAGGCTCAAAATGAAAAATTTTGGTTCAAAGCTGTGTTTTTGTAATTACACAGCAGTTTCGTAGCGTGCTACGAAACTGCTGTAAGTGATGTCTAATGATCAGCAGTTTCGTAGCGCGCTATGAAACTGCTGTAGGAGCATATTATGAATCAATGGACCAATTTTGAGAGAGAAAGGGAAATATTTTCAAAGGGGAATCTCTGCAAAAGATCAATTACAAAGTGTCAACATTCAGCAAGGGCAAAACAAGTAGAAGGAGGACATTTTTGTTGAATTCTAAGCTACATGTTATAAAAGTGGAAATTGTTTCATAGCTAGATGATGCTTCAGGCAGCATTAAAGGAGCTATTTGTCTTAATTCAAGTGTGGGATCAGATTTCATGGTTGATTTAATGCATTTCATATAATTAAAGAGACAGCATGGTCAGCAGAAGGATTCGAAGAGGAGCATAAGAATGAAACTCTAAAAAGGAGGAGTTTTGTTTCCCTGTTTTTACTAGTCAACTTCTAGAAGCGTTTCTGAGCATTTGAAAGCTTGTCTCTAAAATGTGAAAGCGGTTTTCATTCATAAGATACTGAAATACAAAAACCTCTTCCACTTTTGTCAAATCCATTATGATTTGAGAGAAATGAATGATCAAACTTGCGCTACGAAACTGCTGTAGGTGCAAGTTTTTCACAGGCATATTTCTCTGTTTGACACCTGTTTTTCAAAGAAATATTTTGGACGGTAGGAAAGGTGTTTCAAAAAACCAAGAGAGGTTTTTGTTAAGAATGTATTGGTTCACAAAAGCCTCCTTCATTTTTTCCAAATACATTGTTTATGAGAAGTTATGAGCTCTGTCCCAAGACCTATTTTTCAGCCAGAACAGAGCAATGGACAATTTCCTAGTTTCTAGGAACAACAAAAGGATGAGTCATCAAGGGCAAACTGGAAGGTTATGGGCTTCATCAAATTCGACTTCATGGAGTTTTATGTGTTAAAAGGAGTGTTTAATGCTTAGATAAGGTTGTTTTAATCATGATAAGGAGTTACACTCCTAGTTGTATTAGGTCTCTACGACTGCTAGTTAGGTGTCATTTGCATTTAATAGTTAGTTTTGAGTGTCATTAGGTGTCAGGTCAGGTAGAATTCGAATTTTCCTCATCCTAGAAGAGGAATCTAAGTTGTGTAAAGAGCTCTATATATAGCAGAAGAGCTGATGTACAAGGGGTTGGAAAATTTTATGGAAAAGCTTGTATTTGGCCTATGTAAGACTCATTTTCAGTAATACATGCTTGACTTTACTTCTCAGGATTCATGAAGGATTTTTTATGTTCAGAATATGTGATGTTGTCCTTTTCTTAATTCTTACAGTGGTATGGATGTATAATCACTCAGAATTCACTGAATGTGCTCTGACTTCCTGTATACATTTATAAACTGTGTGGTCCCATATGAGTTTATGTTCTGAATGTTTAAATGCTGAATGCCCTGACTTCCATGTAGGGTTGAGTTCATTGTTATATTGAGGTGTTGTTGACTCCATAAGCCCAATGGATAGTTTTGTTTAATGTGTTTCCACCATTCATATTTTTCACAGTTGTTCTATAAGAGTTAGCCATCTTATCTTAATCAAAATCATTAATCCATCAAGAGAGAGCCCTCTCATTTTGAGGAGGCTAAGCCTCAGCCTAAAGTAGGTTGAAATAGTTACTTAGATTCAACCTGACCAGCAGCCTATCAGGATCTGATTTTGAGATAACAGTATCAGAGCAAAGGTGATCTAGGCGAAGAATAGTATACAAGAAGGAGAAGTTCGAAGTTTGGTTCTTGAAGATAGAAATCGAGTTCTTATCACATCTCAATTTCACCTATGGCGTTCAGTGGTTTAGGGCTTGAGTATGCCCTTGATGGCAGCTCGAATTATATAGCCTGGAAGGATCGCATGGAGGCAATATTAGAGGATAACAATCTAAAGGACTTCATTGATCAAGAAGTTCCCAAGCCGATTGATGCTACTCAACTGGCGGAATGGAAGAAATGTGTGGCTAGAGAAAGGAGAATCCTCTTGGAGGGAGTTTGAGACCACATTGTCTCGAGCCTCCATGGGAAGGAGACTCGGTTTTCGATGTGTAAAACATTGAAATATTTATATCAGAATAGCAGTGATCAAAGGAAGCTGGCGCTGAAAGACAAGCTTCGTATGATCAAATGTGAAAAGGGTGACACAATCTCTACATATCTTAACAAGCTCACCCCCTGTAGGGGTGAGCTTAGAAGTGTATGGATCACGACTGTTGATGATGAAATGGTGAGTCTTCCACTCCTAGGTCTTCCTAAGAGCTGGCATAGCTACCAAGACTCAGTTAATGGAAGAGAAAAACTGCCAGATTGGGAACGTCTTTGGTTGGATCTGATACAGGAGGAAATAAGAAGAAGCACTAGAGATGGATCCTCATCGAAGCAAGATGATGAGGAAAATCAAGCCTTATCGAGTAAGGTGAGGAAAGGGAAAGGGAAGGTGTCCCATTCCAAATCTAGTTCTTCCCATGGTGGGAAGAAGACTGACAAATCGAAAGTGCAATGCTTTCATTGTCATGAAGTGGGCCATTATGCTACAAATTGTCCACAGAAGAAATCCAAGAAGGGTTCCTCAAAGGGATCTGATGGTGAGGCACTGGCCTCACAGTTTGAGCTAGATTTCTCACTTATCGCATGCATAGTTTCATCCATGGTGGGATGTGTGTGGTACCTCGATAGTGGAGCTTCATTCCACATGTCAGGTGACAAGAATATTTTCAATACCTTGGAGGAGAAGGATCTCCAGATGCGGATCAAGAAGGGCAATGATGGAAAGTATCGTGTTTCAGGTGAAGGTACGGTTGCGTTTCAGAGGGAGCATGGTGATCCCCTCACCCTGACTAATGTAAAGTATGTACCATGCCTGAAGAATAATCTTCTGTCTGTCGCTATGCTAGAAGATAAAAGCTATGATGTAGTCTTTAGTAAAGGAAAGGTATTCATGAGGCATATCAGTACTGGACAGACAAAGTGAATAGGGATTCGAGTCAAGAATCTCTACAAGTTGGAGGTAGACAACTGTGCTTCTTTGAGTTCCAAATCTGAGATGGTGTAGAGCCAAGATATTGGTGAGCTATGGCATAGAAGACTCGACCCCTTGCACCATGGAACCCTGAAGATCATGCAGCAGATTTCTACCGGATTGCCCAAGGGAAAACTTGAGCAAACGACTACATGAAAAGGTTATACCTTAGGTAACCATGTGAAATATTCCTTTCCAGATCGATACAGTAGAGCTGGAGCAACCTTGGAGCAATTTCACTCAGATGTTTGTAGACCTTTCTCTACAGCCTCCACCGCTAAACAAAGGTACTATGTTATTTTTATTGATGATTTTGCTCATAGATGTCAGTTCTACTTTATGCAAAATAAGGATCAGACCTTCTTGAGGTTTTGTGATTTTAAAGCCTTGGCAGAGAATGAATCTGGAAAGAAAATAAAAGCCTTGCGTAGCGACAATGGTGGAGAGTATGTATCCCAACATTTTAAAGACTTCTGCACTGCAGAAGGTATTAAACAGGAATTGACGGCACCCCATAACCCATAACAGAATGGGGTGGCTAAAAGGAAGAACATATCGATTGTGAGAGCAGCTCAAGCAATGTTGCATGACCAAAGCCTATCACTGCATTTGTGGGCTGAGGCATGCAATACAGCAGTATACTTGTAGAACAGAAACCCGCACCGTATACTAGGGATGAAGACACCTATGGAGGCCTATTCTGGGAAGCGACCTGATGTAAGTCACTTCCAAATATTTGGATCATCAATTTACTATCATGTGACCAAAGATGCCAGGAAGAAGCTAGACCCAACAGCTAAGTTGGGAATACTTGTGGGGTACAGAGATACACCCCACAACTATCAAGTGTACTTGCCTTCCACTCAGAGGACTATCGTATGCAAGGATCTGAAGTTCGACGAACAGAAAGCCATGCACTTATCACTTGAGAGGGAACTCAAGTTGCATGCAGATGAGGAACTTTCAGTTCCTAAGGATGAGGAGCCTCAGATTGATGCAGAGCAACCGCATGCAGAAGATCTGAGAGTGGAGACATCCACTCATGCTGATACTTCCAGAGATGGGTAGAAACGCTCAAGGGAAGCTGACAGGTTGATGTTGGATGCGCGGTTGAATGTGGGACATCCATCTTCCTAATGCAGACAGAGGAGGTCACCCGAGCGGTACATTGGGTACATGGCCCTGGTTGGGGAGTGTGTAGATAACGAACCTTCTTCATTCGAGGAGGCAGTGCAGCAATCAGTCTGGGTTGATGTAATGGTAGAGGAGTACGACTCTATCATTCAGAATAGTGTGTGGGATGTTGTCCTAAGGCCTTAGGGAAAGTCAATGGTGAGTTTCAGATGGATTTACAAGGTAAAACAGGTAACTGATGGCAGTGTTGAGAGAGAATAAGGCAAGGTTTGTTGCCTGAGGTTTCTCACAGGTCGAGGGGATCGACTACGATCAAACTTTTGCTCCCGTAGCAAGGTACTCATCGATTAGATCGATATTGGCACTATCAGCTCAGATGGGGTGGAAGATCCACCAGATGGATGTGAAGACAACATTCTTCAATGGGAATATTGAGGAGGAGATGTACATTGAGCAGCTAGAGGGTTTCAAAACCTTCAATTCTGAGTCGCATGTGTGCAGACTCAAGAGGGTTATGTATTGGCTGAAGCAAGCACCCCATGCTTGGTACACCATGATCGACAGCTATTTCACCGGTTTGGGCTTCACCAAGAGTGAAGCAGATGCAAACCTTTACCACATCATGGTAGAAGGTAAACCATTGATCATTGTTCTTTATGTCGATGATCTGGTTTTGAGAGGTGATGATCAGCTAATACAGTCTTGCAAGGAGGACCTTGCAAGAGAGTTCGAGATGAAGGACATGGGCCTTATGATCTATTTTCTAGGCATGGAGGTGTGGCAGAAAGATGGGGAAGTATTTTTGTCTCAAGGCAGGTATGCCAATGAGATACTCAGGCGGTTTCACATGGCGAAGTGCAAGCCCATGCAAACTCCTCTAGCTGGGAACTGGAGAAAGGAGGATGCTACTTCAGGTGAGGTAGTAGTTGCTATTGTTTATCGGCAGCTGGTGGGTTCACTTATGTATCTGGTGAACACATGACCAACTTATGCTTTGTGGTGAACAAGCTGAGTCAAGCTATGGTTCAGCCTACCAAGCTATTTTGGAAGGTAGCGAAGCATGTGCTGAGATACCTCAGAGGCACATCTCAGTTCAGAGTGTGGTACAAATGGACAGAGATGCTGATTGGGCAGGGAGTCCATCAGACCGGAAGAGTACTTCTAGAGGAATCTTCAACCTTGGTTCAGCTGCAGTTTCTTGGTACAACAAGAAACAGATATCAGTTGCACTTAGCTCAGCAGAGGCTGAATACATGGCTCCTAGTCAGGATGCATGTGAGGCCATTTGGATGTGGAAGATTCCAGTGGGATTATTTCGTCAGATGATGGATCTATAGTGATGTACTACAATAACCAGAATTGTATCAAACTCTTGGAGAATCCAGTTTTTCATGACAGGTCCAAGCACATAGATATTTGGTATCACCATCTTCGAGACTGTGTGGTCAAGAGGATCATGTTGTTGCTATATGTTTCGACCAAGGAACAAGATGCAAATATTTTGACTAAGGCATTGTCAAAATGCAAGTTTGAGTTCCACAGAGATAGGATTGGGGATACTAATAATCCCTTTCTAGTTGAGAGGGAGTGTTGAAAATAGCAACAAGAAATGCTAAAAATAGAATTGCTAAAAATAGCACTGCTATAAATAGCAGATCAGTTAGTGTTGATCTTAGTAACAATGAATGGAAAAATGGAAGTGATAAAAGTAGCATTCTATAAATAACATTTCGGGATACCTTCCTATTTTAGTCAGTCCCTAAACTAAAATAGTGAAGTAAAATTCGAATTTGTTCTTAGCAGTAGTTTGTAAATTAATTAATTAATTCATCTTGAGTTAATTAGTTAAGGAAAATCAAACTTGAAGTCTACGTGGGGACATGCAACAGTTTCTCCATTAATTGAGGAATTTATCCATCAGTTAAAGAGATAAGGATGAGTTGTAATATTGAGTTGTAATTAGTTGACTTAGTTAACTGAATCAAGTCCAGTTAGATTAATTCAAACAGTTTGTTGAATTAATGTAACTTCAATTAGTTAATTCTTGCATGCATATAACTACTACACTTCAGATAACTAAGTATTATCTTATAAATAACTCATGCATGTCAGTTCAGATAGAGACCCAGTTGAGATCAAATGGAGGGGTAGTGTACTATCAGTTGCTAGAATATTCCATTGTGAATATTCCTTGCATGCAGAAGGAATTCTTTCCTTGAGGATTGTGCAGTTACTTCTTCAAGTTTAGTGAGTGTGATGAGGCAAATTCACACATGTGGCTTCCTTGGACCCGAAGAAAAACCGCATAAGGAAATAGGAGGCTTGGAGGGCTTGAGAAGGACATATACTATGTCTATTCAGTCTGTGAGCTGTATTGTTTGATTGCAGAGAGAGCAGGATAGCTTGAGAGCTGATTCTTTTTGTAACTTGAACAAGATTTCCACTTGTATGATAATACAAAGATTAGGGTTTTAGGTTGAGGTTTTCCCTAGGTTATTTCTTCTATGTTATGCGTGATTGATTTCTCATTCTTAGTTATATGTGTTCTCATTGATCTTGCTCAATGCTATTAAGCTTCCACAAAGTGTTGTAGAAGTAGATCTTGTATTGTCTATTAGTATATTGCATAAACTATTGATCTACAATGGCAATTTCTACACTCGGGTAGTATTGAATTGTTGTGCAGGTTACTTCAATTTCCCCACTTACCCCATGGACATACATGGTTCACCCTTTGCCAACTCAGTAAAACACAATCAAAAGTTCATCTTAGATCTCAGTGTTTCGAATCTGGGAAGGGTAGTTTAGTTCGTAAGTTGAATATTTTTAGAGTATAAGTTTCCATATTTGGTGTTTCTCCACTACCAGCAGGCCTAGACAATACCCTGACTGAGTCACGCAAGAACACACACATTTCTCCATTGTCAGTGAGCCTGGTTAGTACTCCGGTGGAGTTTCATGCTTCACCTCTCTGCACAGGAAGGCTTTCTCTTCTTTCACCTTTGTATTTTTAAAGAGAACTGTGCATAGGAACTTATTTATTTTTGGGGCAGAAGAGGGATCCTGACTTATTAAGAGCAAAAGAGGTTGTTCCTTCAGAGAATCATGTAATACCTCTGACATAGGTTTTCTCGTTTAGATTTCTCCCCTTCCCTGTTTCTACTAATTGGAGTAGCTTCAACACACATAGCATAAGGCTAAGTACAGGCATGGGGTTTCTTAGTGTGGACATAGGTTCACGGTTGGACCAAAGCTTCCCTTACAAACGGTTATTATTTTCCGTTAGGACTTCATAGTCCAAAGATTGTAACCAAGCACAGAGAAAATGGACACAAGGTTGGCCAAGTGTTGCAGTGTCACAAGTCTCTTCAAATTTCAACCATGTACTATATTTAAAAGCTAGAATGCAGTAGCTGGCAGCACTTATTTTTGGAAACAAAATAGTAATATATCAAACAAACAAAATGCACATGAACAAAAATAGTAAGCAAAATAAAACAAAGCAAAAGTAAAGATAATAAGCAAAACAAACCAAATGAAACAACAAGCAGCAAGCAGACTATGTACAAGGCACGGGCGTGGCCCGACCTACTGAACTAATGTTTGATGACTTTTCCATTTGATGGGAATATTATCAATCCTCCCGTCAAGTGATTGCAAATGATACATGTGTGAGCCAATTTTCTCATGGACTAGTGTCAGTCCACTGGGCTCTGCTACCAAAACCTGGTGGCATTCCAGAAAATCTTCAAGTGAAAGCAACACTATTGTCTCAGGAACTGTGCATAACATGTGCTCAGATGATGGCACAGGGTAGTTGTTTTTATTTCGGGAAGGGTTTAGGTTTCTGAAATCAATGCGTAAGTGGGTCTTCCCAGATTTCATGTATGCATGATTTAAATCAGAAAATTAGATGGTGCTAGACCTGCCAACATTTAGGGGATCACCCTGGTATGAAGTCCCGACTAGACCTCATACCGTTTGGTGTGGGAGTCCCATCTGGTATGATGGCCCTGTTGCCATTGTCTTAAGGATTTGCCTTAACTCTTGCTTGTCAGCATATGAGAGTGATTCGCTTTGTCTTCGAGAAGTGAGGTTCATGTGCTTGGTGAGTGTAAGTGTACTTGTGTCAATGGTTCTTTAACTATGAGGGAAAAAAGGTGAAGGTGAGTTCCAGGTTGAAAGGGATGAGTCCCAACTCGGCTAGGAACACACAACACTAAGGATATACACAGCTTCTGGCAGAGAAGTCCACTCAAATGTAACAATCACAACATACAAGGTAAGATAACACGTGCGACACTCATGGATCAGTTCGAGACGAGTGAAACAGTTGTTACAACAAGTTTTATTTAACAGCATGTCTGGCAGAGCAGTCGACACAGATGGGACAACATTAACTGCATATAAAACACATTTCCATTAATAGATTAAGCATTAAAATAAATGAATCAGTTCAGATGTATAACACATGGTTAAAGCAACATGCATTACAAGTGTTAAAGATTAGTCTTACAACAAATACAATACATGTGTGAAAATGTGTTGGCCAGTTGACAGGCTTCTGAATTAAGCGAAAGTTCCAAGACACATCATTACACCATACATCACTAACCCCGTCAACGGGGCATTGGAGCCACTACTTACTCCTCAAAGAAAAGATTACGGACTCTCTTGGATATGTGGGAGGAGCTGAGGTAAAAAGTACCTTCATGTACAAATGAGGGGGGTATTTATAGCCAAGGGTGAAACTGACCCTTGTGGTTGCTTGACTACCATCATGACCATTCGATTCCCATGACTTTCCAACTTACATGACTCTATGTTCAAAAAGTGGGTCTCTTGGACTTCCACGTTACATCACATTGTTTGATATCAAGTCCATAGTGGAGATGTGGGCAACATGACTCATGACTTGACTTGACATAACTTGACATGACAATGTTGGTACATTCGTGCTGCTGGTGGAGTGCATGTCGAGCTAGAGTGTTGTTGAGTGATGGTGTCTTCATGATGCACCATAGATTTACCTCTGCATGGAGGAGTGTGCGGACTCTTCGATGGTCCTTGGTTCGCTTGATGAGGCTTTAGCATGTTATTCCTTGCTTTCATGTTGGAAGGCTTGACAGGCTCACTTTTTCGCGAAGGTGCATGTTTGTCACGTTCATTCGCTTCACATGCTTCACTCGTTCGTCCGTTGGTGAACCTGTCCATCTGCATGTGGTCCCTTCATTTATCCCCTTCACCGTCTTGACATGTTTTTTGGTGTGCTTGTACCTGTAGTCACTCATGATGAGATGACATCAAATCCAAAACCTCCTAGTCTACCATGACACATGATCATTCGAATGTAGGTGATTGGGAAAGGCAGCAACTTTGTGATGTGAGATGATGGCTCTGGGAAACTGCTGATGAAAAGTGCACAAGAGTCGCTGAGAGATGGAGACAGGCAATCTTAGTCGACAGTGACTGTCTGCAAGGTCTGGCTCAGCTGGGAGAAAAAATTGAACAAATTTTGGGAGGAACAGTCCAGGCTGTTAGAAGGCAAGGAAGGTATGCTCTATGCATTTTATAGAACAAACAATTAGAAGGAGCTAGAAAGCCAGATTTGGAAAAATTTCTAGAGCTATGAGTCGGGCTGCAAGAAGGGTCAGCAAAAAGGGATTGCGCAATTTTTCTGGGGAACTACATGGGAGTCTGGCAACCATATCTGCAATTCCCAGAGGGAACTTCTAGTTGACTGTTGGGGTCACTGGCAGCCAGATCTAAGCAATTCCCATAGGAAACTGCCAATTGGATGTTGGGGTCACTGGCAGCCAGATCTACGCGATTCTTAGAGGGAACTTCCAGTTGGTTGTTGGGGTCATTGGCAGCCAGATCTTCGCAATTCCCAAATGGAACTTCTATTTGGATGCTGGGGTCACTTGTAGCCATATCTGCACAATTCGCATAGGGAACTACCATTTGGCTACTGGGGTCACTAGCAGCCAGATCTGTGAAATTTCCAAAGGGAACTGCCAATTGGTTTCTTAGTCACTGGCAGCAGAAACTACGCAATTCTTGGAGGGAACAGGCCGTCTATTACTAGGAGCTACTGGTTAGGAAAATTGTATTAAGGCCAGGAGGTCAGCCTGCTAATCATCTCTGCATAATATCTGAGCTGAGCTTACTTATGGGCAGCGGGAAGCCTGCTCATGAGCACTGCAAAATTTCTTAGATGATCAATTAGTCGACTGTCTAGGTGGCCAGCATGAGTGTTGATTGAATTGCTTAAGGGCAGCACAACTTGAAAGAACTAGCTTGGTGAATTTGCGTTGTTCTGGTTGATAGTTGAAAGCAGGGTTATGGTCCAGCTATCAATGAGGAGTTTGGTCATCAAAACTTCAGCAAAAATGACTAAGTGTGTGAACAGTCGAAAGATGCATAGGTGATCATACGGACACACACTCACATGACTTGATGAGGAAAATACCAAACCATCCAGACACACATGTTCAACATGACTGACCAGTGGTGCAAGAGACAAGTGCGACACTCGTGATTGATCGTTCATGATCAAGATGATGCTTTTGCAACAATGAATGTGACTCCATGTATGAGTGCGACAGATGCTTTCCTGGTGAACACAAAAAACACATACGAAGCAAAGACTTTGAGCATAATCAAAACACAGTCACAAGCATGACATAGACATCAACATGCAAAGACTTAAGTGCAATAAACAAGCAAGGTGAATGTAAGTACTCACACGAGCTCACAGAGTGAACCAGGGTGTGTGTAGTCATCAAGTGAAACTCTTCAAGGGAGGCTCTGAAATTGATGCAGGCCAAAATTTTGGAGGGTAGTTGTAACTGCTACAAAACATCTCTAAGTCACTTTTTATATTATGTCACTTTTACTGATGATTTCTCATGCAAAACATGGATCTATTTCTTGAAAGAAAAAGATGAATTTTTCAATAAGTTTCAAGAATTCAAGGCTTTAGTAGAAATTATTTTTGGAAGAAATATTAAAGTTTTGAGGTCAGATAATGAAGGTGAATACAACTCAAATGAGATTAAGTACTTCTGCAGAGAAGTGAGGATTAAGAGGGAGCTGACAACTCCCTACAACCCCTAACAAAATTGGGTTGTATAGAGAAAGAATATCAATTATAGATGCAGCTAAAGCAATGATCCATGACCAAAACTTACCCATGTATCTATGGGCAAAAGCATCCAAAACAATTGTATATGCTCAGAAAATAAATCCTCATAAGATATCAGCGAACAAGACACCAGAATAGGTATTCACCGAGAATACACCAGAATTCATCCATTAGAGGATATTTGGTTGTCCATTGTAGATACATGTTCCCTGAGGAAATGAGAATGAAGCTAGAGCATTTAGGAAATAAGGGCACCTTTGTTTGATACAGTGAGACTTCAAAGGCTTATAAAATACACATCTCTGGATAGAGAAAGATTGAGATTAGTAGATATGTCACTTTTGATGAAGAAGCAGCTTTCAGGAAATTTAGTGAGTCTCACATGGATGAGGACAGAGAGGAGAAAGAGGCTCCCAAGGATATAGTGATGATTGACACTACTCCAGAAGAACATATCCCAGAAGATCAATATGAGATAATAGAGCCAAAGATAGTAGTAGATCCACCCAAAGAGGTTGTAGTCATCAAGAAGAGACCAGTACGACTCTAGACCACATTCCAAGAAGCAAAAAAACATGCAACTCCCAGAGGCTCCTTCAAAGAGACCAAGAGACAACACAAGTTTTCCAACTATGTGGTGTCAATGAGTAAGATCATTGATTCATAACCTTCCACTTGTGAGGAAGCCGCAAAATAGCAAGTGTGGGAGGATGCTATGATGG
Source organism: Pinus tabuliformis (assembly GCA_031772625.1). NCBI lineage: Eukaryota > Viridiplantae > Streptophyta > Pinopsida > Pinales > Pinaceae > Pinus > Pinus tabuliformis. The sequence continues at coordinate 346,203,340 of CM062816.1, forward strand.
AAGAGTACCAATCCATCATGAAAAATGGTGTGTGGAACGTGGTTTCGAGACCAGAAGGTAAGTCAGTGGTGACTTCAGAATGGATCTACAAGGTCAAGCATGTTGCATTTGGTAGCATAGAAAAGTAAAAGGATAGATTTATGGCTAGAGGATTCTCCCAGAAAATGATTATGATGAAACATTTTCCCCAATAACCAGATACATTTTTATTAGATCTATCATCTCCATTGCTTCTATTATGGGTTGGAAATTACACCAAATGGATGTAAACACTTCCTTTTAGAGTGGTGTAATTGAAGAAGAAGTGTGCATAGAGAAACCACGAGGTTTTGTGACCCACGGGAAGGAGTCCCGTGTTTGTAAATTGAAAAACGTTTTGTACGGGCTTAAGAAAGCACCTAGGTAATGTTATGCAAAAATATATAGGTATTTGATGAGCTTAGGGTTTACCAAGAGTAATGCAAATCCCAACCTTTACTATAAGCTTGAAGATGGTTGCCCCTTGATATTGGTACTATATGTAGATGGCTTGTTTCTTACAATGGATGAGAAGCTCATAAATGGGGCAAGAGGGAGCTCACTTCAGAGTTCGAAATGAAGGATTTGTGTTTAATGCATTATTTCTTGAGATTAGAAGTGTGGTAGAGACAAAATGAGATCTTCCTTAGCCAAGGAAAGTATATAGTTGAGATCCTGTAGAGATTCAGGATGATGGACTGCAAGTCCATGGCCACATCTATGGTTACTAATCTAAAGTTTTAAGTGATTCTTGTTCATATTTGGTTTATCTCATGATGTATAGACAGTTGATCACATCATTGATGCACCTGGTTAGTATTAGGTCAGATATATGCTTTGTCGTGAACACATTGAGTTAGTACATGGTTGAGCCTAGACATGTACATTTGGTAGTAGTAAAGCATGCATTGAGGACCTACAGGTACAATTGGATATGGACTCAAATTTGTCTTGGACGGTGAAGTAAAGTTGCAAGGTTATATAGACTCTCACTGGGCAAGGAGTGCAATAGACACGAAAAGTACCTCAAGATGTTGCTTTAGTTTCGGATAAGGTATGATCACATGGTTTAGCAGAAAATAGTTGTTAATGGGACTCAGTAAAGTAAAGGTTGAATATATAGCAGACAATGATGCAAGCCATGAAGAAATGTGGCTTCGGAAATTACTTGTAGGGTTATTGTATCTAGAGTTGGAGCAAACCTTGATATACTGTGATAATCAAAGTTGTGTGAAGCTTTCAACTAATCTAGTCTTTCATGACAAGTAAAAGCATATAGAGATCAAATACCATTTCATCTGAGACATGGTACAAAGTGGAGCAATGGAACTCTGGTACATATCCACAGATGAGCAGACAACAAACATTCTCAACAAGCCTTTGTCGAAAGTGAAGTTTGAATACTTCATAGACAAGCTTGGTGTGATGCAGAATGCCCACCCTTGTTGAGAGGGAGTTGTGATGTTTTTCCTACAGTAGGCAGATACTCTCCCTCTAGCCAAGGGTTTCCTAAATCAATCATGTGAAGTGACTGAGGGAGTAATGAGTAGCCTGGTACAAGTCTTTTCTACACCATGTGAAGTGGCTAGGTGTGAATGCGACTACTAGGCGAGGAGAAACATCATATACTTGTAACATAGTCTTGAGACTATGGTGGCAGTCCTATCGATACCATGTGAAGTGGTTGGGTGTGATTGGGACAAGTAGAGAAGAACATCATGGAAAAATTCCTCCCTCACTAAGAGGGAGTGTTGATGTTTTATATAGTAGCGGAAGGTATCCCCTTCTATATAAAAATGTATAATATATATTATATTATATACAACAACATATATTTATATATTATATTATATATACAATATAATATAAATAGAAATAATCAATAATTAGTTAAAAAGACATGTATTATTGAAAAGACGTGTATATTAATGAAAAGACACATGGAATATGTATATATATTGGGTCACTCAATTGTAATTAGACACCAATCAATATCTCACATATCCTATATCAATCTAATAATGTTTTCTCAATCGTAAAAATGAGATTAAGGTTGAAATTTTTTTAAGTGTGCAATTATTGATCATAAGGGAATAATTACCAAGATCTAAAAATAAGAAGGAATTCAACATCCAAGAAAAGTGAGATGTTATTGCTAACTGAGAAAATGAGTGTTGTTGTGGAAACACCTGATGAAATAGCAAAGGGAAAGAAGGGAAAATGGAAGAATTCTCAAACCAAACCAGAATCCATCCAACGGAGAAAGAAGAAAGACTTATCCTAAATCAAATGCTTCAATTGTCATGAATTCGGGCACTATGCTACAAAGTTTCCACACAAAAGTCTAGCAAGAAGAACTCAAGAGGACCAACAAGTGAAGTTTTGGCTTCACAATTTGAGTTATACTTTACCCTTATCGCATGCATGGCTAGCATGCTGATGGGGAGTGTGCAGTACTTGGAATCAGGTGCCTTGTTCCACATGGCGAGGTGTAGAGAGTTTTTCAGTGACTTGGAGGAGAAAGATCTCTAGATCCATATCGAGCTTGGGGAAGATAGAAGGTACAATGTTATCGGGATTGGTACAATAACCTTTAAGAAGGAGTCGAGATCCCCTCTTCGCCTCAAATATGTGATGTTTGTTCTAGGCCTAAAGAAGAATCTCATCTCTGTAGTAGTTTTGGAAGACTATGGTTATGATGTGATATTCAGAAAAGAGAAATCATTCCTGAGATGTATAGCCACTGGAAGGTGAAGAAAATTAGGGTTCATGTGAAGAAAATGTATAAACTTGAGGTGGGAGAATGTGTATCCTTGAGGAGCAAGGTAGAGATAAGAGATGTGGTGGTTGAGAAGGAGCAGGATAGACCTCACAAAATGGAGCCTGAACATGTTGGAAGTTGGGTTGACCAACATGATGATGATGAGGAGGACCATCTAGAGACCTCCAGTAGAGGGAGAGTTCGAGACAAGTGGAAAGATGGAGCAATTTCAGCTATACCTCTAGGAGTGAGGTGGAGTGATGTAGAACCTTAGTCCCAAAGTTGCAGAAATTTGGGCAGGGTCCATTCAGGTGTCCTACTCATGGATCATTACCTTGCTATAGGGGCCACAATATTCAGTAGCAGGAGGATTAGTGTTAGTCAGATATTGAGGAGTGCAAATGAGTGTTGACAGTAGAACAAGAGGCTCAATAGAAGAGTCAGCAATAGCACAATTTTTCGAGTAGATAGTTGCAGACATAGTTGATTCAAAGTTTTTTGTTTTTTATGCTTCTTAGTTACAACTGTTGCAGTAGAAGCAGCAACTGTGAGAGCTTTTGCTACAATACATTCCGGTAGAGGAACAAAATGTTGACATATTGACAAAGGCTTTGTCAAGAGGGAAGTTTGAATTCCACAGGTGTAGTATAGGGGTGGTTGATAAACCCATTCTTGCTAAGAGGGAGTGTTGATAAGTGTAGTAGGAAAGTCTCAATTTGCTTTTTCCTTGCTCAAACTGAGAAAATTTGAATTTCCACATAAGCAGACAACTTGGAGGCAGTTAACTGAGGTAACATGGCTCTTGTCACTCAGTTAGCTTAGTAAATTTGAGTTAGATGGATTGGAGTTCAGTTAAGCATGTGTGATTGATAATATGTAGCAATCAAGGTCAATTATATCCAGTTGTATTCAGTTAAACTAGTTCCAACTGTTGATAGAACTAGTGGAAGGTGAGGTTTGTAGTGGGACAATAGTCTAACTCAGTGATCATCTAGTTAATTGATCAACCAACTACACTTAATTATATACTAGATTAAGTGTACATTTTAGAGTATTGGTCAGGTGATCAATCCTTGGGAATTGCACAATCAATTTGGAGGAAATTCCTAAAGAACAAGAGTCTATTTCCTCAGGAATTGCCCAAGGAAATAGGAGCAAGTGTAGGCAACATGAGTGCGGGCATCACGAGTGCAGGAAGAGTGAGAACAAGTTTACTCTTGCAGTTTGTCCGCAGAGAAAGAGATCACAATTGTAATTGTTTATCATTTCACTTGATTAATGCAAATGGGCTTAAGGGGTTTTTATCAGTTGCTTTGCCCTAGAAACATATGTGTACTTGATGATTTATGTTTGTTCATGTTTCTATAAATTGTGAATTAGTTTCTGCAGAGCAGTAGAGTAGAATTGAATCTCTTAATTTAGATTAAATTTCTTGAGTAGTTGCAATTCTATCACCATATTTCTACATAGATTTCATTAAAATTTTAATAATAGTAAATTCACAACAAACAGTCTTGATCATGGATATGTATATTGATTCGACAATGGGTAAAATCCTTCTCATTGGAATTTACCACCAATGTTCCTTTCTTGTAAGAGTTTCCATTGTGATGTTAATGACAATTTGTACTTCCATTATAATAAATTTAATGGTATATGTTAATTTTATTTTTATTTTTTTATTTTGAATGACGTCGTGTCATAATCAGAGCTAAGGTTTTAATGATTAATTTGGAAGTAGCATGTATTTTTTCTTTTTTTAATTTGGATTTGGTTAATTTTTGTTTGAAATTAGGCCTACGATTATTGGAATTACAAGTTTGAGTTGTGAAATCATGATGCAAGTGTTTTAGGTTTTCTATGGGCCTAAATGGATTCTATGGATTGAAAAGAAATTTTAAATAACAAAAGGCCACAATATTTTTAAATTTGTATCTTGGTATTCCAAGAAAAAAATAAAAAGTAAAAAAAAACAAAAAATAGAATAGTTATACCATCCTAAGTTAGGTCAACACCATGGATGAATATAAATGTGTGTTGACCATGTGGCTCATGAAACTTCAGGTATAGTCAAAGTTGGTACAAATAGTAGGAGATGAAAAGCTCAAATCCTTGTTGTGCATTGGCAATTTATAGATAGAAAAGGGAAGGGTTAGGTGTTTGGTAGGGTTTTTATTTGATTAGCAATGGAAGTCCAAATAATTGAGAAATAAAAGCCTTATGTGGTGAGGAGGTAATTGAAAAGTCAAAGCCTTATGTGGTGATGATATCTTTGCAGTTCAAATGGCATGAATATTGTTAAGAGTGATGAATAACTTTGTGCTTAGTCAACCTTTTTCATTGTGCAAGTAATTATTTATTTTTTACATTTTTGTTTCTCCAAATAAATATATATACATTATCAATAATCTTTAAATTACAACTTTAATTCACTATGTTTTGAATGTGTGACATTAGTTCACTTGTTTTGAATGTGTAACATTCGCGAATAAATATTCATGGGAACATTGTAAACCCTAGAGGTGGAAATTATGCAAACCCTATATGGTTGTGGCCTAGGTTTTTATAATTCAAGTTTACAATGATTTATAATGTTAGGTTTTTAAAATTCAATGAATATTAGTTTTCTATAAATCATTAGTGTTTTTATAATATTAGCTTTATAAATGTGTTTATATGATGACGATGATGATGGTTAAAGTCCACTAAGACCAAACTTTGGTCTATCAGGCCTAAAGAAAACAAATTATTTAGTTTGATTTAAGATTTTATTCTTATGCTCAAAAATCTTGGAGAGAAGCCTCCCAAGCTCACTATAATTTTGACATCGTAAAAGGCTAGGAAGGTAATTATTGCAACAAAGATTATGAAATTGAGATCTAATGTGGTTGTACGTGAGGCACTGTAAGAGGAAGTGATTTTCATCCTCGATGTTCATATTCTCACAGAGATGGTAGATACTTTCTATCCATGGTGTTTTAGGGAATTGCCCAATGACTCGTTTCACTATGGAGCTCATTAGAGTTCGTTCTCATCTTGGTTATATCAATTTTCTTCTTTGAGCTAGTTAAAACTGAGAGATAATTTTGATCTTCTAGGGTGGGGTTGACGACCTCCTTATAATATCTTAATTTTCTTTTAGCTGCTAAATCTTTCTCACACCACATTTTTATTTGAACTTAGAAGAAACAATATTTTTAATGTTATTAATTTTTTGCAATGCAACATTCTCATCGATCTCCCTATGGTTTAACCGGGCCCTGGTGTCTTTATACCAACCTCATTTGAGCCTTAGGTGGTTTTGGCTAGAATTTAAAGCTAGCTTAGGAAGTCTATGGTCTCCTATGTTATTGAGTTTGTGCTTGTACAATAGAAGCCTAGTCATATCTAGGCTCTCGATAAGGGAAAGACCCACTTCTATAAGGAGAATAGGGTATGGTGTATTGCTTTTAATTTTGAGGTTATACGTTATAAAACACTTCTGGATTTTCTCAATCTTTCTCCAGGATTCTCTAGATATGCTGCAACCCCAAACCTCACATCCATATAAGATAACAGGAGTGACTAAAGTGTCAAAGAGGAGCTTCTTTCTATCCCACATTACGAGGTTTGTCATTTTACAATTATTTTCAAGACCAAATTAAGCTTTCTACACCCCATTAATCCTTTTCTCAATGCTATAGTTCAATTTGAGCTTGTGATGAATATCAATTACTAGGTATTTGTAAGAAGACACTTCCTCCAAGTTACTATTGTCATACATAAAATTAGCGTAAGTGTCCTTGGATTTGATAATCATAACTTTTGTTTTGTCAGTGTTAACAGTCATACCCATGGTAGAGCAGAAATCCTTAAGAAGTCTAAGTTGCTTATCAAGATCAGATGGGAAGCTTGCGAGAAGAACAATATCGTCACCATAGAGAAGAAGGATGATGATTATCCCAGCTAAATCATGCCAGCACAACCTGCTTCCTCTAAACAACCTTCTAGCTTGTCAATGTAAATGCCAAATAGGGTAGGGAGAGGGGGCAACCTTGCTTAACTCTGATATTATACTTAATATCTTTCGACCACCCCTCATTTCTCTTTAACTTGGCAATTACATTATTGTATAACCTTATAGTAGCAGCTCTCAACTCGAAAGGAATCTTTAACTCTTCTAATCTATTCCATAGGTTGTTTCTAGGAATCGTATCGAAAGTCTTTCTGAAGTCCACAAAGCAACAAAACATATTAGATTTATCATTGTGGCATTCCTCCACGATGATCCTAAGTGTAACAAGGTGTTCCGTTGTTGAGTGTTGCCTTCTAAAACCCACTTGGCCTTTAGCCCACTTACCTTCACTTCCAAGCCATATGCTCAAATTCTTTTCCAAAATAATACCATATAACTTGGCTAAGAGAGGGCCGATCATAATTGTCTGATAATTTGAGGGGTTATTTGTATCCCTACTTTTAAAAATAGGGATAATGAGGCTCTGAGTCCAAGGTTTAGGGAACCCTTTCTTGACTGCTTGATTGAAAAGCTTGTGGATGTGGGGGATGAGGACAGGACCTCCAATTTTTAAGATTTCCACCTAGTAACCTTAAATGTCCTTAGCTTTCCCATTTTCCAGGCATTTAACCCCAAAATCAATGTCTTCTAATGAGAAAAATTATTTCATTCTGAGAAGGGCTTCAAAGTTATCCATGACATTTGGAGATTCATAAAGGTTTTTAAGATAGGAATTCCAATCGTGTAAAGCAATTTTATTATTATCTTTAGTTTTCCTAGTTAGAATTTGCCTCCAGAATTTCTTAGGAGCTACCTTAGAGAGGTGTAATAGATTCTCTTGTCTTTTACAAATATACTGCCTTTTTTCCTTTTAGTAAGGGATTTGTATATTTTTATCTTGCCAATTTTAAGAGATTCATCAATAGCTTCCCTAATTTCTCTCCTCACACTTTTACAATCTTTGTCATATGATGGGTTGGTTTTGATGTTTCTTTTATTACTTGAAACTTCAATTGAGAACATTTTAATAGAATATGAGAGGGTTGTAGTAAAATTATGATAGAGGTATTCTATGTTGTCTATACTAGATAAAGGAAGAAAATTAGTTTTTAATTCATTTACAAAGAGATCACTTTTATTTCTATCAAAGATTAAGTTCTTTTGTCTATAAGGATTATCTTCTGTGGGATCTCTATGCATGACAAGATTGAGAGTTATAAGTAAAGGCCTATGATCAAAGTTAGGCTTGTGGTCGTTTAAGATGTCAAAATTTATTATTTCGTTGTATAAAGGGAGATCGGAAATAACATAGTCTACCACGCTACTATCAAGCCCATGGATGCAGGTCATCTGGCTAGAATTGGGCCACTTCTTTAGACCGTTGCAAATTATGAGATCCTGAGCACTACAGAGCTTGACTAGCTCCGACCCAAACAAATTCTCCCCGAGGTCTTCAGAGCTCCTTTTGTACCGCCTTACGAGAGTAAGGTATTCGGCTAACCAAAGAGGATTAGGGTTGGAATGATTTCTTAGAAGAATAGCTTGCTTGCTTGAAGCTCGAGCATTAAATTCACCCATTAAAAGGATATTACCTTCATTCCTTAGGCTAGAAATATCATTCCCTAAACCATTGTAAGGACTATTTTTATCTAGACTCTTTTTATTATAGAAGTTAGAATTGATGGAGGGGAAATAACATATTGCTATGTAGGTCTTTTTTATCATTAATGTCAGTAATATCTATCCAACTATATTGGTTGTAAGGGTCATTTTTATAAATCCTAGCATGGGGGGAGATGTTCTTCTTAATGTAACAAGTTATACCCCCAATGCCTCTATGGTAGGATCACTTGTTCCAGGTAGACCATAGTGCAAAGCCATCTATGTTAGGGATCTTAGATTCTTCATTCGCCCAAGTTTCAACAAGAAATATAATATCAACATGATTCGAGATCCAACTTAGCTTGGGGCCTTTGTTCCATGGAAAGCCCCAACAATTCCAAGAAAGAATTTGGAGCATGTTGAATTGCTATTTATTACTATCTTTTTGGTTTCTATCTCGAATAATGGTTTTTCTATTTCTAATTTTTGCCCATTTTTCTTCCTTACTAACTTCTTTTACCTTTTGAACCTCCTTTCTTAATTTTGCTTGATCTTCTGGAATGATATCTTCATTTATAAATATTCTCGTTCCTTTTAGACTTGAGGTTTTATTGGTAGAGTTCACCTTTATTCGGATCAACCTTCCTTTATTCTCAGTTAATTTCCCCAACCTTGTTGCTTCTGTGAGACACATTGTTTCAATTTGTAATCTATTATGTAATTCTGTCTGGGCTATGGCTAAATTATCCTTGTCTACCTCCTCTTTCAAACCGAAGATTATAAGGTTCAAGGCCCTTTTGTTATGCTCATGGTCTAATTCTATCAATTTTTTCATTTCATCTTTAATTGGTTTGATATCTAATTTACCTACCACACTATTTAGGGTGAGGCAGCTATTAACTTTTTCTTCTAGTTATTTAATCATGTCCTTCATTTTAAGACTCTCTAAAGTATCAACATATCCTTGCTGGGATGTTTGGTTAGTATCTTGGTTTTGTTTTTCTATAACCTGCAACCTAGTCTCCATTGCCTCCATTTTATTCTCCAATAGTTCTATTTTATTTGCTATTTGTTTTTGGATCTTGTCTTCAAGAGATATGAACTTATTTTCCAGCATGTCTTCTAACTCTGTTTGTAGCTTGACTTCTCTTTCTTCTCTACGTTTCTCTAAATACTCTATATACTCATAAAGGCTCTGTAGAGTAACTATGCTAGGTCTACCTTTGGTAATCTTTGGTAGCTATGGTGAATCTCATGCTTGAAAATATATGAGCAAATATGTATTAGAAAAAGGTAAGGAATGTGTGCACCTGATATCAACAAACCAGACCGAAGACCGCACATGCGCCGGATGAACCACAGCTCACATATCAGATTGCATTTGGAAAGATGAATGGTTGTTACTCTTCACAAAGATGGAACCATAGACCGACACCATCGCAGATCCAATTCATAAGATATAATAGGTTCAATTTTTCTATCAATCTGGTATATCCATAGATCCATGAGTTTCAATGACCGCAGAGAACCATAGATCCATGAGTTTCAATGACCACAGAGAGCCATAGAAAAAATCTAAGAGTTGCAGATAATCCAAGTCGTAAGACACAATAGGTTCAACGTTGCTCACAATCTAGTATATCCAGGAGCTATAGATCCATGAGTTTCAATGACCGCAGAGAGCCACAGATCCACGAGTTCCAATGACCACAGAGAGCCGCAAGAAAACAAAATCCAAGAGCCACAGATAAGAAAGTATTATATACCCTTAACAGTTCCCACTTCCTTAATGGCGTCCACAAGCTTCAGCGGCTCTGTAATTTATGATCTCTAATTCAAATAGAAAAACATTGAACTGCTTTCACCACAAGATGCTCGGACGACCCAATCATCGCTAAGGAAGATCGTTGAACCCAAATAATCACGAACCTTCGTTGAGAATGCCGGAACCATCCGTTAGAAAAATAAGATTGGATTTATCATTCTTTAGTCAATTGGGAATTTTCATTTGAACCATCATCTGATCAAACCCTTTCATTGATCCGACCGAACCCTTTCAGGAAATTGGGAAGCCGCTCGAAATACAAAATATTTAAAAACTCTATCTAAAAAATAATGTATGCAATCCCAATGTTTTACCCAACAGAGTGAGGAGAAACAAAATAGAGATCAATTACTGCAATTAGCAATTATGTCCATTTTATTATTAGGTTTTACTTTTTATATTAGCTTAACATTAATAATATTTAATTAATAATGTTAATAACATTAATAACATATTATGTCCATTTTATTATTAGGTTTTACTTTTTATATTAGCTTAACATTAATAACATTTAATTAATAATGTTAATAACATTAATAACATTAAATGACATTGATTGGTTTTATTTTCAAATGTTGATTGCTATATAAACTACAGAAAATGATGTTTATCAGCCACATTTACTTTAATGTGGTTGTGCTAGTTAGAATACAAATATTTAATTGCTCTCAATTAAATATTCATAACAGTTTATTTTTAAAAATAACTTATGCATTTCAAATATATTATTAATACTAATAATTTTAAAACAATAAAACTTATATATATAAATATTAGTTATCAAAAATAAAATTGAAAATAAATTGTATGTATAGCATAATGTACTTATCAAATATCTTTCTAAAAAAACAAGTTACTCAATCTTACTTCAAATATGATAATTGTTTTAAGAGTAGTCTAAGTATGAGAAGGTTTTGATATTTTGGGCATATTTTCCCATTGATTTTGTCCAGAATTTACTGAGAATTTCTTAGAATAGTAAGTTTGAGCTCTATAATCTACACAATCTAAGTGTCTCAAAGATTTTTGAGTGCACAAAATCTTTATCATTTTAAATAACAATAATTCAAGATCTTGCAAAAAAAATCTATCACCAAATTTAGACTAAAAAATAAAATAAACTCCTTTATTTTTTATATCCACTATAACATAAGTCTATTGAAATGATTTTTTACAACAATCATTCCTTAAAATTTTGCATCTTCTATTTTGTCTACCTCTAAATTATGTGCACAATAGTGAGCTTAATAATTTAGAGCTTTTCATTTGAGATCCTTGGTGACATCGGTGAGAAGTTTTATATTTTGATAAATTGCCTAAACTAGTTTAAAAAAAAAATTGGAAAAAAAATTATAACAAAAAGATATTTAACATTAATTAAAAAATTTAAATATTTAATATTAATATAAAAAATTAAAATATTTACAGTAATAGAAAATTCAAGATATTGGAAAAATTATAAAGTAACAAAAATATGTGTGTGTTAATTAAAAATATATCTATATATATAACATAGAAGACTAATTTCTTCCTTTATCTAGTATAGACAACATAGAAGACCTCTATCATAATTTTTCTACAATCCTCTCATATAAGTAATAAAAGAAATAGAAAAACCAACCCATGGTATGACAAAGATTGTAAAAGTTCGAGGAGAGCAATTAAGGAAGTTGTTGATCAATCTCTTAAAATTGGCAAGATAAAATATACAAATCCCTAACTAAAAATAAAAAAAGGCAATATATCCGTAAAAGACAAGAGAATCTCTTACTCCTCTCTAAGGTAGCTTCTAAGAAATTCTAGAGGCAAATTCTAACTAGGCAAACTAAAGATAATAATAAAATTGCTTTACACGACTGGAATTCCTATCTTAAAAAGCTTTATGAATCCCCAAATGTCATGGATAACTTTGAAACCCTGCTGACAACTAAAGAAGTTTTCTCAATAGAAGACATTGATTTTGGGGTTAAACGCTTGGCAATTGGGAAAGCTAAGGATATTGAAGGTTACCAGGTGGAAATCTTAAAAATTGGAGGTCATGTCCTCATCCCTCACATCCACAAGCTTTTCAATCAAGTGGTCAAGCAAGGGTTCCCTAAACCATGGACTCGGAGCCTCATAAAAGTGGGGATACAAATAACTCCTCTAATTATCAGACAATTATGATTAGCCCTCTCTTAGCCAAGTTATATGGTATTATTTTGGAAAAGAAGTTGAGCATATGGCTTGAAAGTGAAGGTAAGCGGGCTAAAGGACAAGCAAGTTTTATAAGGCAGCACTCAACAACAGACCACCTCGTTATGCTTAGGATCATTGTGGAGGAATGTCGCAATGATAAATCCAATCCCTTTTGTTGCTTTGTGGATTTTAGAAAGGATTTCGATACAGTTCCTAGAAACAACCGATGGAATAGATTAGAAGAGCTAAAGGTTCCTTTCTAGTTAAGAGTTGTCGCTATAAGGTTATACTAGAATGTAATTGCCAAGTTAAAGAGAAATGATGGGTGGTCGAAAGATTTTAAGCGTAATATCGGTGTTAAACAAGGTTGCCCCCTCTCCCCTACCCTATTTGCCATTTACATCGACAAGCTAGAAGGTTGTTTAGAGGAAGCAAGCTGTGCTGGCACGATCTTAGTTGGGATAATCATCATCCTTCTTCTCTATGATGACGATATTGTTCTTTTCGCAAGGTGCCCATCTGATCTTGATAAGCAACTTAGACTTCTTAAGAATTCCTGCTCTACTGTTGTAGATCTAACCCAAGAATATTATAGATCTGACATAAAATTATGATATAATGCAAATAAACCCAAAAATAAGATGAAATGATTCTTTATTGTCAAACCCTTAAGGTAGGGAAACACCATACATTCACTCCTTAAGGAAGGAGAACACTCCACAAGCCATATGCCTGTTCATACAAGAATACTTCTCTTCATCTCCATCCATGTGGAGTCTCTAGCCTCTATATAAGCCTCATACATACAATACCATGCATCATTACCATGGTTCCCTCATACCATCAACTAATACCATGGGCCCATTACATTATTATTAACTACTTGTGGTCCCTTACATGACATGGGTTAACCACCTTATTTATTACTATGGCCCATCCCATTATTACATTATTACCTTGGGTACCTCCCTTGGTACCCCATATTATCCCCCCTAGGTATATAACATTCCACCCCCCTAAGCATGTTTCGTCCCCGAAACATGGGAAGAACACAAATAATAAGATCTACGCAAAAGAGTAGTCCATTGGTACCATGCACGTGCATCTAGCCATCCAAGAGAAAGGTGAACTCTCGATCTCGCTGGTGCCTCGCTCGCTTGAGATGGAAGTTGGCAGCTCTTCTGTGTTGATGTGTAGTGGGTGGATCTTCGCTCCTCTCGATCTGTCATGCGGGGGTTTTTGTCCATGTGGCTAATTGGTTGCCATCTTGATGGTTGTCTTACGGGGTGATGTGGGTGATGATATGTTGAAGTTTTAACCCACGATGGCTTTTGCTTGACTTCACCCTGATGTGGTGCTTGTTGTGGTGTCTTCTTTTTCAATATGACTTCAACCACTGAGCCCTCCTCTGATGTATCATCATCTGTAACCTTTTCTTCTGCAGCCTCTATTTGTGTTTGATTGTCGATCATCACTGGCTCATCATCAGATGTGTAAGTGTCATTAGAGCTTTGTGCTTCTGCCTCCATAGTCTCTGCTTGGGTCTTAATGGAAATATCATGCACTGTAATTTTCTTCTTTTTATACCAGAGCTTCAGGAATTTCTTCTGCACATTAATATTAATAGTACCCACGGATTCCATCCAAGGATATCCCAAAACAACATCCATATTATCCATCTCTGAAGTATAAAAATCACCATGCAACACATACTTATCTATAGAAATCTTCAAATCCTTATACACTTGAACATCCTCATCCTCCACCTGTGTGTTTTTAATGTTTTTGGCAGGAACTTGCAATTTTTTTGCCAAATTAACATGGATGAAATTATGCTTGCAACTAGGATTCATAGAAACAATGATCTTCTCTTTCTGAATCAATCCATGAACCTGCAATAAGGATATATCAGTAGGAAATAACCCCACATGTTTTCCCTTATCTTGTTTTCTAGTCTGAGACCATTTGTCCATAAGGAGTTTTTCCATTTCATTCGAGATTTTGGTCACGGCTATACTGCCCAGTGAGTTCCACCATATGGCGAACTCGTCTTTCAAAAAAAGTCGTACCATAAACCTCCATTTCTCCTCTTTATATATTTTCTTCAGGCTTTGTATGAATTCTTCAATAGTAAGGCTATCATCTTTTCCAGCAAAATATTCCATGAAGAGGGTTTGAAAAAATTCACTTACTTTGGCGAAAATTTGTAATTGTCACAGTTTCCTCAATATTGCTCAGAATCTCTATTATAACCTGTTTTTAGAAATGGAACAATCATTCTGCATCTGCCCATGTTGTAGAAATCTTGATCCAAGCACTTGGAATTTCAGATCTGTGCTGCAACTCTCCCGCCGTCACCAAAATTTCTGCAAAAAAGAGCTGATTTTAAATCAGCTATATCTCCCTCATCCGGACTCCAATTCGACTGATTTTTTTTTTGAAATTGGGTGAGTTTTCTCAAAAATTTAGATCTACAATTAGATTTTGTAGATCTTACACCAGGAAGTCTAGATCTGCACCGCAAACTCACTGCCCTGAAAATTGTCTGCAACACCACTGATTTTTAAATCAGTGATATCTCCTTCATCCGGACTCCGATTCAACCGATTTTTTTTTTGAAATCGGCTATTTTTGCACAAGGAATACAGATCTGCAATTAGATTCTACAGATCTTGCACCAAAACGTACAAGTCTGACCTGCAAAGTGGCCACCCCCGAAACCCTGCAAAAATAATAAAAAAAAATCTCCACTTTTGTGCCCAAGAAAGAACTCTGATACCAATTGTTGTAGATCTAACCCAAGAATATTATAGATCTGACCTAAAATTATGATATAATGCAAATAAACCCAAGAATAAGATGAAATGATTCTTTATTGTCAAACCCTTAAGGTAGGGCAACACCATACATTCACTCCTTAAGGAAGGAGAACACTCCACAAGCCATATGCTTGTTCATACAAGAATACTTCTCTTCATCTCCATCCATGTGGAGTCTCTAGCCTCTATATAGGCCTCATACATACAATACCATGCATCATTACCATGGTTCCCTCATACCATCAACTAATACCATGGGCCCATTACATTATTATTAACTACTTGTGGTCCCTTACATGACATGGGTTAACCACCTTATTTATTACTATGGCCCATTCCATTATTACATTATTACCTTGGGTACCTCCCTTGGTACCCCATATTATCCCCCCTAGGTATATAACATCTACCATGGGTATGATTGTTAACACTGACAAAACAAAATTTATGACTATCAAATGCAAGAAGGACACTTACGCTAATTTTATGTATGACAATAGTAACTTGGAGGAAGTGTCTTCTTACAAGTACCTAGGAATTGATATTCATCACAAGCTCAACTAGAACTATAGCATTGAGAAAAGAATTAATGGGGGGTGGAAAACTTATTTTGGTCTTGAAAATAATTGTAAAATGGCAAACCTCATAATGTGGGATAGAAAGAAGTTCCTCTTTGAAACTTTAGTCACTCTTGTTATCTTATATGGATGTGAGGTTTAGGGTTGCAGCATCTCTAGAGAATCTTGGAGAAAGATTGAGCAAATCCAGAAGCGTTTTATAACGTATAATCTCAAAATTAAAAGTAATATACTCCATCTTATTCTCCTTATAGAAGTGGACCTTTCCCCTATTGAAATCCTAGCTATGACTAGGCTTCTGTTGTACAAGCACAAAATCAATAACATAGGAGACCATAGACTTCCTAAGCTAGCCTTAAATTCCAGCCAAAACCACCGAAGGCTCAAACGAGGTTGGTATAAAGACACCAGGGCCCGGTTAAACCATTGGGAGATTGACGAGAATGTTGCATTGCAAAACATTAATAACATTAAATATTGTTACTTCTAAGTTTAAAGAAAAAATGTAGTGTGAGAAAGATTTAGCAACTAAAAGAAAATTAAGATATTATAAGGAGGTCATCAACCCCACCCTAGAAGATCAAAAGTATCTCTCGGTTTAAACTAGCTCAAAGAAGAAAATTAATATAGCCACGATTAGAACAAACTCTCATGAGCTCCATAGTGAAACGGATCATTGGGCAGTTCCTAAAACACCATGGATGGAAAGGATCTGCCATCTCTGTGAGAATATGAACATCGAGGATGAAAATCACTTCCTCTTAGAGTGCCCTGCGTACAACTACATTAGATCTCAGTTTCATAATCTTTGTTGCAATACTGACCTTCCTAGTCTTTTACAATGTCAAAATTATAGTGAGCTCGCGAGGCTTCTCTCCAAGCTTTTTGAGAATAAAATCTTAAATCAAACTAAATAATTCATTTTCTTTAGGTTAGATAGACCAAAGTTTTGGCTCCACCACCAGCGTCACTTTTTAAAATATATATATATATATATATATATATATATATATATATATATATATATATATATATATATCAAATTTTAATTTTATTATTTTTAAGGAATTTAGACTTTTGTGATCCATAACATTGTTTAGATAGTCTTCGGCAAAATCACATAACCAATCTTTTGTCGACGTGTTTCGAACCAGCCAGTGTGGTTCATCATCAGGACAAGTTGAAAAACCAATCCGGCTTAGGTGATTAAATAGAGTGTGCAGAGATTCCAACGGCTATATTGCTAACGGCTAATTTTGACCTAATGATCTTAGTCAACACTAATTTAATTATTAACATTCCTATAAATAGTAAAAACAGGTAAATAAATGTATATGAATGCCTAAAATTATAATTCCTTTGATAATAATATAATATCCATATTTATTATGGTCATTATATCTCGTATAATAGTTCATATTTACCAAATAATCTATAAATACTATTTAAATGGTATTAAATTACTATTACTCTTAGAATTTAGTTACCTTAGGTAATTTCGAGTTTATATAATTATTTAATGGTCCAAGGTAAGTTAGTTTCTTTATTTGTTCTTTAAAATATATCATTATTATTTATTATTTAAAATAATAATTTATTATTTTAAATAATAATTTAGGGTTAAATTAATAATACTAGATTATTATTTTAAATAATAAAAATATAATATATTATTTTAAATATATCATTATTAATTATTATTATTCTAATATTATTTAAATGGTATTAAATTACTATTACTCTTAGGTAATTGTATGTTTATATAATTACTTAATGGTCCAATGGTAAGTTAGACCTTCTCTATTTGTTCTTTAAAAAATATATCAATATTATTTATTATTTAATTATAATGGTCATTATAATTAATAAATTATAATAATAAATAATAATAAATTATTATTTATTATTTAAAATAATAATTTATTATTTTAAATAATAATTTAGGGTTAAAATACTAAATTATTATTTTAAATATAAAATATAATATATTATTTTAAATATATCATTATTAATTATTATTATTCTAATATTATTTAAATGGTATTAAATTACTATTACTCTTAGGTAATTGTATGTTTATATAATTACTTAATGGTCCAATGGTAAGTTAGACCTTCTCTATTTGTTCTTTAAAAAATATATGAATATTATTTATTATTTAATTATAATGGTCATTCGAAATTAAAATAATAGGTTATATACAATAATATATGATTATTAAAAAATCTATATTTACTTAATAATTTATAATTCCACTATTATTAAAAACAAACAAATAGTGTTCATGTTAAATCATTATTATTCTAGTAGTATAACTAATATTATTGTTATATCAAATATTTATTCATAATACTTTCTTAATTTGGTAAACTAGATCTCTTCTCATAATTAAATTAATAATTTATATTAAATAATCAATATTTATTCAATAATCTGTTATTCCAATAAAATTATGACATTAGGTCAATATATTATTACTTATAAGGTTTAAAAGGGTTTTTTAGACATTAGTTAAAGGTATAGTAGAATTAAATATAAGCATAACTAATTGAAATTATGGAAACAAAAAATCTCATCTAATAATAATATACCCAATAGTATCAGAAACGGGATACAATATTTAGCTCGAAATAACTTAATAATGAATCAAACACTCCATAATACTAGGACTAATCCGCCAAAAACGAAACTTAAGGAGGGGAAGACAGAAACCCTAAGACCTAACAAAGGGGGAAAGAGGAGGCTAGGAAGACAAGGCTGGGACCCAACAGCTGCTAATCTTCCAGCCATCATCCCTATTAAGATTTTTCGGCCTTTTCTCAATCTCCAGGGCCTCTCTAAACTTACGATGGTGAAACTGCGCAACTTTGGCAATGACTTGAGCCTCCTCTATACATACATGATGCATAGTCTTCCCCGCATGTTCAGCCAGGGCTAAGGACTTGGTCCTACCATGTCTTAAGTCAGCCGAATGCTCGCTAATCCGTTGATTGATAGAGCGACCAGTCTCACCAATATAAGGGGTCCCACAGGAACAGGGAATGACATAGACGCCCTTCATGTCCTTAGGGTCAATCGGGTCTTTCACCGACCTGAGGGAGCCACGGATAGTATTGAGAGGTCTAAAAGTTGCGGGCACATCCTACTTCCTTAGAATCCTCGCAATCCTGTCCGTGGTCCCCTAGATGTAAGGAAGGTTCACACCCATGATATGATCTTTAGGAACCCTTCGGATTGAAGGCTCCTTCTTGGCCCTGAGGAAGGCTCTTTGACCGAGGTGCCTATTGTAACCATTCTTCTCAAAGACATCTAGGAGATGAGCCTTTTCCGTTTCCAGGCTCTCCTCATCCGAAATTCTAACAACACGGGTGGCAAGCGTGCTAAGAACCCCTAACTTCTGAGCAGGGAAATGATGTGAAGAAGCATGCAAGTATTGCTCAGTATGCGTCTTCTTTCTAAACACCTGATGAGAAAAGGAACCATCCACCTTCTTAGAGATGAGAACATCCAAGAACGGAAGACAACCATTATCTTCTTTTTCCATCGTGAATTTAATGGCTGCGGATTGGTTATTGAGGTGACTAAAGAAACGATCCAGCTCGTCAGGACCATGAGACCAGACAACACCTGTGTCATCAACGAATCTTTTCCAAAGCTTCGGTAAAAGACGAGAGGAGGCCAAAGCCTTAGACTCAAACTCCTCCATGAAGACATTAGCGACGACAGGGGACAAGGGGGAGCCCATGGCAACTCCGCAAGTCTGCTCATAGAATTCTCCCTCGAAGCTGAAAAAGGTAGAGGTAAGGCAAAGCTCAACTAACTTAGCCGTATCGGGTCAGTTAGCTTATTAATAACCTTCATGGCCTCATTGATAGGAATACAAGAATAAAGAGAGACCACGTCGAAACTCACCAGAATGTCCTCGGGCTCAAGTTTAATCCTCTTAAGATCCTCAATAAAAGAAGCTGAGTCTTTTACAAAGGACTCAGTCTTCCCAACCAAGGGTCTCAACTTTGCAGCCAGGAACTTTGCAGCAAGGGTCTTAACTTATTAATTAATTTTTAATTAATAAAATATATAAATTTTAAACAAAATCAATTACATAAAAGTGAATAAAAAATATGAGCTAACTAAAAAATTAATATATTTTAAATATTATCTATAAAATAAGTTAAATTATTAATTTAAAAATTATTTTAGATATCATTGTCAAACCAAGAAGCAGAAATGCTTCCAAACTCTTCGAAAATATCTTACATACATGTATAAACGGCCAAACATACGAAACACAAGAATTGAAAATTATCTCATTATTCTAAAAGTGGCTTACACATGAAAACTGCCACACATATGATGATACACATGAATTGAAAATTTACGCATTATTCTAAAAGTGGCTTCTAGTCTGCCCCATATGTATCCCCATATATATCTCACTGCCTAATGTGCTCCACTACTAAATATCTCTCTGCCTGCCACTTCACTCCTGT
Source organism: Pinus tabuliformis (assembly GCA_031772625.1). Lineage (NCBI taxonomy): Eukaryota > Viridiplantae > Streptophyta > Pinopsida > Pinales > Pinaceae > Pinus > Pinus tabuliformis. Next base: position 346,223,605 of record CM062816.1, read on the forward strand.
CACCTTTACCACCCAAGGATACCATTATTTTAATATTTTGTGAAATATATGTAGTCTCTTTATCTTTCTGAAGCAATGTCCTTACTACGTTTTAGCGTAGATGTTGACATTGTAGGTGTTAAATTTGTTAAAAACTGTAATTTGACAATGATGCCGTGATTAAAACTATTTTCTAATAATACGGTTTTATTTCAGAAGCAGTAAACCATCATTCAAGCAATAGCGATAGACCATGGTCGCAAGTTGCCATGACAATGAAATTTTATACATCTTATCAATATTTAAAAAGACACGACATAGTGGAAGGAGGCTTAGCCTCCATTCACTTTTACTCCAATCTCAGTAAATACCATAAGTAGCGAAACGGCGGATCCCTCGTGAAGGACGACCAACCACCATTCTGCATGCGTCATGCATAGTTTCTGGATTTGAATTATTCAAATCCAAACGGGTCCATGGAGAATTAAATGCATCTTAGACCCCTATCTTAGAAACCAGACTCAATATACTTTAACCCAGATCTGCAATGGTCGGATCTACTGATATTACTATGGCAAAACTTGATTTCTCAACTTCTATTTTCTGAACCTTTACATCCACTGCATTCAGGTCTATTTGTTTCTTAACCGTTACATCCACTGCATTCAGGTCTATTTGTTTGTGAACTAAAAGATCCACTGCATTCATGTCTATTTGTTTGGTATGAGAAAGTTCGTTGGTAGACGCAGGTGATACAATTAGCCTTGACTTTCTGTAAATGAAATACACAGCGAGCTGGACCATTCCCAGAAGAGAACCAATACCACTGGGAACCTGCAAAGTGAAAAGGAAAGAAATTAAAAAGATAATAATCATTATCAGAAGAGGAGAATTTCTGTAATGAAAGGCTTATGATATAGGAGTTAACATAAGGTGCAGAAGGAAATAAAGAAACTTACACCAATGAAGAGATCCCGAGTGACTACAGCGTATGCAACCCATGCTAGTGCATTTATGAAGTTGAATAGAGACAGTAAGAATGGCATGCACTCTACGCTTTTAGTTCTAATCACAACTTTCTGCAAAACATACACAAAGAAAACACAACATAAATTTTTCAGCAGGAGGAAGTGTATTAGAAGAATAATACATGTCTAATTCTAAAATTCTAAACCGGTATAACATACATGTATTAGAAGCATAACATGGTAGAAGAAGAATTAACATACCAAAACAGATAATGGCGAAGCATACATGACAATGGACAAAATGACACCCACACAGCCTACTACCACCTGTCTTAAATGGTAAGTATGCAGCACAAATATGGTAATTGCAGCTTCCATGACGAAGGCCATTATCATACCACAGCTCAGCCTTACTGTCATCACCTGGAAGAGCATTCATGACAAAACAATGAGCAGAAATTCAAATCACAGTGTTGCATATATAGAAGCATCAGTCCAACATCTGATCATTAATATCTTCATTTCTTCTGTAAACCTATATTTGAGGTTAATATCAAAAGAGTTAAGATAGGTGGATAGACAAGTTGAGTTACCTTCTTCTTTCGGGAAGCAAAAGTGAGAAAGGACATGAGATAAAATGTTTCGAGAAGAAAGCCTGCTCCATTGATGGTAAGGATCATAGTACTGTGGGGTTTAACGAATGGGCTTCCATAGAGTAGCCCAAGAGCACAGTTAAATAGTGTGAACACATACGGATATCCAGAATATTCTTGGGTAGACTTTTGCTTATATATTCCCCAAAATGTTGCCCTGCAAACAAAATTGCAGGTAGACTTTAATTAACTGAATCAAATGAACTCTCTACCAAAAGAGCTATTAACATTATCTCTACCAAAAAAGTTATTAATATTTAAGAAATGAAAATAAGGTACAATACCGTATACGTACATGGGAGACAAGTATAGGGCCAGTGAAGTTATATTTCCTGTTCAAGCCATACATATTTTAGTCATGTTTTCAACATATAATTATTGTCATCCAAACACAATAGTTTATAAAATATTATCTCTCAATCATCCAAATTCAACTCAAAATTCCCAATTCAATTAAGCATTGAATAATCACAAACTATGATCTATCTTTATGAATAATCACGAAGTATGGTGTATCCTTATGTTTACTCCAAATTTGAAAATATTTTGGAAATTTGATATATAAATAAAGTTAGCTATTGGATTTTGCATTTTTCTTATATTTATTGCAATTTATCAACTATTTGATTTTGCTTATGCCATTATATTTATTGAATATTCTAAAATCTATTTATCAACTATTTGACTTTGCTTATGCCCGTTATATTCCTTCAATATTCTAAAATTTACTATGAACTTAGAGGAACATAATCAATCTTACAATAAATGTAATATGTTCTGAGATATTTTATTTCACATAGAAACAGTTCAAGATACATTTTGAAAGCATCATTAAACTTAAGAGTCAAAGAAGACTGATTGATAAACTGGATGCACAATATAACTACAACCCCAACGTGACAACCCGGCATGAATCAAACGTGACAGAATAACTAATAGTAGTTATAAGTACTGTTTAATGGAAAAAAGACTGAATTTTTAAATCTATGGATAAGGCATATTTTTCACTCAGCTCTCCTACTGTATGAAAATGGATACATTTCACTTTCTCAGAGTCCATTCGAGCACTTACAGCTGGTAGAGAGGACCTTAAAACTTTGATTATGAACAAAATATAACTTCGCTGTCATAAGGATCCTACCCTCATAATATTATGGAGCAGTTAAACGAAAAACTCACCAATAACTCCAACGACAACCTGAGAAGACAATGCCATGTTGACCTAACAAAAACAAATATTATGAAACGATCGATCGACCAACGTGAATGGTGAAGAACTCAAACTCTCTAGGCCATTTTATAGACCTTAAAGTGATCAGTGACAGTGACAGTATTATCCATGGAAAATAATTGAAAAAAAAGGATTCATGTGTGGTGCTGTAGCTGCGTCAAGCAATATTTGCATGCAGCAGCAGTTTTACACATCAGAATTATTGGATCCCAGCTGATCAAACCAAGTACTGAAACGCTCTGCTCACAATTCTGTAGAGTTATTTAGTGCATACAGTGAGGAAAACCGCACAAATGGTCAAGTTGCATACTCTTTTTTTCAGTATAAACCATCATGGACGGAAAGGGATTTGTCACTAAGCTTAGACGAATCGGGTAGGGATGCAGATGGCAGGAAACCCAGAAACCCAGAATATTGGGTTGCGTTACCATCAAAGCAGTTGGATTTGATACCAAGTACAGAATCCAATTGCGCCCAGTTGTCATATCGTTGAAAATGTATGTCGAAACAAAAGGAGGGATGAGTAATTTTACGGAGGGGAAAGATGCTGTGGGATACAGGTCATGGTAACCTAGGCCATTCCCTAGGGATATCTATAAACAGGAATCATCCAAACATGCCCTCCTAAACGTAATTCAGAGTTTTGCTGGGAAACTACAAATAATTAGGTGACCCATTTTGCTCTACTGTCTTGCGATAAATCGCCATGATTCCTACCACCTAAAACGTTGCTCACTTCTGACTTTTAAGTCACGCACTGGTTTTTTTTTTTGAGAACTGTACTTTTTGACCATAAAAATCTAAACAATGGATATGCCTTCTATCATGAACCGACGACAAACTTTATATATCATTGATTTCTTTTCTATGATTTTACAACCCAGAAGTTTAACGTAGTGTGTATCAACTCTGGCCGAGCATTTACTCTATTATTTCATCTTCACTTGTATGAAATTTCAGTTCGTGTTTAATTTAACGAAGTGACCTTTTCACCCTTTTCTGCACAGATTTTCCAGTCAATTTTTGTGAGTCATTTAATTTTAGCTATATCATGGGTTAAAATAGTCATGGATTTCATATCTAAAATATCATCTAAGATTTTGTGTCATTGTATAATCATTATTTGACCCATATATAATGATTGTTTGTCGTATACACATTGGAATTGCATTACTAGATATTTTGATAGTGTGCAGCAATTCAGCTATAAGTACTATCCTATTAATCTTGGTCTCTCTATGGAATATAGATTATATAAATTATAGTATTTGTTTCATGGTCAAAGTCTTTTGACTTTTAATTAGCGGTTGAGTTTTTGTATTTATTTAGTAATATTAATTAAAGTTTTAGGAAAACACTAAATATTTGCATTTTTGTAAATCTAAAAATATTTTCTTAATTTTATTTATAATTTTTTATTAGCTTAAGGAGCCTTGATGTGACATAATTTCATTAATAGAGAGTGATTTAATTTCGGTATTGGTAGTGTATGACAAATCATTTTAAAATGGAAATTAAAATAATTTTGTAAATGGTCATCTATTGTGAGTAGGTCTTTTATGTAAGCTGGGGGAATTCCATCGGGGAGTGCTTTGACACTGTCATTCACACTAACACTAACATAGGGACTCTTTTGGGCCCCTATAATACTAGTGATTACCCCATTACTATTGTAATTATACCCCTTATTAATATTGTTGTGCCCCTATTGTCCCCATATTGTTATCATTGTGCCCCATAGAATCCCTCTATTGTTATTTTTGTGGCTTTATATTATTATTGTTAGGTCGGGTGGGTTATATTGTGACTCCTTAGACTCCTATATATAGAAAGGAGGTTTTGTCATTTGTATCATCCAAGAATTGTTCATTTATGTAATGTAAAGGAGGTTTCCCCCTCGAAGAGGCTGAATTTTAAGGCGTTGATCTATCTTTTTCTTGAGCTGGTTTCATAACATTTGGTATCAGAGCTTTGGATTCTAAGGTTTCGTTGCTCCAAACAGGTCATCATGGCATTTTTGCTATAACTTTTTTTGTGACGTTTCAGAAGCTAAAAAAGCAACCCATTTGAGAAGACATCGCGCTGAAGCTCGGGTCCGAATTTCAGAGTTTTTCGCACTATATTTGTGGAGATATGATCTGAGGAAGTTGGTCTTTTTGTAGACTCCTAAATTACATTCCAAACAGGTGACCTGGGGAAAGTCATCATAACTTTCTCTCTGAGCATCAGATTGAAATTTTGTAAGAAGGTATAGAAAGAGGATGGACTATAGTTTCTTATATATATTTTTCAGAGCCAAAGGTCAAACAAGGACACGTGGCACGTCGTACAAGTTTGCTCTACTGAATTAGTCTATAATCAGGTCATTGTGGGCAATTTGGCATAACTCTTCATTGGAGAATCCAATTGGGGTCAGACTGGTGGCATTGGAAAGAGGACACATAGGGCTACCATAGGTCAAAAGTTCAGAATTGGATGATCCGAAATTATAGAGATACATCAGAGGCAATATCGAGCTCCTACAAAGTGAAAAAATGTGTGTAGATTTTTTAAATTTTTGCTTATGCTTGGTTTGAAAAATTATTTTGAAAGAATTCAAAGGGCATAGTGATTAGTATCGGTAATTGATGCCACGAGGGAAGAAAATGAAAACACCTAGTAAGCAATCTGAAAGCTCTAGCATGACTCATGAAGAAGAGGAAGAAACACTACATGATATATCAAAATTACAAGACCAAGTGCAACAAATTTCACTCTCACAAAAGCTAATAGAAGCTAAGATAAATGGAGTGGAATCTAAGATAAAGGGCGTGGAAGCCAAGATTGACGATTTGAAGATAGATTTGGAGGCAGATTTGACAAATTTTCTACAAGAAATACTTACTAATGGTGAAAGGGGAGGAAAGGAAACTCATGATGCAAACAAAGGAAATGTTAATCATGATTTCATAGACTCTAATGTTGGATCGAAGACGCACCATATTTCAAAAATCGATATGAGGAAGTTTGATGAAAAGGATCTCGCAACATGTATATTACGGATGGAGCAATTTTTCGATCTCAATAATGTGCAAAACACACAAAAGGTACGTATTGCAAATTTATATTTGGAACCAAATCAGTTTGTATGGTATCAATGGCTTTGCTCTCGTAAACAATTTATCACTTGGGCAATTTTTACGGAAGAATTAGTAGCATATTATGAGGATACAAAAGCAACACTTTTTTTAGCCAGTTGATAAGTCTCAAACAAAAGGGTTCAATAATGGATCACATTGAGAAGTTCCAAAAATTGAACATAAGGGTAAAAAATATTCCAGAGGAGCATAGGATTGATGTGTTCATAGGGTCTTTAAAGGATAATATCTAACATGATGTTCGTCTTTGGGAACCTGATTCATTAGAGAAGGCATTCAGGTTAGCAAGAAAAATGGAAAGCAAAATTATGGCAACCAGGAAGCATACCACTCACAACTATAAAGACGGAAGTGTTGTTGCTGCCAGTATTCCACAACCTATAAGGTTGACACCACAACAATTGGAAGAAAAAAGAGCAAAAGGGCTTTGTTACAGTTGTGATAGCAAATACACTAAAGGTCATAAGTGTGATGAGAAGAAATTATTCTACATAGATTGTGAAGAGGAAGAAGAAAAGGAGCAAGAAAGGTCAAAAGAAGAGGATATACTCCAGGAACAAAGCCTAGATGAAGAACAAATGAATCCGACCATATCTTGTAATGCATTGGCTGGAATTACCACTCCTCAAACCATCAAGATAGAAGGACAAATCAAGAAGAAAAATGTAATAGTGTTGATTGATTCAGGAAGTACCCACAATTTTATTCATTGTAAGGTAGCAAAAGAATTGAATTGCTTCTTATACCCAACACCAGAGTGTCAAGTGATGGTTGCAAATGGAGGAACAATAAATTTCTCTGGAAAGTGCCATAATATCAAGCTATCCATGGGAGAATATGTATTGACTAGCCTAATGCTTTCCATTCCAATGGGAGGTGCTAATGTTGTATTAGGAGTCCAATGGCTACAATCCTTGGGTACAATAGCTTTTAATTTTCAAGAACTTTTCATGAAATTTTCTGTGGAAGGAAAGGAAGTTGAATTAAGGGGTATTGCAGGGAAACCGGGAAAGATAATCAGCTCTAACTGTATGACAAAGCTTTTAAAAAAAGAACGAAAAGGTGTAATTGCACAATTATGTTCGCTAGATGTTTCCACATCGGAATCATCTATTTCTCCAGATCTCCAAAAAGTCTTGGACAATCATTCCAAGGTATTTGAGACTCCCAAAGTTCTCCCACCTATTCGTGATCATGATCATGTTATTCACCTGATTCCAGGAAGTGTTCCTCCAAACATCAGGTCGTACAGATATCCCTATGCCAAAAAGAGTGAAATTGAACGTATGATTGTAGAAATTCTAGAGGCTGGTATAATTCAACCGAGTCAAAGTTCTTTCTCTACTCCAGTAGTATTGGTGCACATGAAGGATGGATCATGGCGCATGTGTCCTGATTATGGGGAGCTCAACAAGCTCACTATTAAAGATAAGTTTCCCATTCCTGTCATTGATGAATTACTAGATGAATTGCATGGATCAATTTACTTCACCAAGTTGGATCTTCGTTCAGGATATCATCAAATCATAATGAAGACTGAAGACATTCTGAAAAAAAAATTTAGAACTCATGAGGGTCATTATGAATTTTTGGTCATGCCTTTTGGCCTTACCAATGAACCCTCAACATTTCAAGGTTTGATGAATTCAATTTTCAAACCATTCCTTAGAAAATTTGTGTTAGTATTTTTAGATGATATAGTAATCTATAGCAAGTCTTGGAAGGATCATGTTGAACATGTTGACAAGGTGCTACAACTATTAGAGGAGAAAAAATTATATGCAAAAAGATCCAAATGTTTCTTTGGAGTACAAGAGGTGGAATATCTGGGTCATATTATATCGCATGAAGGAGTTAAGGTAGACCATATCAAAATTAAAGCCATTAAGGAATGGAAAATCCCGACATCCATAAAGCATCTGGGAGGATTTCTTAGGTTGACAGGGTATTATCGCAAGTTTGTTAAGAATTATGGGAGAATAGCAACACCTCTAACAACACTATTGAGGAAAGATGTATTTTCATGGACTCCAGAAGCAACAAAGGCCTTCGAACATCTTAAAGAGGAAATGTGCCAAGCACCTGTCTTAGCTACACCGGACTTCACAAAAACCTTTATTGTGGAATGTGATGCTTTAGGAAATGGAATTGGTGATGTTTTAATGCAATATGAAAGACCCATTGCTTTTGAAAGTCATCCAATCAAGGGAAAGTTTTTACACAAAGCTATTTATGGGAAGGAAATGTTGGCAATACTCCATGCACTTAAGAAATGGCGACCCTACCTAATGGTAATACACTTCAAGGTAAAAACGGATCATGATAGCCTTAAATACTTTTTAGAACAAAGATTATCCTCTGAAGAGCAACAAAAGTGGGTCACAAAGATGTTGGGTTATGACTTTGAAATCATCTACAAAAAATGGAAGCAAAATGTGGTGGCAGATGCACTCTCAAGAAAGGATGAGGATGTAGAAGCATTGTTGTGCGCCATTTCTATTATCCAACCAGATTAGATAAACGAAGCAAGGGAGGAGTGGAAGAATGACGAAGAAGTGTGGGCACTTATTCGAAAGTTACAACAAGATTCCAGTACGTCGGATACATTTAGCTGGAAAAATGGTTCATTATGGTACAAAGATCGCTTATACGTCTGTAAGAATTCCTAGCTAAAATAAAAGATTCTTATGGAATTGCACACTTCTCCCTCAGGAGGGCACTTGGGGATTTTTAAAAACTTACCATAGGGTTAAGAAGGAATTTTTTTGGGATGGCCTTAAATCAAATATTCAAAAGTTTGTGGCGGAATGATTGGTTTGCCAACAAAATAAAGTTGAAACAATTAAGACACCGAGTCTATTACAACCTTTATCCATTCCAAGACAACGTTGGGAGGAGGTTTCAATGGATTTGATCACAGGTTTACCCAATTCTGAGGGAAAGAGTGTCATCATGGTGGTAGTTGATAGACTTACCAAGTATGCACACTTTTGTGCATTATCACATCCATTTAAAGCCAGTACAGTTTCTACTGCATTTATGGAAACAATTCAAAAGCTACCTGGAAACCCAAAGATTTTTGTAAGTGACAGAGATCCCATTTTCACTGGAAATTTTTGGATGGAATTATTTTCTTGTCTTGGTACTCAGTTAGCTCATAGCTCATCTTATCATCCTCAATTTGATGGGCAAACTGAGATAGTAAACAAATGTTTGGAAGGATATCTTCATTGCTTTGTATCTGAAAAACAAACACAATGGTCAAATGGTTGCCTTTGGCTGAATGGTGGTATAACACTTCCTTCTATACAGCAACAAAAATGACCCCATTTATGGCACTTTATGGGTATCAGCCACCATCCGTCACATCATATTTAGGAGAAAATTATAAGGTTCAAGCAGTGGAACATCACATCGAACATCAACAACAAGTCCTCCAACTCTTAAAGGATAACCTCGTGTTGGCGTAGAATAGAATGAAACAACAGGAATATCAACATCACAGTGAAAGAAGTTTTGATGTAGGTGATTGGGCATTCCTATGGCTACAACCATATAAGAAAATGTCCCTCAAGCAAGCTAAGAAGGATAATAAATTATCACCAAAGTATTATGGTCTGTACAAGGTGTTGCAAAAGATTGGTACTATGGCATACAAATTAGAGCTTCTTGCAGCTTCTCGATTGCACCCAATTTTCCATGTTTCATGTTTAAAGAAGGTTATAGGCGATAAGCTCCCAGTTCAAACAATATTGCCAGAACTTGACGAGAAAGGAAAAATTATATTGGAGCCCGAAGCAATCACAGAAACAAGAACTCGACATCTATGGAATCAATCAATTTCAGTGTATCTTATCAAGTGGAAGAACTTATCTGCTGAAGATTCCACATGGGAGGATAAGAATTTTATATAGAAGCATCAAAAACTGCTCGAGCGTTGAGGACAACAATTTTTTGAAGGAGAGGGGCATGTTGGGTCCCTATAATACTAGTGATTACCCCATTACTATTGTAGTTGTACCCCTTATTAATATTGTTGTGCCCCTATGTCCCCATATTGTTATTACTGTGCCCCATAGAATCCCTCTATTGTTATTTTTGTGGCTTTATATTATTATTGTTAGGTCGGGTGGGTTATATTGTGACTCCTTAGACTCCTATATATAGAAAGGAGGTTTTGTCATTTGTATCATCCAAGAATTGTTCATTTATGTAATGTAAAGGAGGTTGCACCCTCGAAGAGGTTGAATTTTAAGGCGTTGATCTATCTTTTCTATCTTTTTCTTGAGATGGTTTCATAACAGACTCCTAGTGCATTTACTTCCTATTTCATTATAAACTTTTTTTTTCATTTTCAGCTATGTGGAATAAAGGATGTGTGGAAGAAGGGGTATGTGTAGGAGAATGGGGATGCACAGGGAACTTTCTTCCATAGACATGAAATTATTTTAACTTTAAGAAAAAACTTAATATCCAATGTTAGACGAATTATCTTTTTAATGTGTGGGAGAAAGAAGTGTTGTACGGGATAACGGTTGTGTACAACAAACAATAAAAACTTTCATTCGCAATGCCCTACATCTCCGCATACATTTCTCATTTACACACTTCTACTGGATACATCTTAACAATACATATTAATCAATTAATTAGTGGTTTTGGCTTATTCAAGTTTGGGGCATGAAAATTTTGGTTTATGTGTATATCGAGTGCGAAATAACGGTGGGCAATTAAACTCGTTTTATTTTATATGGGGACGCAAAGGAGTTGTAGCAACACTACTTTGTTAATGATCTGATGTGTGGTTTTCAAAATTATGTTTGAAGGCTTTTGATCATTTAAATTTCGCATCGAAATAGAAACAACGAACCTTGGTATTCACAGTTCTCGAATACTATGTCCATTTGTGAATTAAATAATTATTTTCCAATATTAGAAGTGTCTTTTTAATGTATGTGAGGAAGAATTGTGGTGCACGAGAACAACTACGTGGAGCAAGGAACAAAAAATTTCTTCTAAAATGTTTCGTACTTCCACATGCATTCTTCTTTTGCACATTTTTTTGCACACCTCCCTCATGCACAACATTATATATTAATCAATTAATTAGCAATTTTGGCTTATTAAAGATTGGGGTATGAAAATTTTGGTTTACGTGTATTATATCAAGTGTGAAATAACGTGGTTGATTCAATGTCACCACAACTATGTTGACGTGGGCTAGTTTTATTTGATATCAGGACACAAATTAATTTTGGAAAATCTATTTTGTCAATGATCCAATGTGTGGTTTTCAAAACTATGTTCGATGGCTTTGATCATTTAAAAATTGTATCAAAGTAGAAAAAATGGATCTTGGTATTCATGGTTCCTGAATACTATGTGCACTTTTTATCTCACATTTATGAATTAAATACTTATTATCCAATATTAAATGAAATGTTTTTTTAATGCATGTGAGGAATAAGTGTTGTGTAGGAAAACGAGTGTGTGGAGAAAGGAACAAAAACTTTCTTCTACAAATATCGTACCTCCGCATACATTTATACACACTACATATTAATGAAATAATCAAAGGTTTTGGCTTATTAAAGTTTGGGACATGAAAAGTGGGAAATTAACTATCCCCACTACTATGTGGACGTGGGGTTTGTTTTATTTAAGCTTCTTGAATACTAAGTGCATTTGTGATTTCACATTTTTCAATTAAATAATTATTATCTAATATTAAATGAAGAGTCATTTTAATGCATATGGGGAAGAAGTGTTGTGAGGGAAAACAAGTGTCTGGAACAAGGAACAAAGAAAAATTTCCACAATGTTTATACCTCCACATACAATCCCCCTCTTCACACTTATTTTTCACATCTCCCTCCTACATAACACTACATATTAATCAATGAAATAGCAGTTGTGGCTTATTAATGTGTGTGAAGAAGAAGTGTTGTGCGGGAGAACGGGTGTGCAGAGCAAGGAACATAAACTTTCTTCCATAATGTCTCGTTCCTCCGCATATATTCTTGCAAATTATATGTTAATCAATTAATTAGAGGTTTTTTCTTATTAAAGTTTGGGGCATGAAATGTTTGGGTTATGTATATATCAGGTGTGAAATAAGGGTGGGCGATTAACTGTCCCCACTACTATGTTGATGTGGGCTCATTTTAGTTGAGTTTTCTGAATACTAAGTGTATTTGTGATTTCATTTTTGTCAATTGAATAGTTATTATCCAATATTAAATGAAGTGTCTTTTTTGGGAGAATAGGTGTCCGAAACAAGAAATAGAAACTTTCATCCACAAAGTTCGTACCTTTACATACATTCCTGTTCCACACACCTCCCTCCCACATAACACTACACATTAATCAATTAATTAATAGTTTTCATTTATTAAATTTTGGGGCATGAAAAGTTTGGTTTACATATATATCGTGTTATTATTAGTTAGTATCTACTACATATCATAAATAAATAATTAATATATAATGAATAACATATTGTCATTAGTTAATATTTAAAACATATCATGAAATTTTAAAAGGTAATGTTATGATTCTAACAACTAATTCTATTTATTTTGTCTATGATGCATTGGCAAAGTGTTCAAAATAAGATATAAGAATAGCATATCATCATTAGTTAATATCAAATACATATTTTGAATTTTTAAAAAGGTAGTGTTACAATTATAAACACTAGTTATAGTTATTTTGTCCATAGATGCATTATTCTAGTGTTTATCATGCAGTTTTTACCATGCACGTTGCCAACACATGTTCGATTTCTTTTCAGGGGAGCTCGTTACAAAAAGATTTGTTCTCCAAAATGTGTAGTGGTCATTATGGTAATTGAATGACATGATATATTTTCTCTTGAAGATGTACAATTATGTATTATGTAGATTATTTGCAGTGTGGCACACAAACTCATTCTGAATGTAGGTGTAAAACATGTAGCATTTTTGTCCAATCAGTGATGTGCCCTTCCTTCTATATACAAGTTCTCAGATAATTTACACAATATGCATTACAGCCATGTAGTAATGAGGTTTATAGCTCAAAATGTAGCTAATATGTGAGTACTTAAAACGTTTATACAATATACATTACTATTGTGCAGCAGTTAGCTCTAAATTGTTTTCGTACTATGAATTTAGAAATTTTTCTATGAGATGCTAATTGATAAGAGATGTAAATTACTTTTAGTTTGGGAGGGAGGGGATGGAGGGGCTCATTACAAAAGATGTCCTTGGGAATGCTTCCCTATGTCATCATTTTTTTAAATGTCTGAGGTGAATGATTACTTGTCTAGGTTATATTGTGGTCATTTTGTTGGTTGCATTATGAAAGTGATTTGTTCTCTAAGTTGTATGGCAATGTTTAGCATGAATGTGTTGTCATTGTCTTATTTGTTTTCCTTGTGCCAGGTGTTTTTATTTTTAACTATATTTTTTAATCATTATGGGCAATAATATGTTGTATGCTTACTATTGTCTTGTTCTCATCGACATTGGCATATTTGATTTTTAGTGCATGTTACATTCATGTCTATGTTGTTGAAGTAGCAATTGCATTAATTGGGAAACTAGAAATGAATCTGGATTATACAACAGTTTTGCAATAGAAGTATTTGGGGAAAATCATGTGTAAATGGGAAGAATGTTCTCTATGATGTTGGAATTAGCTGATGAGATTGTTTTATGATATTCAATAGCATCATACTTGTGCTTTGGAATTATTTCAAAATTTGTAATAGAAACCTGAGTATGTGCAATAATTTTTATCCTCATGTTGTTTGGTAAACTGTGTAAGCACAATCAATGCTAATGTCATTAAAACATTGTTATCTACAAAATCTGCATAGAGTAGCATTCTTTGATTATTTTTTTGTCCAAAAAAGTTCTATATGTAATGGATACATCGCCATGGAAAATGTGTGTTGTTATATTGGTACTGATTTCTTCAATTTATATTTGTATAGGTTGTAACTTTTTTTTTTGCTTAGTCTCTATTTTGTTTGTTTTGTTGTCTCGCGTGCGATATCTCCATTTTAAAATTATTTTTCATGAACTAGCAATGACTTCTATATATTTGATCTTCATATCGTTGGAGTAGGGAAGAGAACACAAATATAATATATCCAATTAAAGACGGCGATAACTTTTTTAAGATGTGCATTTTCATTCTATTTATCATCATTTGATTATTACATTCTATTGTGTTATAGTTTTTATATACTGTAATTAAAAACGATGTTTTTCAATTTTTAGGAAACATATAACACTTAGATATTCAAATCCAAAAGCACTACAAGGAAAAAGGTACCTTGAATATTTTCATAAAACATTTGTACATTTTTTCAATTTTCAATTTAATATATGTAACAAGGAACTATAAACTAGAATTTGTCGAAACTAAAATCTAAATAGTATTTTACCTATATGCATAGAAATCAGATCTTATCTGGTAATTATGAACCTGGCATTAGAATATATGTTAACAATGACTATGTGAAATATGGTTTTGTCTTCATAACCCAATTTTTGTTTAATATCAATTATAATGTCCTTTTAAGGAGTGATTTCAATGCAATATTTGTAAATAGACAAAAAATAACATATTTTGAACAATATGATGATGAAATACATGGACAAAGAAGTAGAGATGGAAATGAGCACAATTATAGAAGCAAATATCATAGGATACACGACAAAAGGAGCAAAAAACAAACAAGAACCAGATACAAAAAGGTAGTTTTGTCCAATTTTAGCTAACTGTATACCATATTTCTTTTTCTTTTCTAGAATTAATTTCAATTCAACGCTCATGAATAGGCGAAAAAATATCTAGCCTATGCCATTATCAATCGAAAATATCAATAACAACATAACAGGAAGCATTTTCCATGGTGTTGTGTTAGTTATATATTGAACCTTTTTGGACAAAGCCAATAATACAAGACCAATAGTTTGTGTAGATTTAACGGATAAGAAGGCAGAAATGACAATAAAGTTACTTGTGTTAACACAATTTATTAAACAGCATGAGGAAAAACTTATTGCAAATTCTAGTGTTTCTATTATAAATTTGAAATAATTCCAAAGCAAAAATATGATAGTGGTGATTGTGAGAAAATTGTCTCACTAAGTAGCTCTAACATTGTAGAAAACATTTGTCTTGTTTTCGGAGAGTATTGATTTTTCCCAAATATGGCAATTGCAAATATGTCTCATAGTCAAGATGTATTTCTAGTTAGCACAATCAGTGCCATTGCAATTTCAACAACATAGCCAAAAAATGCAATATGCACTAGAAATCTAAGATGGTAATCTCGATCAAGACAGGGCAATAACTAGTAAGCTTAGATTTATTTGATTGTTTCAATGATAGAAATTTATCTTCCACCTCTAATATGATTTACATGTATGTTTTACAAATATTACATATGTGACAAGTTCAAGTACACGACAAAATTTTTCTAATATATCTTTCAATTCAAAGATAATTGCAAGAAAATGTCTTTCCACTCATCTTGCTAAAAAAATATAATTAAAAATCAAGAAATACCTTTCTGAACTTCACAATCGGCGTTCATATGTTCATTGAAATCACAGAAAAATGTGGAAAGTCTTAGAAAAATGATTTCTTTGTTGAGTGGAGTATGAACGATAAGCTATCTATCTATCTATCTATCTATCTATCTATCTATATATATATATCTATATATAAAGGAGAGAGAGAGAGAGAGAAATGATTTCATGTTGATAACTCTCAATTTTGTATATCAATTTTGCAGAACTTTCAAGTACTATTGACAACAATTACTGCATATAGGAATCCCTTCGAGGTTGTATGTGCAAAATATAGTAGTGCAATTACAATTTCTAGAACCATGGATGAAACTATGGTTTATTGTACCATTTGCAGGGAAACATGTCGTTTATTTTATTTCCATCGATTAAACTATATGACACATACAGACAATAGGACTATGACATATTACATTCTAAGAGGCATGGAACTAGAAAAAGTATTGTCTAGCCTACGAAAAGTTTCCTATCAGCAATACTATGCTGACAAATCAATTGTTATGGATTTGTTGTCCAATTTTGAAATCCATGGCACATTTAAAGTAAACCATCAAACTGTGATTATCTGTATACAATGATAGTTTTCTTTATTTTCATTTTCGAGCAATCTAGTGATAGTGCAGTTCTCTTTATTTTCATTTTTTGCAATCTAATGACGATATTCTACAGATGCTATAGCGTTTTCAACTTCATGAACCTGTATTATTGTCAAGTCATTAAATCAATAAGTTTTATATGGAACGTGTTGATATCATTGTTACCAGTGACTAGCAAGACTGGATTACCATTGGCAAGTGGCGAAGGGGTGGGGAGTGTCCGCACTTTTGCACCTCTGCACTTCTGTACTTCTAATATTAACTCCACCTTATACTTTATGCTTGAAGTATTTTACCATTTCCCCTTCTTGTTTAGAGTTGTGACTCATCTTACTTGCTTCACTTCTCAATAATGAAGCACTTTAGGAACTTTAATGTCTTCATATATTGTCCAATATTTGATTGGAGAGCTTTTCTAATATGTTGGATGGTTAAGATTTGATTACATTATGTGGTTACCTGATATGTATCTATTAACATTGTATAAATATTTATGTCAATGAAGTTGTTTGTTTATGTTTCACGTTTTGTATTATACTATTTACTTATATTATATATACTCTAGCATTTGCAGTATATAATGTGTAGCTAGCTCATTGTCCCATGTCATGTGTTTTTTTTTACAATTTGATTTCTTGTGTTGTTTTATTGATTTATCAAATTTTCAAATCCTATTATTAGTAAAATGTTAATATTAGGAAAAACATTTCCTTTGCATATAGTTTATGTTTGCATAGACTTTGCCATCGCACATGACTTGTTAAACAAAGTAATAAGATAAGTTAATGCTAGCATGTAACTTTTCCTAAAGGAAGGAACAAGTTCATTATGTTTGCAATTGTGCAATTTGATTAGAAAATGAAAGAAAATACTTTCATAGATAACGTTTATATTAGTCTGATGATCCAATTTGGCATAATTTACAAAATTTATGTCTTATGAATATGATTAGAGTATAGGTGATGCAAGGTTATTGGACTATTTTAGTATATTTTTCACTATAGTATTTGTTTTACTAACTCCACAAAAATGCAATAAATAGCCTTTAGCATATACTGAATTTCAAAATTGGCTAAGTAAGTTGCAAAATTTGGTAATGATATCTTTATTAATCAACGATGGTTCTTGGAGGTTAGCACCCCTCCTAATTGTGTTTCCAGAATGGAGGTTTGTTTGCTCCATTCATATTTTGCAAGAGCTCTTCTAATTGTGTTCTTATGACATCTAATTCATCTTCCAGCCGCCCAAACCTTTGCTAAAGTTCCAACATGTTATTCATCAACATTAATATATCTTTGTTGACTTCATATAAATCTTCCTACATGTTTCTACCATTTCTTCCTTGAGCCATTTGTCTCATTGTTAGTATTGCAACAGTAACAACTAAACTACGTATTCTTAAAAAAAATAACAGAAATCAAGTGACACAACTCCACACCCCTACCCTTTGGCTTACCAATTATTTGGAACTACTACAATAGTGTCTAGTGCAACACCAAATTATTAAAGCCAAGAATATCAAAATCGTCTTTCAAAATATTGACAGATTTCCATTCAAAGTAATTTTGGCTTTAAACAAAAACAAGTTCAAAAGGAAATTCTCTAGAAAAATATTTTGACAGTGATGATACTAACAAGACTTAGAGAATTCAAAAAAACATAAACATTTGATAAAGAAAACGTTGATAACACTTGTCAATTTCAGAACAAACTAAGAAAATCGCTTCCCTAGAGCTTTTAGAAATGAGTTCAGAGCTGACAGGCCTACAAAAAGACTCTGGAAATTCAAAATACAATATACATATGATAAATCAAACATCGATAATGTGCGTCAATTTCTAAAGAAAAAAACGAAGTAATTTGCATTCTGAGAGCTTTTAGGAATCAGTTTAGAGCCAACAGGTCTACATTTAGTGCGTTGAATTCCATAAGTCATGTAGAATTTACATCAACGTTATGAAAGGACATTTGACTACTATCCATTTTAATGTATTCATTTTCCATTGATTGTCATCAATCTAGCTAGTATTGATTTGCCTAATCTACAATAAAAAAAGACAGTTTCAATATCGGCTGCTAAAAACCATATCCATTTTTCTTAAATCCCCATCAAGGTAGTCTAATTCATAGGATGTGTTTCATGATTGATGTGATTGGCACGCTTTGAAAATCGATATCAATATAGTGTTGAGAATATTTTAATAATATCATCTAATACAAATTTAATTTTCATAACAAGCTAAGCTAAAAAAAGAAATAAGTAAAGGAAAAATCTTACCAAGTGTTTTTTTTTTGCAGTTCATATCATATAATCATATTCAAATATTTGCTATAATAATATTCGGGTAAGTACTATTTTCGTAATATTCTAATTTTGATTTTATTTATATTTATTAATGATACAATGACATTTAAACATTAATTTTATTGCATTGAGTTAGTGCTTGTTTAGGGAAGTGTTATTTCTTGTGTTAATTCAAGATCGATGTTCGATTTGGGAAATGAATCTCAACCAATTTATACAAAAATACAAAACATTTTTTTGTTACAAAATCAAAAAAACATGGGGTGTAATCCTACAATTAACTAAAGCTATCCTATCGGTAAATGTAAATATTTTGGGCATTTATTCGGCAAATCAATGCGTAATTAAGACATTATTTGTTATGAAACCAGCTCACAAAAAGATAGAAAAGATAGTTGAACGCCTTAGAATTCACCCTCTTCGAGGGGGAAACCTCCTTTACATTACACAAATGAACAATTCTTGGATGATTCAAATGACAAAACCTCCTTTCTATATATAGGAGTCTAAGGAGTCACAATATAACCCAGCCAACCTAACAATAATAATATAAAGCCACAAAAATAATAATAGAGGAATTCTATGGGGCACAGTAATAAAAATATGGGGACAATAGGGGCACAACAATATTAACAAGGGATACAACTACAATAGTAATGGGGTAATCACTAGTATTTTAGGGACCTAACATGCCCCTCTCCTTCAAAAAAATGTTGTCCTCAAAACTTGAGTAGTTTTGGATGTTTCTGTATAAAATTCTCATCCTCCCATGTGGAATCTTCAGCGGATAAGTTCTTCCACTTGATGAGATACTCCAAAATTGATTGATTTCGTAGCTGTCGAGTTCTTGTTTCTGTGACTGTTTCCGGTTCTAATATAATTTTTCCTTCCTCGTCAATTTTTGGCAATATTGTTTGAACTGGGAGCTTGTTGCCTATAACCTTCTTTAAACATGAAACATGGAAAATTGGGTGCACTCGAGAAGCTGCAGGAAGCTCCAATTTGTATGCCATCGTACCAATCTTTTGCAACACCTTGTACAGACCATAATACTTTGGTGATAATTTATTATCCTTCTTAGCTTGCTTGAGGGACATTTGTTTATATGGTTGTAGCCGTAGGAATACCCAATCACCTACATCAAAACTTCTTTCGCTGCGATGTTGATCTACCTGTTGTTTCATTCTATTCTGTGTCAACACGAGGTTATCCTTTAAGAATTGGAGGACTTATTGTTGATATTCGGTGTGATGTTCCACTGCTTAAACCTTATAATTTTCTCTTAAATATGATGTGATGGATGGTGGCTGATATCCATAAAGTGCCATAAATGGGGTCATTTTTGTTGTTGTATGGAAGGAAGTGTTATACCACCATTCAGCCAGAGGCAACCATTTGACCCATTGTGTCTGTTTATCAGATACAAAGCAACGAAGATATACTTCGGAACATTTGTTTACTATCTCAGTTTGCCCACCAGATTGAGGATGATAAGATAAGCTATGAGCTAACTGAGTACCAAGACAAGAAAATAATTCTATCCAAAAATTTCCAGTGAAAATGGGATCTCTTGTCACTTACAATAATCTTTGGACTTCCATGTAGCTTTTGAATTGTTTCCATAAATGCAGTAGAAACTGTATTGGCTTTAAATGGATGTGATAATGCACAAAAGTGTGCATACTTGGTAAGTCTATTAACTACCACCATGATGACACTCTTTCCCTCAAACTTGGGTAAACCTGTGATGAAATCCATTGAAACCTCCTCCCAACGTTGGCTTGGAATGGATAAAGGTTGTAATAGACCCAGGGTCTTAATTGTTTTCACTCATTTTGTTGGCAAACCAAACATTCTGCCACAAACTTTTGAATATCTGATTTAAGGCCATCCCAAAAAAATTCCTTCTTAACCCTGTGGTAAGTTTTTAAAAATCCTGAGTGCCCTCCTAAGGGAGAAGTGTGCAATTCCATAAGAATCTTTTGTTTGAGTTGGGAATTCGTACAAAGGTATAAGTGATCTTTGTACCATAACGAATCATTTTTCCAACTAAATGTATCAGATGTACTAGAATCTTGTTGTAACTTTCGAATAAGTGCCCACACTTCTTCATCATTCTTCCATTCCTCCCTTGCTTCGTTTATCCAATCTGGTTGGATAATAAATGGCGCACAATAATGCTTCCACATCCTTGTCCTTTCTTAAGAGTGCATCTACCACCACATTTTGCTTCCCTTTTTTGTAGATGATTTCAAAGTCATAACCCAACATCTTTGTGACCCACTTTTGTTGCTCTTCAGAGGATAATCTTTGTTCTAAAAAGTATTTAAGGCTATCATGATCCGTTTTTACCTTGAAGTGTCTTCCCATTAGGCAGGGTCGCCATTTCTTAAGTGCATGTAGTATTGCCGACATTTCCTTCTCATAAATAGCTTTGTGTAAAAACTTTCCCTTGATTGGACAACTTTCAAAAGCAATGGGTCTTTCATCTTGCATTAAAACAACACCAATTCCATTTCCTGAAGCGTCACATTCCACAATAAAGGTTTTTGTGAAGTCTAGTGTAGCTAAGACCAGTGCTTAGCACAATGCCTCTTTAAGATGTTCGAAGGCCTTTGTTGCTTCTGGAGTCCATGAAAACGCATCTTTCTTCAATAATGTTGTTAGAGGTGCTGCTATTCTCCCATAATTCTTAACAAACTTGCGATATTACCTTGTCAACGCGAGAAATCCTCGCAGATGCTTTATGGATGTGGGGATTTTCCATTCCTTAATGGCTTTAATTTTGCTAGGGTCTACCTTAACTCCTTCACGAGATACAATATGACCCAGATATTCCACCTCTTGTACTCCAAAGAAAAAATTGGATCTTTTTGCATATAATTGTTTCTCCTCCAATAGTTGTAGCACTCTCTCAACATGTTCAACATGATCCTTCCAAGACTTGTTGTAGATTAGTATATCATCAAAAAATACTAACACAAATTTTCTAAGGAATGGTTTGAAAATGGAATTCATCAAACATTGAAATGTAGAAGGTTCATTGGTAAGGCCAAAAGGCATGACCAAAAATTCGTAATGACCCTCATAAGTTCTAAATACTATTTTGGAATGTCTTCAGTCTTCATTCTGATTTGATGATATCCTAAACGAAGATCCAACTTGGTGACGTAAATTGATCCATGCAATTCATCAATTAATTCATCAATGACATGAATGGGAAACTTATCTTTAATAGTGAGCTTGTTGAGCTCCCTATAATCCGAACACATGTGCCATGATCCATCCTTCTTGTGCACCAATACTACTAGAGCAGAGAAAGAACTTTGACTAGGTTGAATTATACCAGCCTCTAGCATTTTTGCAACCATACATTCAATTTCACTCTTTTGGGCATAGGGATATCTGTACGGCCTGATGTTTGGAGGAACACATCCTAGAATCAGATGAATAGCATGATCATGATCATGAATAGGTGGGAGACCTTTGGGAGTCTCAAATACCTTGGAATGATTGTCCAAGACTTTTTGGAGATCTGGAGAAATAGATGATTCCGATGTGGAAACATCTAGCGAACATAATTGTGCAATTACACCTCTTTGTTGCTTTTTTAGAAGCTTTGTCATACCGTTAGAGCTGATTATCTTTCCTGGTTTTCGTGTAATACCCCTTAATTCAACTTCCTTTCCTTTCGCAGAAAATTTCATGAAAAGTTCTTGAAAATTAAAAGCTATTGTACCTAAGGATTGTAGCCATTGGACTCCTAGTACAACATCAGCACCTCCCATTGGAATGGAAAGCATTGGGCTAGTCAATACATATTCTCCCATGGAAAGCTTGATATTATGGCACTTTCTAGAGCAATTTATGGTTCCTCCATTTAAAATCATCACTTGACACTCTGGTGTTGGATATAGGAAGCAATTCAATTCTTTTGCTATCTTACAATCAATAAAATTGTGGGTACTTCCTGAATCAATCAACACTATTACCTTTTTCTTCTTGATTTGTCCTTCTATCTTGATGGTTTGAGGAGTGGTAATTCCAGCCAATGCATTACAAGATATGGTTGGATTCATTTCTTATTTATCTAGGCTTTGTTCCTGGAGTATATCCTCTTCTTTTGACCTTTCTTGCTCCTTTTCTTCTTCCTCTTCACACTTTACGTAGAATAATTTCTTCTCAGCACACTTATGACCTTTAGTGTATTTGCTATCACAACTGTAACAAAGCCCTTTTGCTCTCTTTCTTCCAATTTTTGTGGTGTCAACCTTATAGGTTGTGGAAGACTAGGGGCAACAACACTTCCATCTTTATAGTTTTGAGTGGTATGCTTCCTAGTTTCCATAATTTTGCTTTCCATTTTTCTTGCTAACTTGAATGCCTTCTCTAATGAATTAGGTTCCCAAAGGCAAACATCATCTTGGATATTATCCTTTAAAGTCCCTATGAACACATCAATCCTATGCTCCTCTGGAATATTTTTTACCCTTATGTTCAATTTTTGGAACTCCTCAATGTGCTCCATTATTGAACCCTTTTGTTTGAGACTTATCAATTGGCTAAAAAAAGTGTTGCTTTTTGTATCCTCATAATGTGCTGTCAATTCTTTCGTAAAAATTTCCCAAGTGATAATTTGTTTACGAGAGCAAAGCCATTGATACCATACAAACTGATTTGGTTCCAAATATAAAGTTGCAATACGTACCTTTTGTGTGTTTTGCACATTATTAAGATCTAAAAATTGCTCCATCTGTAATATCCATGTTGCGAGATCCTTGCCATCAAACTTCCTCATATCAATTTTTGAAATATGGTGGGTCTTTGATCCAACATTAGAGTCTATGAAATCATGATTAACATTTATTTTGTTATCATCATGAGTTTCCTTTACTACCCTTTCACCATTAGAAAGCATTTCTTGTAGAAACTTTGTTAAATCTGTCTTCAAATCTTCCATGCCTATCTTCAAATCTTCCATGTCTGTCTTCAAATCTATCTTCAAATCGTCCATCTGAGCTTCCACGTCATTCATCTTAGCTTCTACGCCTTTCTTTAAACAATCCATCTTAGCTTTTACGCCTTTCTTTAAACCATCCATCTTAGCTTCTACATCTTTCTTTAAACCATCCATCTTAGATTCTGTTCTTTTTTGTGCAAGTGACACTTGTTGCGATTGGTCTTGTAATTTTGATATATCATGTTGCATTTCTTCCTCTTCTTCATGAGTCATGCTAGAGCTTTCAGTTTGCTTACTAGGTGTTTGCATTTTCTTTCCTCTAGGCATCAATTATTGATAATAATGCTTTACTATGCCATTTGAATTCCTTCAAACTAATTTTTCAAACCAAGCTTATGCAAAAATTAAAAGAAACTACACACCTTTTTTCACTTTGTAGGAGCTTGATATTGAATCTGATGTATCTTTGTAATTTCAAAGCATCCAGTTTTGAAATTGCGATCTGCGGTATCCCTCTGTGTCCTCTTTCCAATGCCACCAGTCTGATCCAAAGTGGGTTCTCCAGGGAAGAGTTATGCCAAATCTCCCACAGTGACCTGATTATAGACTAGTTCAGTAGAGCGAACTTGTACGACGTGCCACGAGTCACTGTTTCGACCTTTGGCTCTGAAAAATCTATACAAGAAACTATATTCCGTCCTCTTTCTTTACCTTCTTACGAAATTTCAATCTAATGCTCAGAGAGAAATTTATGACGATTTTCCCTAGGTCACCTGTTTGGAATGTAATTCAGGAGACTGCAAAAAGACCAACTTCCTTAGATCATATCTCCGCAAATATAGTGCAAAAAACTCTAAAATTCGGATCCGAGGTTTAGTGCGATTTCGTCTCAAATGGATTTTTTTTTTAGCTTCTGAAAAGTCGCAGGAAAAAAATTTATACCTAAAATTCCATGATGACCTATTTGGAGCAGCGAAACCCTAGAATCCAATGCTCTGATACCAAATGTTATGAAACCAGCTCACAAAAAGATAGAAAAGATAGTTGAACGCCTTAGAATTCACCCTCTTCGAGGGGGCAACCTCTTTTACATTACACAAATGAACAATTCTTGGATGATTCAAATGAAAAAACCTCCTTTCTATATATAGGAGTCTAAGGAGTCACAATATAACCCAGCCGACGTAACAATAATAATATAAAGCCACAAAAATAACAATAGAGGAATTCTATGGGGCATAGTAATAACAATATGGGGACAATAGGGGCACAATAATATTAACAAGGGATACAACTACAATAGTAATGGGGTAATCACTAGTATTTTAGGGACCTAACATTATTCGAGTGCTTAATAGAATTTAATATATTGGCTTGTTTCACTACTAGCTGATGTTTTAGTTTGACTATATTTGTGCTCAATATTTATGTGCTTATTTTGATGTTTCTTTTGCACCATTATTACTATTTATTTAAAAAATTTAACAAAATAGAATCAATGAATCTTTGTATTCATGTTTCCCGAATACTAAGTGCATTAGTGATTTCACATTTGTGAATTGAACATTTATTGTCCAATATTAAATGAATTTTGTTTTTAATATATGTGAGGAAGAAGTGTTATGTGAGAGAATGGGTATGTGGAGCAAGAAACACAAAATTTATCCTACGATGTTTCGCACTTTAGCATACATTCCCCCTCCACATATTTCTTCCACAAACTTTGCCTCCACATAATATGACACGTTAATCAATTAATTAGAAGTTTTGGTTTATTAAAGTTTGGGGCATGAAACATTTGGTTTATGTGTATATCAAATGTGAAATAAGTGTGGGTGATTTACTATCCATGTGAACCAATTTTGTAACTTGACTCCATAGGGTAGACAACATTTAAATTTTTGGTATGCAGAACAAAGGAGCTCATTCTACATCTATGCATGCATTCTGCTTCGACACATTTCTTCCACACATTGCAAAACGTAAATTTTAACAAGAAGCTACATGAGTACTTTAATTTTCTATTGGTTCACATTTGGCTAAAAATTAGCATTTAAAACTAATTTCAGTTTGTTTGAATTTTTTAATTTTTAATATAGATTTTAAAATTTTAGTGTGTGGAGTAAATGATGTACAAAAGAGGTGGATGTGCGTGATAACCTTTATTCTCCTGTTTCTGTACCTCCACATACATTTCCCCTGTGCACATTGTAAAAACTCAATTTTCACGTTTTTTAGCATACATATTTTGACATTCCAAAACAAACTCTTAGAAAAATGTCACATAAAATCAACCAACCTCTCGTGGTGTGTTGTAGCTCCCAGAGACAGCCTTGGATTTCTTACAAGACCAGTGCCTGGGCACATCTAGATTTTGAGTGTCTCAAATGATTCTCAGTAAAATGGAGACCTCACATATATTTTACATATATATGGATAAAGGTTTGGTTAATTCATCCAAAGGTATAAGACATTTATTTCTAGTACTTCTTCAAATATGCAGTTCACAGAAATATATGCATAAAAGAGTGGAGGTTGAGTAGTTCAAGGACTTACATTTTAGTAAGATTTTGTAGAGAAAATGGCAGAGGATAAGGAGAAAGATAAAATCATCACATAGAGCTTAAAGAATCAAGAATTCTACACTTAACACACACACCTTGAGGCATTACTTATTTGAGTTACAGGTAGATGTAATGAATAAAAGAGGGATGGAATGCTATGATTCAAGTAATGCATATTTAAATATATAATTTCAATAATCCATACAGGCACATGCATTAACAATGTCGATACAAATGAATCTGTGAGAAACTTACAGGCACATGCACTAACATATCGATACAAATGAATCTATGAGGAAATTTGAAATATTTCTAGTAGCTATGATTGCATGAATTCAGAGAAGAAATATGAACATAATGGGTTTTAATAGAGGGATAACATATTGTAATACTTGAAGGGGGAATCACCACCTTTTACTTGATATTTTAAAAGACCTGTAATATAAAATTATACAGTTTGAAAATAGCATGTAGATTTTTCCTTAGAACTTATGAAACTTTGTGAAGTGTTTTTTTCCCCTATTTATCTAAAGAGGGAAGTGTAGAACATTGATTATAGCAAAATATCTTCAATCGAGTCTCAGTTGTCAGATTGACTAGATGTATTGGCTAGGGATGGCGTTGTGGCCCAAAAAACATTACATAATTAATTTCCTCATTGAAGGGAGGCACATTATAGGACAAAAAATAAGTAAACAATCATACGGAAATGTAAATGAAATATCTTCATGCCCATCCCTATGATCACCTATGCTTTGGGTTACAGTTCGCTCTTTGTATGGCCTCCTGTGTTGCTCAACTGACTCCCGCCATTCCAACCTTTACTACTTGAAACATTTATCCTTTAAAACTGGGAGTGGGCATCTTTAGTTTCATGCCACGATACTGGAGGAGAGGACCACTGGGCAGTACGTCATCTTCCCTTTGTATGGGGCACCATGCCAGATAATTAAATCCTCCAGAGCTATAAAATCCTTTTTTTTTACTCCCATCGGCGTCAACCTTGGTTCTGTGTCACAATGGGCCTTTCTGGATCATCCTATGTTGGGTTTGAATGCACCACCTATTTTCTTAAAAGCCACAGCTACCAACCCATCATGCCTTTAAAGTATTGCACTACACTATCGGTGCCTTGATATGCGTGGTGATGTGCTTATAGTGTGATATGGAGGACTTCCAGTGCTAGCCCCTATCACTAAAACATTTTCAAACATGTGAATCTCAATCCCCTTTAGGCCCCCTTTACTTCTGCCCCTTTCTGTAATTTTCTTCATATGAATGGGGGCTTGAACCATGTGCTTAGCCTAAAGGTTCTAGAGCCTCTAAAAGGCTCCTATCTGAAGGCATTTTTCCTTTAATACATGAAATCACACACTTCAACGATTTTTGATGTTTTTCATTGATACTTCCTCTTGACCCCTGCGATCGTCAATTTGCGAGGTCGGGCCACTGCAGGAATCACAAATAGTGTTGGTCGACATTCCAGATGTGAAACCCTCATGAGATATAATGCATAAAATATTGCGTCCAAGAGGATCTTCGCATATCTCAATCGCAAGTCGAAGCAGACTTTGGTGGAGGAGGCACCTTGCCTTGTGCGATCGTCAATCGTCGATTTGCGATGGGTGACGTCATCACTGCCATGTGTCACCCTGTGAGTGGCGACACGTGTCACCTAGAAATGCCCCCATAGGACCCCTGAAAAATCCAAATCTGCGTACCACGTGTCCTTAGTACTATTTCATCATCTTCGTACTGCCACGTCATGCTGATGTTAGCTGCCCTATGGATTCTTAGGACCAATAGGATTCTACCATGTGGCCCCTAGAGGAGAGAGAAAAGGGCCCATCCGCCCTTGGTTTTTTCATGAATTCCTTTGTTAAATAAAATTAGCCCCTCCCAACACTTTAACACTCAAGCCAAAATTATTGGTGATTTTGTGCTATCAGCCTATTTTGCCCTTGCAATTCCTTAAGGATGGCCCATTGGGCCCGCCGATCGTCGATTTTCTGATATTATGGGGTTCGATATCACGGAACTGCAGGATGTGATATGCGGGTCTTGCAGGATGCAATACTGTGGGATGTAGGATTGCAAGATGTAGGATGTGATATTGTGAGATTGCGGGATTTGGGACTTGCCGAATGTAGGACTGCGAGATTATGGGATGCAAGATTGCCCACCGCCGATCGTCGATATGCGGGATTGTTCTGCCTCAGACCCGCTGATAGCCGATATCTGATATCGGTGATCGGTTGATCATTGATTTCGCTATGCCCTCCCCCATTGCCACTTCAGAAAAATGTCGATTTACGATTGCGATGAGCTCCCAGACCTCCGATATGCTTTTCTCCTTCCCCTTTGAAAGAAAAAGAACCTCTAAACTTTAACAGGCCATATATTCTGACCCATAAGTCTATTTTCAAACTTCCATATACCATTGGAAAACTCGTTCCGAGCACTATGAAATGGAGAGGGTCTGATTTGGGTGTGAGTGCTTATGTGGCCAAGAATATGGCTTTAAAATTCACTTCTATTTGGAAACTTTGATCAACTGAAACTCATAATGCAGCGAGTGACAACATGGTGCAAATCACTGCATATTTAAAAACTAATTAATGCTTAATCCTAGTGTAAATAGGACATCATTTGAATGCTTAATAAAATTTACTCTGAAGCATTGTGTAATGTTCACTAGTTCTAAAATAATCAAGAAGGTGTAAAGGGATTTGTAGTTAGTATTTGTTGTAGTAAATTGAAACAATGTGAGGAAGAAGGATATGTGTGGGATAACCCTTATTCCCCCACATCCACACCTCTGCACAGGTTCTCCCTCTGTGCACTTCTTCTACGCACTCTAAAACATCAATTTTCATAGTATTTGACACATATTTTCTCATTTGAAGGAAAAGTTTTGGTGAAATGTCACATAAGATCAATTAGCTTCCCATGTTGCGAAGTAGCGTATATTAAAAAAAAAATTGCTTGATACTATGATTAACTAAATTCATAAATTTAAAACTAATTTTAAATTGGCATTGTAAAACTAGTTTCGCAACTTAACTTTGTAGGATGGAAAACTTTTAAATTTTTAGTGTACAGAATAAGGGATCAATAGAGGAGGCATAATGTGTAGGAGATACTTTATCCATCTACTTTCAAACATCCGTGCACATTCCCCCTTTGCACACTTTTTTTGAACATTGCAAAATGGTTAATTTTCACATTATTTGATACACATATTTTAACATTCTACAACAACTCAACCAACCTCTTGCGATGAAAATCACCGCATATTAAAAAAATGATTAATGCTTTAATCGTATAATTAACAAAATCTCTCTTTCTAGTAAATATAAGTCCATTCGGGATTTGTTTGGAAAATTGACGTGTAGTCATGACATCATTCAAGTGCTTAGCAACATTTACTCTTAGCAGATTGAAATGATGTGGAGAAGATGGGTATGTGCGAGAGAACCTTTTTCCCCCCACATCTCCACACAAATTCCCCCTCTGCACACTTCTTCACATTGCAAAATGAAATTTTCACGTTATTTGATACACATATTTTCCCATTCTGTGGCAATGTTTTGATGAAATGTAACATAAGCTCAATTGAATTCTTTTGCCGAAGACTAGAACATATTAAAAAATTAATTAAGGCTTAATGTTACAATTAACCAAATCTCTCTTGTCCATAAATGTAAGTATTTTGGGCATTTGTTTAGTTAATTTAGGCGTAATTAGGACATCGTTCGAGTGCTTAATAGCATATACTTCGATAACTTGCTTCATTAGTAGCTAATGTTTTACTTTGACTAGATTTTTGTCAAATATTAACATGTTTATTTTGATGTTTCCTTAACACACACTCCAACTTCCGCACATCTATACGCATTTCCTTCTTCGTATGCTTGTTCCATTCATTTTTACTTTGCGCACTGCTTCTTTCCTAAACACTCTACTCCAAACGATTGCTTTATGGCATATGTCTTTTTTCGCACAATATGGTACTCATTGCTACCAAATGTTTCTACGTTACCTATTTTCATTACAAATGATTTCATGAAATAATATTAATCATTGTTTAATGCCTTTTTACAATTTAATAATTAGGTTTGGAACTTCATGCTTTTCATCCATATGCTATGTTTCTTTTGCATGTTTTCAATTGCATGGAGTATACAAAAAAAAAATTGTGGCTACATTTTCAAATCCTATAATTGGTAAAACAAAGTTAGCAGACACTTTATCTCCGCACATAGTCACATGCCTTGATTCTTCCATCACACAATTAATAAGTTCCTCTAATTATATAATTATGATGAAATTGCAACTCTATGTTTGTGTTACATGTATGTAACTCATAATATGCATTACTTTTTTCCAACATATAAAATGTTTCAATTTTTTATGAATCTTGGGTTTTCATTTATGAAAAAATATTACATTGTCAAGAATACTTTGACAAAATCTTACTAGCCTCACTCTTACCAGATTTATTGGACTATAGGTAATTAACAAAAAAACATTACAAATTACCAAAAATTGTTTCATTGTCCAAAAAAAAAAGGAAAATAGAACTAAAAAACTTTTAGGATCAGTACACAACCAGGAGCCATTAATTATCAGGAATAGTTATCAAATAAGATTCTCTGGTCCTGAACCAAGTGACGATGCAGGTTGAAACACATAGTGTACATGTTTCACCATCTGATCCAAAATACCTTCAAATCGGTCTAGGTTTTCCTATAAACATCACTGACTACTTTGTATACTCGATAACTTGTCTTGCATTTGCCAGTAATTAAGTTGGAGATCATGCATGAATGAGATGATCATATTCCAGTCATCATGTTTATCTCTTACGATTTGTTTAAGAATCATATTGAGATATGAGGTAAATTTTTAAGCCCTCAAACAACTCGATTGCACTACTTTTTTCACGTTGCTAACTCATGCACTTGCCAAAAAGTGTAAACCATCTTCCTAAACCTTTGTTCATATGTACACAACCTTAGTAAACAGAAATATCATATTAACTCCTTTACTTTACACATATTTACGTGTTTCTTGGAAGAAAATTTAGAGTTGTCATCACCCCATTTTCTAATTTATTACATTTAATTATTGCTAGCTTTAAGTATTAAATAAACTACAATCACAATCAATTACCTATTTTTGTATTGCATTACAGATGATTCTCAGCTTCTTCATTGTCCTTGTTCACAACAAGACAATAATTAAGTAGATAAGACAAAGAATACCATAAATTCTCTTGCCATAAAGAGTACATCTATAAGCTATGAGTTCTCAAGGATGTCAATTGAACTTGTTGCTTCATTCCTTCTGTGTACTGAATTTTTCCTTTGATCTCATAAATATTATGGGTTTACTCAATAATGTATATTGTGTCATGTTTTTTTTTGCAGTGTTGAAATAAGAATACTTAAGATTCATCTTCAATTTCATTTCTAGATTCTGAACGAGGGTCCATATTTCATTGGCTTGTGTTCTCTCATTCATTCTAACCTAGAAAACCTTTAGACAAGAGGAACTTGTTATAATTTCTTCTTACTGTAAACAACGTAACAATGTGATAACCTTGTAGCCCAAAGAAACAAAAAGAATTAGCAAAATTCAATATGATTTCATTCACTTAAGCTCTAAATATATGATGATTTCACCATTACTCTCGTATGAATGCTTATGATTTCGATAATAGTTTCCATTAAGATTTGAAAAGATGATTGTTATTCATATGATTAAGCCTTAATAAATTTTTTAATATCCGTTAATCCACACTGCAGGAAGTTGATATGTGAAAAGGGGTAATGTATGTGAAGATATGTCAATGAGGGGGAAATGTTCTCTTGCACATATCCCTTTTTCACACATCCTTCCAATTTGATAGGATAAAAATTGCTGCAAAGCAATGTACACATTCTTGATTTGTTTACAACTAGTAAATATCATTGAGAACAAAAATGATGTCCTAATTATGCGTCGATTCGCTAAATGTATTTCAAAAATACTATTTTATGATATAGATGGATATGAACTTCTTGATTTGTTTACCACCAATAATCATTACACAATGCCTTAGAGTAAATGTTATTAAGCATTCGAATGATGTCTTGATTACACATTAATTCACCAAATAAATATCAAAAAGACTTATGTTTACTGGGACATGAGTTAATGTTAATCATAGGATTAATCCTTAATTATTATTTTAATATGTTATCAAGCACTTGAATGATGTCTTGATTACGTATCGATTTGCCAAATAAATGTCGAATAGACTTACATTTACTAGCAATGAAGCTTTTGTTAATTGTAAGATTAAGTCTTAATTAATTTTTTATATATGATAATCCATGTTGGGGAAGGTTGCTTGAATCTATGTAACATTTCTCCAAAACTTTGTTGGAAAATGGGGAAATGTGTTAAAGAAGTGTACAGAGGGGGTATGCATATCATTTCAATCTGCTATAGTGGATACTGACTGCGGATCCTTGTGCATCTTCTCAATTTGTTTACAAGCGGTAAATATTATTAAGCACTCGAACGATGTGTTGATTACGCATCAATTTTATGAATAAATTTCAGAAAGACTATTTTATAATATGGATGGATACAATATTCTTGATAGGTTTATAACAAGTAATCATTACATAATGCATCAGAATAAATGTTATTAAGCACTCGTGATTGCCTGATTGCACATTGATTCACTGAATAGATGTTAATAGTATGAAAAGCCATAATTATTTTTTGAATACTAGGTGACAAATCCTTTACACCACCATCAATATCTGTCAATATAGTTTCCTACACGTTTGCAAGAATTTATCTTGGCACAAATTTTCCATATATAGCCACCCTGCACACTTGTCCTTTCTCACACATTTTGGTACTCAATATGCTTTCAATAGTTAATATGCCACCTGTTGTCATTTCAAATATTTAATGGTATAATATTTAGTCAAAGTACATGGATTATTACTCTGATTGCAAGGATTAACACTAATGTTTTGTTACGACAGTAAATCACTCTCGTTATAAAAAGAAAAACATTTATGTTACACATCAATTTGTCACCATGAAACTTGATCACTTTATGGGTATTTTTACCATCCATGAACATGTTTGATTGAACTCCCTTGGAAGTTAAACAACCAAAAATATTTTGAAGAAGATGGGAAATTTGGGAAAAATAATTGTCACACCTTGTCAAGTAGCACCTGTGCTGATTTTCCTAGATATTCCCATGCATTCACTGGAAAACTCTGAGAATAGCATTGAACTGCACTATGTCTACCACTATAGACCATGCAGGTGAATCAAAGAAAGTAAAAATAAAAAGTACATTCTAGAAACATAATTGGTCAAATATTTCCCAACTAAAAGATTCTAGGTGATGACTATTCGAGCTATAAGCCTCGGATGATGCATCTTAATCCCTTCCTCAAGGAAAAATAATCCCTCAATTAGGGGATCTCGCCCTCCTCTTTTGGATTTGAAACTTCTTCCTCTTGGCCTATAAAATGACTAGAGGGTAGAGGGATTAAGGGGGTCAAAACTCAAAGAAGATAAATGTGTTCTGTTAGTTTGAGATTGGAAAGATTATCATCTAAGGAGGAGATTGAAGGAATTTAGGAGGAACCTCACAGCATTAAGGCGAAGGTTGTAAGGCTCTTCTTTATCTTTAATTAATACAAATGAATGCTTTTCCCCATTTAATTGTCTTATTGGAATGATGAATGGTTTATACTTGCTTAAAGTGTTTACTAAGGAAAATTCAATTCCTAATCTCCTTTATCGTTAGGTTATTTTTTTTTTGGATTATTATATCGCATATGATTTTGATCCTTTCCTTGTTTATGGTTGCAGACCTTATCAAGCATTGGGGAACTGCATCAAGTCACAACAAGGGATCTTCATTGAGCATTTTGTGAAATGGGTAAAAGGCTCATCCATTGGCTTTAAACTTATAATTCAAACAAGTCCAACTTAGGGAAAGTGTTTGTTCAATTATCTGCTTGTTTCTAATTTCTGTCAAGGATCTAGGGAGATTTCTCTTGTCTTCAAAAAGGATTTATTTGTCTAACAAATTGGCGACCATACTAGGGAATGTCATGTTCTCTTCTATCTCCTTATTTTGTATTCTCAAAATTTTTTTGATAGCTTTATCTGAGTCTTGACAAGTTAATGATATTTCAGGTTTTTTGATTTGTTCGGATACTTTTTTATTTTTTATTTAAGTTTCTCGACCTACGTTGGTTATGTTAGAAACAGAGTGTAGATCTGCGCAGATTACCTTTAGCAACAATGTACATGTGCACTGTACTATAATGTCTACATGTGCATACTATGAGAATTTTTTGAAAAAATATATTTTCCTCTCATTAAAGTCTGAATTTTTGCTTTTTAAGGTTTCATTACATTTGTCTATGACTCTAGTCAGTCTCCGTGTGTTTGATTGAGTGTTGTGAAGGAGTTTTCTTGAGATTTGTACGTTCTCAAGGATTGAAAGGTAGGGTTTCTCAATAATTAATGTTTTGATGAGATGTGCTTCTTGTGTTGAATTGAAAACAAGAGTCATTTTTATTCTAGTACTAATGTTTAATGAGAATTACACTTTAAGCATTGATTTCATAACATTCATTCAAGCATTTTCATTTTAAGTATTTCTTTGGGTGTTTTGAATTTGAATTCCTTTGGTCATTTCTCAAATATTTGTATCAGTTCTTAGCATTTTTTTACATTTTTTTATTTTCGTTGTGTCTGAGCATTAATCACCTTTGAGTTTCATTATTTTTTATATTTGGAATTTTCACATGATTTCCTTTACTTACACTTGATTGGTTCTTTAGTTAGATTAGTGAAGGGAAATAGTCTTATTGTTCTTTCACTGATTTGGAATCATCTTCTGTTTTTATAAAGAATTCTCTTGCATATATTACATTTGCATGGTTAGAATTCTCATTTCATGAACGAAAATTGTGCATAGATTACATTTGCATAATGTTCACAAAAATTGTGCATAGATTACATTTCATAGTGTTCACAAGAATTGTGCATAGATTACAATTGAATAATGTTCACGGAAATTGTGCATAGATTACATTTGCATGGTTTTCAGGCATATTGTGCATAGATTGCATTGCGTGGTTTACAACTTGGAGCTTTGAATTGCATTGAAAAATTAGAAGTGGTACATTTTGGAGTTAATATTTTAAAGAAGAACCTATTTACTTACTCTAGCTAGAATTCATCGAAATGAAGAGATTACAAATTTCATATTTGATGTATTAGAGTTTTGAGTCAAGTCATAAAACCATTAGTTTCACGTTCATTTATCATTTGAGTAAATAACAACTTAATAACATAGCATTAATAAAATTCGTCCAGAATTTTTATTATTTTTAGGGCTCCTTCCACCTACAGTAGATTAGGTTGTAGTTCTTTGCAATAGGAAAGGAAGTAAACTTTCCAAAGCTACAAACAAACAATGGAATATTGAGTTAGGGAGAGAAATCCAATTATTTTAGTTTTTCTCTAGGAAACTCTTCGTATACATGAGTTAAGCACAAGATCATGTCAAATATGGTGAAGTGATTGTACCCACTTCATTGGCTATGATAGAGTGATTTTCACGTATTACAACGATGTCAAAAGGTACTTGGGGTCACTTGAAAGTAAACCTCCAATTAACCATGTTGAGTAACTTTCAAGGGGATTGAGCTTTGTTACTCTGCCCTTGCATGTACGTTTGATTTACGACTATCCCCCCAAGCAGAATTGTTGTAGTTGGTAAGCTTAGTGATTGTGGTACTCAACAACCCCCATTATTTCTAGATTTAGAATAGGAAATAATGGGGACCCTTTTAAATTTTTAAAAATAAATCCTTTCTTGTTTCCATAAAATAGGATATCAGTCTCTCCATATCAATATTGCAGTTTGTAACTGCTAATGGATGTGTCATTGCTACCTGCATTTTATCAAGATTAGTTCAATTTCTTGACTTTGCACAATCTACAAACCTACACAAAAATCCTTCATTCTAGATATTCAGAATCAGAGAATAAGTGGGAAACAATTCAGCATTGATATCTTTTGTATTTCTTGGCAAATGATAAATCTATGAAATGCCACACCCTTTCCTAGGGAGACATTCTACACAGATGAAATTTTTAGTAATAAGTAAACCACAGTATAATTGATGAGTAGTAGACCAACAAAAGTTTTATGCAATAGGACTCCAGAGAAACCTTGGAATGGGCACAGCTTACAATCAAGCATTTGCACATTCTTGGGAGCACAACTTATGCTAATGTTCCCAAAGAGCACAAAAACCCGACCTAGCAGATAGTGGGCACAAAGGTATCCTTTGGGGTTATGAAGACAATCAAAATCCTATTGATTGTAGGAACTTGATGATCGTAAGTTGATCATCAAGATAGGTGATATTTGATAAAAGAAATGCAGTAGCAGCAAAGCCTAGACAATATAGTGAAATCAAGAAAAATTACCCAGCAACTCAAGAAACTAGCAAACAAGAACATGTTGAAGAAGCAGAAGAAAAAGTGTAGCAAAGCAGCACAGAAGAAACTAGCAAACAGGAACATGCTGAAGAAGCAGAAGAAAAAGTCTAGCAAAGCAACACAGAAGAAAAAAAAATTGTACATGAAAATAGTTGAAGAATCTAGTTCAAAACCAAAGAATAGTGAAGTTGTAAAAATGAGAGATAGAAGCAGATACAAATGGAAGTGGAATATGCACAACTGAGAAAAAAGTGTGCTTGTACAAGAAACCATCAATTAATTTTACACATTATGATGAGGTTTGTATAACCACAGAGTTTTGAATAAGTAGGGGAGAAGGAAGAACGGTGCAAAGCTAGGTAGACTAAAATAGGTTTCACTTAGAGAAACGAAACATGGAATCGTACAGAGTTACTTGAGCCCAAAAAGGCAATTGGATGCAAAAAGTTGGACAAGAAAAAGCACAAAATCAGATGGTATAGATCAAGTACAAGACAAGATTAAAAACCGTGTTAGCTCTAGCCTATTGCATCGCAATTTGGATGGACAGTTCATCAAATAGAAGAGCATTTTTTGAAGAGATGGATAGAGGAAGATGGGTAAATGGAGCAGCAAATGAAATTCACACAACGTGGAGAAAGACCATCTCATGTGGAAATTACAGAAGGTGCCTTATGGCGTGAAGCAAGTGTCAACATGCATTGATGTATAGTTTAGAGAAATTAGATTTACATTGGAAAATTTAAATATTAGGTTAAGTTTTAATTTTTAATATTAGGTTTTATGTTTTATATTACCATAACATTAATCATATTAATAGAATTAATGACATTAAATGACCTTGATTGGCCTTCTTTTCAAATGTTGATTGCAATATAAATGATGTTTATATGATAACATCCACCACAATTACTTTAATGTGGTTTTGCTAGTTAGAATACACACAATCAATTGCTCTTAATTAAATTTTCATAACAGCTTATTTTGAAAAATAACTCATGCATTTGAGATGCATTATTAATACTAATAAATTTAAAACAATAAAAATTATATATAAATCTTAGTTATCAAAAATAAAATTTAAATAAATTGTATGTATAAGAAGAAGAGATGGATCCTCTTACCAATGAAAAAACTAAAATTCTGAAAATGTAGAAAAGAAGGAAACAAATCATGAAAAGACACCAAACTTCGCACCCTTAGTGTAGAAGGAAGGAAGACCAGAGTCTAAGGAACAGGGAGGATACAACATGGAGGATACAAATGAAAACAGGGAGGATACAACATGGAGGATACAAATGAAAACATGTTTCAGATAGCTCACACTCATATAAGGAAGTTCTAAAATTGGATGAGGAGAACCAGCTAGCTCTTGTAACAACCATTCCATCTCAAGGAGAATGGGAAAGTAGAAAAGAAGAAATGGAGGAAAGGGTAACATGTTTCTCTAAACTTTATTATTTTGGCTCTATGATCACCAGTCTTGATTGACTTGATGAATGCTTTACAGGCATCTACAACCTGTAATTTTGTTTTCATTAATAAAATTACAATTTTTCCTCGAAAAAAAAAGGTACAATCAAATATCTTGGTAAAACAACAAGTCACTGAAGCTCACTTCGAATATGATAATTGTTTTAAGAATAGTCTAACATATAATAATTGTTTTAAGAGTAGTTCAATTGTTAGAAGGTTTCGACATTTTCCTGCATATTTTCCCATTGATTTTGTCCAAAATTTAGTGAGAAATTTGTAAAATAGTAACTTTGAGCTCTCTAGTCTGCATATCCAAGTATCTCAAAGATTTTTGAGCGCACATTTTAAATAACAAAAATCACGATATTGAAAAAAAATTATCAACAAATTCCGACCAAAAACTAAAATAAACTGATTTATTTTTTATATCCACTAAAAATAACCTATTGAAAAAAAATTACAACCATCATTCTTTAAAACCATCCAAAATAATGTATATATATATATATATATATATATAGATAAATATATATAATATAAAATAACAACCATTTAAGTTAATAATTTTTTGTGAAAAAGTATTTTTCAATTTTATTATTTTTAATTAAGAAATAAAAATTATAAAAAGTGAATAAAATATATATTAATTGGTTAATTAAAAATTATTATTAATTTAAAAATTATTTTAGATATCATTGTCAAACCAAGAAGCAGAAATGCTTCAAAGCCCTTCGAAAATATCTTACACACATGTGAATGGCCAAACATATACAGAAGAATTGAAAATTATGTCATTAATCTAAATGTGGGTTATACATGAAAACTGCCAAACATATGATACACATGAATTGAAAATTTACACATTATCCTAAAAGTGGCTTCTCGTCTGCCCCACATGTATCCCCATATATTTCTGACTGCCTAATGTGCTACTTCAGTCCCGCCACTTCAGTCTGCAGTCCACGTCCTGTCACCTTTACCATCCACGGATACGATTAATTTAATACTGTGAAATATATGTCGTGTCTTAATCTTTCTGGTGCAAAATCCTTTCTACGTTTTAGCATAGTTGTTGCCATAGTAGCTGTTAAATTTGTTAAAAATATAGAATGTAATTTGACGATGGTGTGATATTTTAAAATTATTTTCTACTGCTCTTATGCGGTTTTATTTCAGAAGCAGTAAACCATCATTCAGGTAATAGAATAGAGGTAGACCATGGTCGCAAATTGCCACGACAATGAGATTTTATACAACTTGTCAATTAAAAATACACGACATAGTGGAAGGAGGCTTAGCCTCCATTCACTTTTACTGCAATCTCAGTAAATGTGATAAGTGGCGAAAAGGCGTATCCCTCGTGAAGGACGACCAACAACCACTCTGCATGCGTCATGTATAGTTTTTGGATTTGAATTATTCAAATCCAATCATGGAAGCGCGTTCATGCAGAATTAAATGCATCTTAGACCCCCTATCTTCGAAACCAGACTCAATATACTTTAACCCAGATCTGCAAAGGTCGGATCTACTGATATTACTACGGCAAAACTTGATTTCTCAACTTCTATTTTCTGAAACGTTACATCCACTGCATTCAGGTGTATTTGTTTCTTAACTGTTACACCCACTGCATTCAGGTCTATTTGTTTCTTAACTGTTACATCCACTGCATTCAGGTCTATTTGTTTCTGAACTGTTACATCCATTTCATTCATGGCTATCTGTTTGGTCTGAGAAAGTTCGTCGGTAGATGCAGGTGATACAATTAGCCTTGACTTTCTGTAAATGAAGTACACAGCAAGCTGGACCATTCCTAGAACAGAACCAATACCACTCGGCACCTGCAAAGTGAACATGAAAGAAATTGAAAAGATAATAATCATTATAAGAAGAGAATTTCTGTAATGAAAGGCTTATGATATAGGAGTTAAATTAAGGTGCAGAAGGAAATAAAGAAACTCACACCAATGAAGAGATCCCGAGTGACTACAGAGTATGCAACCCATGCTAGTGCATTTATGAAGTTGAATAGAGACAGTAAGAATGGCATGCACTCTACACTTTTAGTTCTAATCACAACTTTCTGAAAAATCATACACAAAGAAAACACAACATACATTATTCAGCAGGAGGAAGTATCATGAAGAATACTTGTATTAGAAGAATAAGACATGTATAATTGTAAACTGGTATAATATACATATATTAGAAGAATAGCATGGTAGAAGAAGAATTAACATACCAAAACAGATAATGGCGAAGCATACATGACAATAGACAAGATGACACCCACACAGCCTACTACCACCTGTCTTAAATGGTAAGTATGCAGCACAAATATGGTAATTGCAGCTTCCATGACGAAGGCCATTATCAAACCACAGCTCAGCCTTACTGTCATCACCTGGAAGAGTATTCATGACAAAATAATGAGCAGAAATTCAAATCACATTGTTGCGTATATAGAAGCATCAGTCCAACATCTGATCATTAATACCTGCAATTCTTCTGTAAACCTATATCAAAAGAGTTAAGATAGGTGGATAGACAAGTTGAGTTACCTTCTTCTTTCGGGAAGCAAAAGTGAGAAAGGACATGAGATAAAATGTTTCGAGAAGAAAGCCTGCACCATTGATGGTAAGGATCATAGTACTGTGGGGTTTAACGAATGGGCTTCCATAGAGCAGCCCAAGAGCACAGTTAAACAGTGTGAACACATACGGATACCCAGAATATTCTTGCGTAGACTTTTGCTTATATATTCCCCAAAAGGTTGCCCTGCAAACCATTTTAAATTGGTTCACTACAC
The DNA here is from genome assembly GCA_031772625.1 of Pinus tabuliformis. Lineage (NCBI taxonomy): Eukaryota > Viridiplantae > Streptophyta > Pinopsida > Pinales > Pinaceae > Pinus > Pinus tabuliformis. The sequence goes on from CM062816.1 coordinate 346,264,427, forward strand.
AACTTTTATTAATCAAATGGACTCTCTGCCAAAAGAGCTATTAACATTTAAGAAATGAAAATAAGGTACAATACTGTATACGTACATGGGAGACAAGTATAGCGCCAGTGAAGTTATATTTCCTGTTCAAGCCATACATATTTTTAGCCATGTTTTCAACATATAATTGTTGTCATCCAAACACAATAGTTTATAAAATATTAGCTCTCAATCATCCAAATTCAACTCAAAAGTCCCAATTCAATTAGGCATTGAATAATCACAAACTATGATCTATCTTTATGAATAATCACAAACTATGGTGTATCCTTATGTTTACTCTAAATTTGAAAATATTCTGGAAATAGTATATAAATGAAGTTAACTATTTGATTTTGGATTATCTTTATATTTATCAATTCATTAACTATTTGACTTTGCTTATTCCCATTATATTTCTTGAATATTCTAAATTCTTCTATAAACTTACAGGAACATAATCAATCTTACCATAAATGTAATATGTTCCGAGATATTTTATTTCACGTAGAAACAGATCAAGATACATTTTGAAAGTATCATTAAACACGAGAGTCAAAGAAGACTGGTTGATAAACTGGATATATAATATAACTGCAACCGCAAGGTGACAACCCGGTATGAAACAAACGTGACAGAATAACTAATAGTAGTAATAAGTACTGTTTAATGGAAAAAAGACTGAATTTTTTAATCTGTGGATAAGGGATATTTTTCACTCAGCTCTCCTACTGTATGAAAATGGATACATTTCACTTCTCAGAGTCCAACATTCGAGCACTTACAGCTGGTAGAGAGGACCTTAAAACTTTGATTATGATCAAAATATTACTTAGCTGCCATAGGGATCCTACCATCATAATATTATTGAGCAGCCAAACGAAAAACTCACCAATAACTCCAACGACAACCTGAGAAGACAATGCCATGTTGACCTAACAAAAACAAATATTATGAAATGATCGATCGACCAACGTTAATGGTGAAGAACTCAAACTCTCTAACCCATTTTATAGACCTTAAAGTGATCAGTGAGTGACAATGACAGTATTATCCATGGAAAATAATTGAAAAAAAAAAAAAGATTCATGAGTGGTGCTGTTGCGTCGAGCAATATTTGCATGCAGCAGCAGCTTTACACATCAGAATTATTGGATCCCAGATGATCAAACCAAGTATTGAAGCGATGTGGTTACAATTCTGTAGAATTATTTAATGCATACAATGAGGAAAACCGCATAAATGGTCAAGTTGCATACTCTTTTTTTCAGTATAAACCATCATGGACGGAAAGGGCGTTGTCACTAAGCTTAGACGAATCGGGTAGGGTGTTGTGTTACCATCAAAGCAGTTGGATTTGATACCAAGTACAGAATCCAATTGCGCCCAGTTGTCATATCGTTGAAAATGTATGTCGAAACAAAAGGAGGGATGAGTAATTTTAGGGAGGGGAAAGATGCTGTGGGATACAGGTCATGGTAACGTAGGCCATGCCTTAGGGATATCTATAAACAGGAATCATCCAAACATGCCTTCTGAAATGTAATTCAGAGTTTTGCAGGGAAACTACACAAAATTAGGTGACCCATTTTGCTCTACTGTCTCACGATAAATCGCCATGATTCCTACCACCTAAAACGTTGCCAACTTGTGACTTTTTAAGTCACGGACTGGGTTTTTTTTAGAACTGTACTTATTGACCATAAAAATCTAAACAACGGATATGCCTTCTATCATGAACCGACGACAAACTTTATATATCATTGATTTCTTTTCTGACTTTACAAAGCAGAAGATTTCTTTTCTTTGACTTTACAAAGCAGAAGCTTAACGTAGTGCGTTTCAACTCTTGCCTTGTATGAAATTTCAGTACGTGTTTAAATGCATGCAGTGATTTAACGAAGTTATCTTTTCACCCTTTTCTGCACAGATTTTGCAGTCAATTTTTGTGAGTCATTTAATTTTAGCTATATCATGGGTTAAAATAGTCATGGATTTCATATCTAAAATATCATCTAAGATTTTGTGACATTGTATAATCATTATTTGTCTGATTGTTGTCCTGTACATATTAGAATTGCATTACTAGATATTTTTTAATGATCAAGTGTGCATCAATTGAGCTCTAAGTACTATCTTATTAATCCTGGTCTCTATGGACTATAGATTATAGTACTTGTTTTATGGTCAAAGACTCTCAATTAGTTGCCCAGTTTTTGTGGTTTTTTTTAAGATTAACTAAAGTTTTGGGAAAACATTAAATATTTGCATTTTTATAAATCTAAAAATATTTTCTTAATTTTTGAAAATTTCATTTATAATTTTTTATTGGCCCAAGGAGCCTTGATGTGACATAATTTCACTAATGAAGGGTGGTTTAAATTAGGTATTGGCACTGTATGACAACTCATTTTAAAATGGAAGTTAAAATAATTTTGTAAACGGTCATATGTCGGTGAGTGCTCTCACGCTAATAGAGTGCTTTGACACTAACAAAGTGCTATGATTAGGTCTTTTATGTAAGCCGAGGGAATTCCATAGGTGAGTGCTCTGACACTGTCATTCACACTAACACTAACATAGGGACTCCTAGTGCATTTACCTCATATTTCATTATAAACTTTTTTTCATTTTCAACTATGTGGAGTAAAGGATGTGTGGAAGAAGGGGTATGTGTAGGAGAATGGGGATGCACAGGGAACTTTCTTCCATAGACATGAAATTATTTTAACTTTAAGAAAAAACTTAATATTCAATGTTAGATGAATTATCTTTTCAATGTGTGTGAGAAAGAAGTGTTGTACCGGATAACGGGTGTGTACAGCAAGCAATAAAAACTTTCATTCGCACTGACTTGCATCTCCGCATACATTTCTCATTTACACACTTCTACTGGATACCTCTTAACATACATATTAATCAATTAATTAGTGGTTTTGGCTTATTCAAGTTTGGGGCATGAAAAAATTGGTTTGTGTATATCCAGTGTGAAATAAGGGTGGGTGATTAAACTCATTTTATTTGATATCGGGAAGCAAAGGAGTTGTAGTAACACTACTTTGTCAATGATCTGATGTGTGGTTTTCAAAATTATGTCTGAAGGCTTTTGATCATTTAAATTTTGTATCAAAATAGAAACAACGAACCTTGGTATTCACAGTTCTCAAATACTATGTCCATTTGTGAATTAAATAATTATCTTCCAATATTAGAAGTGTCTTTTTAATGCGTGCGAGGAAGAAGTGTGGTGCGGGAGAACAACTATGTGGAGCAAGGAACAAAAAATTTCTTCTAAAATGTTTCATACTGCCACATGCATTCTCCTTTTGCACATTTTTTTGCACATCTCACTCATGCGCAACATTATATATTAATCAATTAATTAGCAGTTTTGGCTTATTAAAGCTTGGGGTATGAAAATTTTGGTTTACATGTACTATATCAAGTGTGAAATAACAGGGTGATTCAATGTCACCACAACAATGTCCACATGGGCTTGTTTTATTTGATATCAGGACGCAAATTAATTGTGGTAAAATTGTTTTGTCAATGATCCAATGTGTGGTTTTCAAAACTATGTTATCGTTTAAAAATTGTATCAAAGTAGAAAAAATGAATCTTGGTATTCATGGTTTCCGTAATGAACACTATGTGCATTTTTTATCTCACATTTATGAATTAAATACTTATTATCCAATATTAAATGATTTTTTTTTTTTAATGCATGTGAGGAATAAGTGTTGTGCAGGAGAACAAGTGTGCAGAGAAAAGAACAAAAACTTTCTTTCGCAATTTTCGTACCTTCGCATACATTTATGCACGCTACATATTAATGAAATAATCAAAGGTTTTGGCTTAATAAACTTTGGGACATGAAAATTGGGAAATTAACTATCCCCACTACTATGTCGATGTGGAGTTTGTTTTATTTGAGGTTCTTGAATACTAAGTGCATTTGCGATTTCACATTTTTCAATTAAATCATTATTATCCAATATTAAATGAAAAGTCATATTAATGCATATGGGGAAGAAGTGTTGTGCGGAAAAACAAGTGTCCAGAACAAGGAACAAAAATTTTCGTCCACAATGTTTGTACCTCCACATACAATCCCCCTCTACACACTTTTTTTTCACACCTCCCTCCTGCATAACACTACATATTAATCAATTAATTAGCAGTTGTGGCTTATTAAGGTGTGTGTGGAAGAAGTGGTGTGTAGGAGAACGGTTGTGCGGAGTAAGGAACATAAAATTTCTTCCATAATGTTTCGTTCCTCCTCATATATTCTTGCACACTACACGTTAATCAATTAATTAGAGGTTTTGTCTTATTAAAGTTTGGGGCATGAAAAGTTTGGGTTATGTGTATATTAGGTGTGAAATAAGGGTGGGTGATTAACTTACCCCACTACTATGTTTATGTGGGCTTCTTTTAGTTGAGTTTTCTGAATACTAAGTGCATTTGTGATTTCATTTATTTCAATTGAATAATTATTATCCAATATTAAATGAAGTGTCTTTTTGGAGAGAATAGGTGTCCAGAACAAGGAGCAAAAAATTTCATCCACAATGTTCGTACCTTCGCATACATTCCTCTTTCACACACCTCCCTTCCACATAACACTACACATTAATCAATTAATTCGTAGTTTTAATTTATTAAAGTTTGGGGCATGAAAATTTTGGTTTACGTATATATCGTGTTATTATTAGTTAGTATCTACTACATTATTATTGTGTTATTAATAGTTAGTAACTACAACATATCATGAATGAATAATTAATATATAATGAATAACATATTGTCATTGGTTATTATTTAAAACATATCTTGAAATTTTAAAAGGTAATGTTATGATTCTAACAACTAATTCTATTTATTTTTTCTATGGGTGCATTGGCAAAGTGTTCAAAATAAGATATCATGAATAGCATATCATCATTAGTTAGTATCTAATACATACTTTAAAATTTTAAAAAGTAGTGTGACATCTATAAACACTAAGTACTTCTAGTTATTTTGTCCATAGATGCATTAGTCAAGTGTTTATTATGCATTTTTTACCGTGCACGTTGCCAACACATGTTCGATTACTTTTTAGGGGAGCTCGTTACAAAAAAATTTGTTCTCCAAAATGTACAGTGGTCCTTATGGTAGTTGCATGGCATGATATATTTTCTCTGGAAGATGTACGATTGTGTATTATGTAGATTATTTGAAGTATGGAAAACAAGCTCATTCTGAATGCAAGTGCAAAACATGTAGCATTTTTGTTCAATAAGTGATGTTTCCTTCCTTCTATATACAAGTTCTTAGAGAATTCACACAATATATGTTACAACCATGTAGTAATGAGGTTTACAGCTCAAAAAGTGGATAATATGTGAGTACTTAAAGCGTTTATACAATATACATTATCATTGTGCAGCAGTTAGGTCTGAATTTTTTTCGTTCTATGAATTTAGAAATTTGCTATGAGATGCTAATTTTTTTCCCCCTAGGAAAAATCGTAATTTTATTCATGTTGATAAAATTACATTTTGTAGATGCTTAATAGCATATGCAAATGGCTGAACCTGTAATATCAGGCAGCGGACAAAAATAAAAGCTCAAAATGGCAAAAATTAGTTCCTGAGATGACAGGAAGACAAAACAAATAGTAAATGTTAGCAGGCCTATTTCCTGCCTTTTTTCTTTTCTACTTTACGCCAGACTCCAGTGCTGATAGTAGGATCAAAAACAGCAAGTTGGTTTTCCTCTGAGTGCGCTGGTTGATCTTTATCTGAGTCCGATCCTTCTGGGCTATGGGCTCTTTTGATTCCGCTTATTTCCAGCTGTAAATTTTGCTGTTGTACCGCGCTGTGTGTCTCCAGATTGGGTTTCTTTGTGTCTTCGTTAGACTCTTCCCCCTGCATCATTTGTGCATCTGTTGGTTCTGTGTTCAGTGCTTCCTCCTCCACAGGTTCCGTATGCTGCCAACCTTTTGGTTTTTTCTGTTGTTTCTTGTTCCCTTTTGTCTCCCTACTAGTCAATGGACATGCGTATTGCAGGTGCCCTGTCTGCAAACATCTTCGGCATCTGAATGTCGTGTTCTCATAGTCAAGATTTTGCGTCCACGTTGAATTATTGAAATTCAGTGTGATGTGGTCTGGCAATCCTTGACTTAGGTCCACCTCTACACATATTCTAGCATATGTGAATAATCCCCGCATAGCTCTGTCTTCATCTGTTTTAAGATGTTTTCCTAAAGAGTTCCCAATGGCTGTTAATGCTTTGCGGTGCCAAAAATGCAGTGGGAGGTTATGCAGCCTTACCCAAACTGGTGTTGTCGAAACAATCATGTTGTTGGCATCAAAGTCCGGGAACCAGGGGGTGATGAAGAGGCCAACACTTCCCCAAAACCAAGGCCCCTGGTTAATGATGTTGTCTCGTTCAAGTTCTGTGTTAAATCTGACTATGAAGAAACCCTTAGGGCATAGGTATATTTCACATTTGGTTGACCATGATGTAAATACCCACTAATGCAGTGCATCAGTTTTGTGCCAGTAACCATTAAATCTGCATATAACGGCATTTTGCATTAAATCTGAGTATAGATCTGATACCTCCGGCAGTGTTACAGTAAGTGAAGGTGATTCTTGCTTCTGTTCCACGATGTAGGGGCCTGGTAGCTCGGGGGTGGGTGTTGTTCTGTGATTCAGTGGTTCCTTTCCTTTGACTGCGTCGCGGAAGGTTCCTGTAGTTTTAGAGCTGGTTCCCTTACAGCCTCCTCGTAGCCTCAGGTTGAGTATGATGGTTGAATCATTTGCAACTCCATAGTGCTGGAGTGATTGATGATCCTGCATGCAGAGTCCGGAGTATATGAGATTTTGGACTGTTACTGGAATTCCCAGTTTGATCTGGATCTCCTTTTTTAACCCTAAGACATTCATCCCTTCCCTGATCTGTATACAGTGATGTCTACCTTCTACAGATCTGATAAATATTTGAGTCAGAACTGACAGATCGGCCCTGTTCGTGCCCCGATCTATATGACTGAGCTTCAGATCTGGCGGATCTATAGTGATTCGGGAGTTTTCATGCCTTTCCATTGAATAAGAGGGTTTGATGCCTCCTATCTGCGCTGTTCTGGCTATCTCTGCCCTTGCTTCTCCACTTCCGCCATCAATATCCATCAAGGACTTATGTTTATGGAGACCTTGAAATCTGTCTAAATAAACCCTCAACTTAATGCGTACCTTGCTGATCGCGTCGGGCTCAATAAATTCATTGAAGACGGGATGTGCGATAGCGTGAACCCGGATCTCTGCGTCTTTGGTCCTCGTGTAGGCCACGCCGCCTTCCCATATGCTATGTCTCTGCCACAAAAATGTGTTTCCCCCATCGATCTGCAACCAGTTCTTCAGATCTACCAATATCTGCCTGAAATCTTTGATGGGCCATGCAAGTACAGGCATCAGGCATCCTTCGAGATCTGCTGCGGCTCGGTCCAGGTCCCTCTTGCCCAGGCCACAAATGTTTCTGGTTAAGCCTGAGGCTGCCATTCGATACCCTAGATTCGCGTACTGTTTCATATATTATATTATATGAATATAATATAGAGTTATGATATAATATATCAATGAGATGCTAATTGATAAGAGATGTAAATTACTTTTAGTTTGGGGGAGGGAGGGGCTCATTACAAAAGATGTCCTTGGGAATGCTTTCCTAGGTCATCATTTTTTAAATGTCTGAGTTGAATGATTACTTGTCTAGGTTATAATGTGGTCATTTTGTTGGTTGCATTATGCAAGTGATTTGTTCTCTAAGTTATATGGAAATGTTTAGCATGAAAGTGTTGTGATTGTCCTATTTGTTTTCCTTGCTACAGATGTTTTTGTTTTTAACTATATTTTTTTATCATTATGAGCAGTAATATTTTGTATGCTTACTAATGTCTTGTTCTCATCGACATTGACATATTTGATTTCTAGTGCATGTTACATTCATGTCTATGTTGTTGAAGTAGCAATTGCAATGAATGGGAAACTGGAAATGAAGCTGGATTATACAACATTTTTGCAATAGATGTATTTGGGGAAAATCATGTGTAAATAGGTAGAATATTTTCTACGATGTTGGAATTAGCTAATGATATTGTTTTATGATATTTAATAGTGTTGTACTTGTGCTTTGAATTATTTCAAAATTTTTAATAGAAATCGGAGCATGTGCAATAATTTTTTTCCTCATGTTGTTTGGTAAATTGTGTAAGCACAATCAATGCTAATGTCATTACAACTTTTTTATCTATGAAATTTGCATAGAGTAGCTTTCTTTCATTATTTTCTTTGTCCAAAAAAATTCTATATGTAACAGACACATCCCCATGGAAAATTTGCGTTGTTATATTGGTACTGATATCTTTAATTTATATTTGTATAGGTTGTAACCTTTTTTTACTTAGTCTCTATTTTGTTTGTTTTGTTGTCTCTCGTGCGATATCTCCATTTTAAAATTATTTGTCATGAACTAGAAATGATTTCTATATATTTGATCCAATTCATATCTTTGGAGCAGGGAAGAGAACACAAATATAGCAGATACAATTAAAGACAGTGATATTTTTAAGAGGTGTATTTTCGTTCTATTTATCATCATTTGATTATTACATTATATTGTGTTATAATTTTTATATACTGTAATTAAAAACGACGTTTTTTCAAATTTTAGGAAACATATAACACTTAGAGATTCAGTTCCAAAAGAACTACAAGGAAAAAGGTACCTTGAATATTTTCATAAAACATTTGTACATTTGTTCATTTTTCAATTTAAGATATGTAACAAGGAACTATAAATTAGAATTTGTCGAAACTAAAATCTAAATAGTATTTTACTTATATGCATAGAAATCAGATCTTATCTGGTAATTATGAACCTAGTAATAGAATATATGTTAACAATGACTATGTGATATCTGGTTTTGTCTTCATAACCAAATTTTTGTTTAATATCAATTATAATGTCCTTTTAAGCAATGATTTCAATGCAATATCTGTGAATAGACAGAAAATATCATATTCTGAATCGTTCTTAAATAAAAATATTATCAATGATGACGAAAGACATCGACAAAGAAGTAGAGATGGAAATGAGCACATTTACAGAAGCAGATATCACAGGATACATGGCAAAAGGAGCAGAAAACAAAAAAGAAACAGATACATAAAGGTAGTTTTGTACAAGTTTAGCTAACTGTATATCATATTTCTTTTTCTTTTCTAGAATTAATTTCAATTCAATGCTCATGAATAGGCAAAAAAAATATCTATCCTATGCCATTATCAATCGAAAATATCAATAACAGCATAACAGGAATCATTTTCCATGCCGTTGCGTTAGTTATATATCGAACCTTTTTAGACAAAGCTAATAATACAAGACCAATACATTGTGTAGATTTAACGGATAAGAAGGAAGAAATGAAAATAAAGTTATTTGTATCAACATAATTTATTAAACAACATGGGGAAAAACTTATTGCAAATTCTAGTGTTTCTATTAGAAATTTTGAAATAATTCCAAAGCAAATATATGATAGTGGTGACTGTGTGAAAACAGTCTCACTAAGTAGCTCTAACATTGTAGAAAACATTTGTCTTGTTTTTGGAGAGTATCGATTTTTCCAAAATATGAAAATTGCAAATATGTCTCGTAGTCAAGACGCATTTCTAGTTAGCACAATCAGTGTCATTGCAATTTCAACAACATAGCAAAAAAATGCAATATGTACTCGAAATCAAAGACGGAATGTCAATCAAGACAGGGAAATAAATAGTAAGCTTAGATTTATTTGAATGTTTCAATGATAGAAAGTTATCGTCCACCTCTAATATGATTTACATGTATGTTTTACAAATATTGCATATGTGACAAGTTGAAGTACACGACAAACTTATTCTAATGTATCTTTCAATTCAAAGATAATTGCAAGAAAATGTATCTCCACTCATCTTACTAAAAAATATAATTGAAAAACAAGAAATACTTTTCTAAACTTCACAATTTGCGTTCATATGTTCATTGAAATCACAGAAAAATGCGGAAAGTCTACGAAAAATGATTTCTTTGTTGAGTGGAGTATGTATATATATATATATATATATATATATAGAGAGAGAGAGAGAGAGAGAGAGAGAGAGAGAGAGAGAGAGAGATATCTATATATAAAGGAGAGAGAGGGAGGGAGGGAGAGAGAGATGATTTCATGTTGGTAACTCTCAATTTTGTATATCAATTTTGCAGCACTTGCAAGGACTACTGACAACAACTAGTGCATATAGGAATCCCTTTGAGGTTGTATATGCAAAATGTAGTAGTCCATTTACAATTGCTAGAACTATGGATGAAACTATGGTATATTGTACCATTTGCAGGGAAACATGTCGTTTATTTTATTTCCATCGATTAAATTGTATGATACTTGTAGACAATAGGACTACAACATATTATGTTCTAAGAGGCATGGAACTAGAAAAAGTATTGTCTAGCCTACGAAAAGTTTCCTATCAGCAATACTATGTAGACAAATCAATTTTTATGGATTCGTTGTCCAATTTTGAGATCCATGGCACATTTACAGTAAACCATCAAACAATGATTATGCGTATACAATGATAATTCTCTTTTTTTGCATTGTCGAGGAATCTAGCGATAGTACGGTTCTCTAAATGATGATATTCTATAGATGGTATAGTGTTTTCAACTTCATGAACCTGTATTATTGTCGAGTCATCAAATCAATAAGTGTTATATGGAATGTGTGGATATCATTGTTACCAGTAGCTAATAAGACTGGATTACCATTGGCTAGTGGCGATGGGGTGGGGAGTGTCCACACTTTCGCACCTCTGCACTTCTATACTTCTAATCTTAACTCCACCTTATACTTTCTGCTTGAAGGATTTTACCATTTCCCCTTCTTGGTTAGAGTTGTGACTCATCTTACTTGCTTCACTTCTCAATAATGAAGCACTTTAGGAACTTTAATTTCTTCATGCATTGTCCAATCTTTGATCGGAGAGGTTTTCCAATCTGTTGGATGGTTAAGATCTGATTACATTATGTGGTTACCTGATATGTAGCTATTAACATTGTATAAATATGTATTTCAATGAAGTTGTTTGTTCAAGTTTCATGTTTTGTATTATACAATTTACTTATATTATATATACTCTAACATTTGCAGTATATAATTTCTAGCTAGCTCATTCTCCTATGTCATGTGTGCATTTTTGCAATGTGATTTCTTGTGTTGTTTTATTGATTTATCAAATTTGCAAATCCTATTATTAGAAAAATATTAATATTAGGGAACATTTTTCCTTTGAACATTGTTTATGTTTGCATAGACTTTTCCATCGCACATGATTTGTTAAAAAAAGTAATAAGATAAGTTAATTATAGCATGTAACTTTTCCTAAAGGAAAGAACAAGTTCATTGTGTTTGCAATTGTACAATTTGATTAGAAAATGAAAGCAAATACTTTCACAGATAACATTTATATTAGTTTGATGATCCAATTTGGCATAATTTACAAAGTTTATGTCTTATGAATACAATTGGAGTATATGTGATGCAAGGTTATTGGACTATTTTAGTATATGTTTCACTATAGTATTTGTTTTACTAACTCCACAAAATTGCAATAAATAGCCTTTAACATATACTGAATTTCAAAATTGGCTAAGCAAGTACAAAAAATTGGTAATTATATCTTTATTAATCAATGATGGTTCTTGGAGGTTAGCACTCCTCCTGGTTGTGCTGTCATAATGGAGGTTTGTTTGCTCCATTCATATTTTGCAAGAGCTCTTCTAATTGTGTTCTTATGGCATCTAGTTCATCTTCTAGTCGCCCAACCCTTTGCTAAAGTTCCAACATGTTATTCATCAGCATTAATATATCTTCGTTGACTGCATATAAATCTTCCCGCATGTTTCTTCCATTTCTTCCTTGGGCCATTTGTCTCAATGTTAGTATTGCAACAATAACAACTAAACTACCGTATTCTTTAACAAAATAACATAAATCAAGTGACACAACTCCACCCCCCACCCTTCGACTTACCAATTCTTTGGAACTACTATAATAGTGTCTAGTGCAACATAAAATTATTAAAGCCAAGAATATCAAAATCGTCTTTCAAAATATTGACAAATTTTCCATTCAAAGTAATTTTGGCTTAAAGAAAAAACAAGTTCAAAAAGGAACTTCACTAGAAAAATATGTTTGACGGTGATGATACTAACAAGACTTAGAGAATTCAAAAAAAGATAAGCATTTGATAAAGAAAACCTTGATAACAGTTGTCAGTTTCATAACAAACTAAGCAAATCACTTTCCTAGAGCTTTTAGAAATGAGTTCAAAGCTAACAGACCTACAAAAAGACTCATGAAATTCAAAATACAATATACATATGATAAATCAAAATTCGATAATGTACGTCAGTTTCTGAAAAAAACGAAGCAAATTGCTTTCCTAGAGCTTTTAGGAATCAGTTTAGAGCTAGCAGGTCTGCATATAGTGCGTCGAATTCCATAATTCATGTAAATGATGAATTTACATCAAAGTTATGAAAGGACATTTGACTACTATCCATTTTAATGGTATTCATTTTCCATTGATCATCATTAATCTAGCTAGTATTGATTTTCCTAATCTACAATCAGAAAAGACAGTTTCCATATCGGTTGCTAAAAACCATATTCATTTTTCTTAAATTCCCACTCAAGATAGTCCAATTCATAGGATGGTGTTTCATGATTTATGTGTTTGGCACGCTTTGAAAATCAATATCAATATATTGTTGAGAGTATTTTAATATTGTCATTTAATACAAATTTAATTTTCATGAAAAGCTAAGATAAAAAAAAAGAAGTACGTAAAGGAAAAATCTTACCAAGTTTTTTTTTTTTTTTTCTTCAGTTTATATCATATACTCATATTCAACTATATGCTATAATAATATTTGACTAAGTACTATTTTAGTAGTATTCTAATTTTTATTTTATTTATATTTATTAATGATACAGTGACATTTAAAAATTATTTTTATTGCATTGAGTTAGTGCTTGTTTAGGGAAGTGTTATTTCTTGTGTTAATTCAAGATTGACGTTCGATTTGGGAAATGAGTCTCAACCAATTTATACAAAAAATACAAAACATTTTTTTGTTACAAAATAAATAAATAAAACATGGGGCGTAATCCTACAATTAACTAAATCTCTCCTATCGATAAATGTAAATATTTTTAGCATTTATTCAGCAAATCAATGTGTAATTAAGACATTATATGAGTGCTTAATAGAATTTAATCTATTGGCTTGTTTCACTACTAGCTGATGTTTTACTTTGACTATATTTGTGCTCAACATTTATGTGCTTATTTTGATGTTTCTTTTGCACCATTATTCCTATTTATTTAAAAACTTTAACAAAATAGAATCAGTGAATCTTCGTATTCATGCTTCCTGAATACTAAGTGCATTAGTAATTTCACATTTTTTAATTGAACATTTATTATCCAATATTAAATGAAGTGTGCTTTTAATGTGTGAGGAAGAAGTGTTATGTGAGAGAATGGGTATGTGGAGAAAGAAACAAAAAATGATCCAGGTGGATATTGGCGGCCGCCCGCTAATTCCACTTGGACCCCCACCATTGTTTCTTTCAATTTTTTAGTTTCCTTAATTGTAGCACAATTTACTATTTTTAGTATTTTTTCGGGTGCTAAACTTCCGGAACCGTTTTGAGGCCCTAAACAATGTTTTTCTGGCAATCTACTACCAACGATTTTTTATTTAAAATCTTTTTTTTTGTCGTAGTCCTCGGGGAGATCTTTCCAATGGGTTATCATGCATGTCAAATGGAGATAATATGACCAAGTCGCAACCCCCGGAAGTTGGTTGTCCAACTCACCCCAACGAGGCCCATAAACTCTTGGTGTTACATCTCCTTGGGTTAGGGTTTTGGTTGTTTAGGGTCTTCTCTTATTTTTCAATAATAGAAAGGCCCTTGAGCCTCATTGTAACGTAGTTCAGAGGCATGTAGCCACCACATCTCTTCTCAAATATAAGCTACCATCGCCCAAGCTAGTCTTATTTCCATTCTGTTTGTAAGCATATTTTAGTATTTGATATTAATGAAATGAAGTGTTATTTCTACTACATATTTGTATTTATGGTTATATCTGTAATTTGTTGTGTTCCTGTTTAAATCTGGATCAGTGGTATCAAAGCAGTCTGCTCTTTCTCTGTTTTTATTTGCATGTCCCCAACGAGGTTGGGATATAATGAGTTAGGTCTTGAACTGGTCGAACCTTTGCAAGACCATTCTCGCAAATCCCGACGGCCTCCCATGGCGGATGAAAAGAAAGACAAGGGGGCAGGAGATCCTATTAAAATCTTGCTTGAGGAAGCCCTCAAGAGACAAAGGAACATGATGATGGACAACTTTTCCCAGATCCTTCAGCAACTACCCAGGGGCGACGCATCTACTTTTGGCAACTACTCTGGAAGTGCCACACCCTTTAAGGTACAAGTTAACTATGACATTCCCATATTTGAGGGTCAGATAGATGTAGACGCTGTAGATAAATGGTTAAATCTGCTAGAGGGATATTTTTCTATTCATGATTTCCCCAGCCAGGAAAAGATCACCTTTGCACTTCTCAAAGCAACCCCCCACATCAAGGACTGGTGGGAAACCTACTTTGAGCAGAGGGCTGAAAGCACGAACTCATTGTTTTCAGCTGCACCCACTTGCAACTCATTTCAGGATGCCATCAAGGAGTAAGACTACCCTATCATGAGCTATGAGGATAAATACATAAAGTGGAAAATTCTGCGACAGGGAAGGGACCAAGATGTGTCGGAGTTTACCAATGTTTTTCATACCCTCCACACGAAGTTGGGTATCAAGGATTCTGAGAAGCATTCAGTTCTCAAGTACCTTGCTACATGCACAGGTACATCCATGACAAGATGGAATTCCTGGAAATCTCCTCACTCGGCATGACATACCGATATGCGATCAATATCGAGCAAAATTTTAAATAGAAGAAGCGATACTTTGGATTTGTGAATCCAAAGCAAGGGAAAGGTGCCCCCAAACCATAGAGCAAAGGACAAAGCCAAGGTGGGGTGGCCTAGGAAAACCTACAAAAGCCACGAGAAAATAACAACATCATGAAGTCGAAGAAGGACATGAGAAAGTGGTGTGAGTTCCATAAGAGCTCCACTCACAACACAAGTGAGTGTCGGGCCAAGCAGTCACTGGTGGCCGAGTTAAAGGCTTCAGAATCAGATGCATGTTATGACTCCAAGTCAGAACCCGACAAGGGGAATGACAAAGGGAAGAAGATTATCGATGCAGAGCCCAACGCCACCATTTCCACCATGAAGATCCAAAAGGAGGAACTCGAATATCCAGAGGAGGATGAGCGCCTCTTCCACTCCCAAATGTGGGTAAAGGGTTTCCTGCAATAGTTCATTGTCAACAACAAGAGCCAAAAGAACCTCATTTCGGCAGAGGTTATGGTTGGGCTTATCGACCGCGGCACATCCACAACCATACACCATCGGGTGGCTTCACCAAGGACGGGATCTTCACGTGAGTTAGCAGTGCCGCCTTCCATACAACATCAAGCCCTTCACGGATGAGGTATTATGTGACGTTGCTCCCCTTGATGTTTGTGATGTATTATTAGGCCAATCATACTTATGGAAGCGACATGATGTGTATGAGTAAAGACCTCGTGCTGTTATTGTTACTTTGGGAAATAAGTTGTACAGGATACCAGAGGTAGCACCGCTTACCACCATCTCTTTGGTTACTGCAAAACAATGTAGTAAGCTCATTTTCAAAACTAGGAAATTTGTTTTCCTGATGATATGCCCTCAGGGAAAGAAGAATATGGTGGCGATGACCTCCAGACAGGGCCCCTTTGCACGGAAACAACAAATGGAAAAGGTCATGGATGAGTACAAGGACATCTTCACCTCCCCCACAGGGGTGCCTCTGCATTTTCAGGTCAAGCATTCCATCGATCTGACCCCAGGTGCGTCACTGCCCAATGGACCAATCTATCAATCCTCCATTCTGGAGAATGGTGAAATCAAGAGGCAGATTTAGGAGTTGTTGCATAAAGATCACATACTTCTGAGTTCACTGCCCTGTGGGAGACCGATCGTGTTGGTACAGAAGAAGGATGGGAGTTAGAGACTCTATATTGACTACTGGGTGCTGAACAAGATCATTATCCGGAATAGGTACCCAATCCCACGGATTGATGACCTTTTGGACCAACTAAAGGGGGTGAAATATTTCAGCAAGGTCGACTTGAAGTCTAGCTATCACCAGGTACCAATCAAACCCTCCAATTTGTGGAAGACTTCCTTCAAATCCAAGGAGGGAATTTTCGAATGGTTGGTTATGCCTTTTGGGTTGACGAATTCTCCTGCAACCTTCATGAGGCTAATGGATGACATCTTGTGGCCATTTACCAACTCATTTGTAGTGGTATACTTGGATGACATCCTGATCTTCAGTCAAAGTTGGGAAGAGCACCTCCACCACATTCGACAGGTTCTCCAAACACTGCGGCAACACAAGTTGTGTGCCAATTTGGAGAAATTCACTTTTGGCATGACCCAGGTTCAGTATATGGGATACATTATTGATCAACGAGGGGTGCATGTGGATCCATCCAAGGTCCAAGTCATTCAAGATTGGCTAGCCCCAACCACTCTAACAAAGCTTCGTAGCTTTCTGGGTCTTGCCAATTTCTACCGCATGTTCATGTTGGGATCCTCTCATATCACTTGGCCCTTGAGTCAAGTCACCAAGGGAGGAGTGAAAGCAAAATTCTTTTGGTCTGAATCTCAACAAAATGCATTCGCAGAGTTGAAACATCACCTCTTCTCTGCACCAGTGCTCACTTTACCAGACTTGCAACAACCATTTGAGATCAAGACAAATACCTCTGACTATGCTATTGGGACAGTCCTTTCTCAACAAGGGAATCCAGTAGCATATCATAGTGAGACACTTTCAGACACAGTCTGGAAGTATCCCACTTATGACAAAGAGATGTATTCCATTGTGCAGGCTTGCCGACAATTTAAGCATTAAATTTTGGGGAAGGAAATGATCATCCACACAGACCACTGACCCCTACAGTTCATACAGATGCAAGGGAAGTTGTAGAATGATCGCCATCAAAAGCGGTCCACACACCTGCAACAGTTCCATTTGAATATCAAGTATAAAAGGGGTAACACCAATAATGTTGCAGACTGCCTCAACCGACCACCGATCATGGCGTTAACCACCGTGCTCAACTCTTGTGGGCACGAGACTTCTGATTGGCCACTTCTCTACAAAAGCGACCCAGAGTTTGGCCACACATACCAGATGATCTTGGAGGGTCAACAAGTTCCAAATTTTCACCTCTAGGATGCCCTACTATGCCACTTGGGAAACCTTTGTACTCCTTCAAGCAAGCGAGCCAAGATGATTTGGGAAGCACACTATAGTCGGGCCGCTGGGCATTTCGAGGTTGAGAAAACAGTGGCAACACTGCATAAGTATTTCTATTGGCCAAATCTTCGATAGGATGTCAGGAAGTACATCAGATCCTACAATACCTGCACCATTACCAAACCGACCATCAAGAAGTAAGGCCTCTATACTCTGTGTCCTACCCCTAGTCGACCTTGGGAATCCATCTCCATGGATTACATGTCGAGCCTTCCTTCTACTAAGCATGACAACGACTCTGTTTTTGTGATCGTCGACAGATTCTCGAAGATGGCCATTCTGGCAGCCTACAAGAAGAATATCACAGCAAAAGCCACTGCTAAACTCTTCTTTGAATGATTGTGGGTACGCTTTGGGATCCCACAGTCTATCATCTCGGATCGGGATAGAAGGTTCCTCAGTACATTTTGGTCTAGTCTTTGGTCGATGCTGGACACCAAGCTCACTAAGTCCACATCTTTCCATCCCCAAACTGATGGCCAGACAGAGGTTGCCAACAGAATGATCGTACACATTCTGCGTATGTACAACTCAAAGCATCCACACACATGGGATGAGAGCCTTCCCTATGTCCAACATAGTTATAACCGGGCTCTCCATAGCTCCACTAGCCACAACCCTTTTTAGGTGGGCTTGGGATTCCAGCCACTATGTCCCATTGATGTCGCCATACCATTTGAGCTACTCGGGCGGATTCAGCTCATGTCCAGTCGGAAGCCTATAAGGCAAATAACTTCATTGAGCACATCCAACATATACGCCAGCAAGTCCATGACATTCTGGAGAAACTAAATGCCAAGTACAAGCAGCGACATGATCAACATTGGGTGTTGCACAAGTTTCGGGTGGGCGACAAAGTCTAGTTGCATTTGTAGAAGGAACGCCTTACCGGAGCCTATCGTAAACTCAGACAACTCTAATATGGTCCTTACACCATTACCAAGGTTGTGGGTAACAATGCATTTGAGCCCAGCATTCCCCCATTCCTTGGCATGCACCCAGTGTTCAATGTGGATCGCATTCGGCCATACTTCCCACCATTGTCGGACACATCAGACATTGCAGAACAACTCACACCTACATAATTAAATCCAGATTTTATGGAGAAATCCACAACTGATCGAATCATGGAAACGTAGATCAAGAACACTCACTAGCAGGATATCCAACTATATCGAGCTGTCAAAGCAGGCCAACTCCTTCACTAGGGCAAGTGGCTCACTAGGGACCAAGTTCAATAGAAGTTTCCTCATCTTATGGAGGAACTCAACACAATGGGGACCATTGCTTCCTAAGGGGGGAAGAATGATCTAGGTGGATATTGGTGGCCACCCGCCAATTCCACTTGGAACCCCACCATTGTTTCTTTCAATTTTTCAATTTCCTTAATTGTAGCACAGTTTACTATGTTTAGCAGTTTTTCAGGTACTAAAATTTCAGAGTTGTTTTGAGGCCCTAAATGACATTTTCCGTCGTAGTCCTCGGAGAGATATTTCTAATGGGTTATCATGCACGTCAAACAAAGATAATATGACCAAGTCGCAACCCTAGGAAGTTGGTTGTCCAGCTCACCTAACGGGGCCCATAAACTCTTGGTGTTAAATCTCCTCAGGTTAGGGTTTTGGTTGTTTAGGGTTTTCTCTTATTGTTCAATAATAAAAAGGCCCTTGAGCCTCATTGTAACATAGTTTAGAGGCCTGTATCCGCCACATCTCTTCCAAGAAATAAGCTACCATCGCCCGAGCTAGTCTTATTTCCATTCTATTTGTAATCATATTTTAGTATTTGATATTAAAATTTCAGTGTTATATCTGTAATTTGTTGTGTTCCTGTTTAAATCCGAATCACAAAATTTCTTATGTGATGTTTTTCACTTCCGCATACATTCCCCCTCCACATAGTTCTTCCACACACTTTTCCCCCACATAATACGACATGTTAATCAATTAATTAGAAGCTTTGGTTTATTAAAGTTTGGGGCATGAAACATTTGGTTTATGTGTATATCAAATGTGAAATAAGGGTGGGCAATTAACTGTCCCTGTGAACCAATTTTGTAACTTGACACCATAGGGTAGATAACATTTAAATTTTGAGTATGCGGAATAACGGAGCTCATTCAGCATCTACTGATCCAAAATGGATTTTGGATAGACTCCTAAGTCTAAGTGCTCCTCACAGAGGAAAATGAAGGTCCAAGGAAGTTCTTGGAGATAGCCCCATTGCAGAGATCTTTTCGTTCTGAATCTACTGCAACTTGAATGGGAAAAAATGGACTTAGGATGCAGAATTTATCGCTCAAAGAAGATGCCCTTTGTTCTTTGGAAAAAGAGGCAAAATCCCCTAAAAATGGCAAAAAACCCTTATAAAGGGAAATCGCATCGTAGAAGGGTCAAAGAGGCAGACTTAAGAGGAAAGGGGGCAAACCCCCGATTTCCAATCTCCAATATATCGGGTCGGAGATAGGCCTGTGTGCGATGGTGGGACCCCCAGGCTATGCGATATGTTGATTGCCGATGATCGGATCGGAAAATCAATATCAGCGATGGCATGAGGCAAAGGTCAGACCCCCGAGCCTACGCGACTTGCGATTGCGATACATCACATCGCAATGTCACATCGCAGCGATGTAAAGGGGTGATAATATGCCAGACCTGATGGATTTATTAGCATGGATTTAAAACATTTGAGTTCCACCATAAAGGGACTTTTGCGTGTATTAACATGTTTCGGTGTAAAAACCGAAATACAAAGGAAAAAGCCCCCAAAGTGATATAGCCAGACCCGAAGGGGAAATAAAGGTGTGATTAATGTTATTTGAGTTCTGTAAAGGTTGATTTTGGGCGGGCCTCAAGTGGTAAATAGTTTTGGGTTGGCTCTGCTCGATCTCACACAATGAACGATGCGTGGCTTGGCGGAGGAATAGGGAAACCGCCTTTTCGGGCAGGTAACCTCCGTATCCTTAAGCCGCCCGAAATTGAATGATGACCGTTGGATCGGAGATCCCATAGATCGACGGTGGAGCTGTGAAAGCAGCCCAAGGCGGACCCGATGTGTTTATATGGTGGATGTGATAATATTTGAAGTCCGATAAAAAGGATTTTAACGGGTTTTTCATCGTTTTCCCGTGTATTTGGGATTTCTACTAATACACTAACGTGATGCGATGTAACTAATGGTGGACCCGATAGGGATTTAGGGGCGATTGAATGTAATTTCACGTCTGAAATACACATCCGATAGTGTATTTTGCAATCTTTCTCTGTGTGATGGGATTTTCTCAGTTTTCGGGTTTTTGCCTATGAAATGGCCCTGATTCCTTTTGTAACCACTCTTGATCATCATGCCACACTGAGGCAGGCATTTTTACAAGCAATAATGCATTTTTGTAGCCACGAAGCTACAAAGCCAGATGGCCAGAATGAGAAATCAATCACACATAACACAGAAGAAATAACCTGGGGAAAGCCTCAATGAAAAACCCCAATCTCTATATTATCATACAAGTGGAGATCTTTTTCAAGTTATAAAAAGAATAAGCTCTCAAGCTATCCTGCTCTCTCTGTAATCAAATAATACAACTCACAGACTGAATAGACATAGTATATGTCCTCCTAAAGCTCTCCAACCCTCCTATTTCCTTGCACAGTTTTTCTTGGGGTCCGGTGAAGCCACATGTGTGAATTGGCCTCATCACACTCACTAAACCTAAAGAAGTAATTGCGCAATCCTCAAGGAAAGAATTCCTTCTACATGCAAGGAATATTCACAATGGATTATTCTAGCAACTGATAGTACACTGCCCCTCCATCTAATCTCAACTGGGTCTCTGTCTGAACTAACATGCCTGAGTTATTTATGAGAGAATACTCAGTTATCTCAAGTGTAGTAGTTACATGCATGCAAGCATTAACTAAGTGAACTTACATTAATTCAACAAGATGTTTGAATTAATCTAACTGGACTTGACTTAGTTAACTAAGTCAACTAATTACAACTCAATATTACAACTCATCCTTATCTCTTTAACTGATGGATAAATTCCTCAAATAATGGAGAAACTGTTACATGTCCCCACATAGGCTTCAAGTTTGAATTTCCAAATGAATTAATTAATTAATTTACAAACCGCTGCTAAGATCAAATTCGAATTTTACTTCACTATTTTAGTTTAGGGATTGACTAAAATAGGAAGGTATCCAGAAATGCTATTTAGAGAATGGTATTTTTAGCACTTCCATTTTTCCATCCATTATACTAAGATCAACATTGGTTGAACTGCTATTTATAGCAGTGCTATTTTTAGCAATTTCATTTTTAGCATTTCTTGTTGCTATTTTCAACACCAAAAGACCAAGGCCCTGTGCTAGCAACAAACCAAAACAGAGAAGCTGGATTTCTACTAGTGTCTCACCAAGTGTTGTAGCGGCTACAATCACCCTCCAAACTTTTGGCTGCATCAATTTAGGAGCCCCTTGAAGAGTTTCACTTGGTGATTGCACACACCCGGGTTCAGTTCGTGAGATCATGTGAGTCTTTACATTCGCCTTGCTTATTTATTGCTCTCAAGTCTCTACATGTTGATGTCTAAGTCATGCTTGTGACCATGTTTTGGTTATGTTCAATTACCTTTCTTTGTATGTGTTTGTTGTGTTCACCATGAAAGCATTTGTCGCACTCACACATAAAGTCAAATTCACTATCATGCAAGCATCGTCTCGATCATGAACGATCAATCATGAGTGTCGCACTTGTCGCTTGCACTGCCGATCAATCATGTTGAACATTTTTGTCCAGATGGTTTGGTCATTTCGTCATCAAGTCATGCGAGTGTGTGACCGTATGATCAGCTATGCATCTTTCGACTGTTCACACACTTAGTCATTTTTGTTGAAGTTAGGACAACCAGACTCCTCACTGACAACCGAATCATCGCCCTGCTTTCGAATCGATCGATTGTCAACCAGAACAATGCAGAAGCACCAAGATAGTTCTTTCAAGCTGTGCTACCTGCAAGTAATTCAATCAACACTCATTTTGGCCACCCGGACAGTCGACTGATTGTTCATCTCAGAAAGTGCATAGTGCTCATGAGCAGGCTTCCCGCTACCCATCAGTCAGCTCAACTCATTAATTACACAGAGATGATCAGTAGGCTAGCCTCTCAGCCTTAATACAATTTTCCCAGCCAACAGCTCCCAGCAACAGACTGACTGTTCCCTCTAGGAATTGTGCAGTTTCTATTGCCAGTGACTAAGCAACCAACTGGAAATTCCCTTTGGGATGCACAAATTTGGCTACTAGTGACCCCAACAATCAACTGGCAGTTCCCTCTAGGAATTGCATAGATCTGGCTGCCAATGACCCTAACAGCCAACTGGAAGTTCCCTTTGGGAATTGCGCATATTTGGATGGCAATGACCCCAATAGCCAACTGGCATTTCCCTTTGAGAATTGCATAGATCTGGCTGCCAGTGACCCCAACATCCAACTGGCGGTTCCCTCTGGGAATTGTGAAAATCTAGCTGCCAGTGACCCCAACAACCAAACGGCAGTTCCCTTTGGGAATTACGCAGATCTGGCTGCCAGTCTCCCAGGCAGTTCCCCAGAAAAACTGTGTAATCCCTGCCTGCTTATCCTTCCTGCAGCCTGGCCCGTTCCTCTAGAAAATTGTGCAAATCTTGCTGTTTAGGCCCTGCTGACTATTCATTCCAGAAAATGCATAGAGCATGCCTGCCTTGCTTTCCAGCAGCCTGGACTGTTCCTTCCAAAATTTGCACAATTTTGCCTCCCAGCCGAGCCAGACCTTGCAGATAGTCAAGGTTGACTCTGATCACTTGTCTCCATCTCTCAGTGACTATTGCGCAGTTTTCATTAGCAGTTTCCCAGAGCCATCATCCCACATCACAGCCCTGTTGCCTCTCCCGGTCACCTGCATTCGAATTATCATGTGTTATGGTAGACTAAGATGTTTTGGATTTGATGTTGTCTCGTCATGAGTGACTACAGGTACAGGTACACCAACAAACATGTCAAGATGTTGAATGAGATGAACAAAGGGAGAACATGCAGATGGATAGGTTCACCAACGGACAAATGAGTGAAGCATGTGAAGCGGACAAACATGACGAACATGCACCTTCGCGAACAATTGAGCCTGTCAAGCCTTCCATCATGAAAGTAAGGAACAACATGCTAAAGCTTCATCAAGTGAACCAAGGACCATCAACGTGCACTTCACCATTCAGAGGTGAAGCTATGGTACATCATGAAGACATACATCACTCAGCAGCACTCTAGCTCGACATGCACTCTAGCAACAACACGAATGTATCAACATTGTCATGCCAAGTCATTTCAAGTGAAGTCATGAGTCATGTTGCCCACATCTCCACTATGGGCTTGATGTCAAACAATGTGATGTAACATGGAAGTCCAAGAGACTGACTTGTTGAACATAGAGTCATGTAAGTTGGAAATTCATGGAAGTCGAACAATCATGAGGGTAGTTGAACAAACACAAGGGTCAGTTTCACCCTTGGCTATAAATACCCCCCTTATTTGTACATGAAGGGACCTTTCACCTCAACTCCTCCCACATAACCAAGAGAGTCTGTAATATTTTCTTTGAGGAGTAAGTAGTGGCTCCAATGCCCCACTGATGGGGTTAGTGATGTATGGTGTAATGATGTGTCTTGGAACTTTGACTTAATTCAGAAGTCTGTCAACAGGAAGCACGTTTTCACACATGTATTGTATTTGCTGTAAGACTGATCTTTAACACTTGTAATGCATGTTGCTTTAACCATGTGTTCTACATCTGAACTGATTCATTTGTTGTAATGCATAATCTATGAATGGAAATGTGTTGTATATGTTTTTAATGTTGTCCCGTCCGTGTCGACTGCTCTGCCATACATCATACAGACCTTTCACATGAACCTTACTGTAACAATCGTTGCACTTGTTTCAAACTGATCTGTGAGTGATGTACTTGTTATCTTACCTTGTATGTGTTGATTGCTGCATCCAGGTGGACTGCTCCACTGGAAGCTATGAATGTCCTTAGTGTCGTGTGTTCCTAACCGAGTTGGGACTGATCCCTTTCAAACTAGAACTCACCTTCACCGTTTTCCCCTCATAGTGAAAGAACCATTGACACAAGTACACTTACACTCACCAGGCACGTGAACCTCACTTCTCGAAGACAAATCGAACCACTCCCCTGTGCCGACAAGCAAGAGTTGAGGCAAATCCTTAAGACAATGGAAACTGGGCCATCATACCAGATGGGAATCCCACACCAAACAGTGTGAGGTCTAGTTGGGACTTCATACCGGGGTGATTTCGTGAATGTTGGCGGGTCCAGTACCATCAACAAGATGTACAATTATTTGTTTGCATACATCCAAATATATAATGTCTAAGATTCCCTTGGATCTATTATTACTTCTTGGAAAACTTTCCTTGGCATTCTTTCTAAGTCAAAAACCTTTGCATGCTCCATCATGCTCCGCCTACATGTCTGGTAGACCTGTGACCTTTTTGCTAAAAACTAGCAAGGCTTTGTAGTTGATGTGAGCAAGTCTTCAGTGCCATAGCTCACTAGAGATAATACTATTGTGTACAAGAGCTTGTGTTGGGTGTCCCTTTGATTTAAAAAATCCTCCCTTTCGGACAACAATCACATCGGCTGAATCTATAATTGAACCCTTAAGCCATAGAAGGACTTGGCCATCAAAAAAAGATACTATGAAGCCCCGATATTCTAAAGCAAAGATAGATAGAAAATTATTCTATAAATCTTGTACAAGAAATAAATCTTTTATTGAAATGGAGTTATCTAAATCAAGTTGGTATGGTGTTTCTCCTACTCCTTTTACTGCATGCTTTGAATCATCTCCAAGTTCTACTTGAAGGGATGAACTCCTTTTTGTCAAATTTGTAAGATAATTTCAGAACCTAGTCATGTGCTTGGAAGCACCACTGTCTACTAGCCAAATATCATTTTCTTTGAGTGATGGTTCCTTTGAGAGCTGAGGAAAATACATACTTTTCATCTTTTGTCTCCCTTGTGCTTTTCCTAAGATGTAGAGTCCTCCATATCTGCTTCATGTGCATGATCTTTTCTTTTTCCTTTCCCTTGAGTATAATGGTAAGCAAAGTGTCCCAACTTTTGACAATTTTAACACCTAATCTTAGATACATCCTTCTTGTGATCTTGAACTAATCTTCTATTTTTCTTGGCTTTGATCACATTCTTCTTATGTTTTTCCCTTGCCTCTTCCTCTTTTGGTTCTGGGAAGTCTTTCTTGACATAATCCAAGATCTCATTCTCTTCTAAGATGAGAACTATTCTATGCTTCCATGATTTGAAATTGTCTGCTTCAGCCTATCTTCTACTCTGAGATTGGACATCCTCTTGTAAATGACAAATTATTCCAACTAGGAAGTAATGTTTGTTTTAACATGCACTTCACTTTAAGAAAGCCTTTTGTTTTGTTTTATATGGTAGGAAATACCTTGGGTCAATGGTTTTCCAAAACCATGGACCTATAAACTACCAATTGTAATTTTTTCTTGAAATGATACGTGAATTCCTTTTGGTCCAACAAAATAAAATTTACAGTGTTTATTTTTATGTTTTTAAGAAGTTGTTTTGGAAAATACCACAGGCTCTTAACTTGTGTCTTTGATACCATGTTGAATCATTTCTTATCTTCATATCTTGGTAATAATTTCCTTATGATCAATAATTACAAACTCTTAAAATTTCAACTTTTATTTCGTTTTTACGATTGAGTAAACATTATTATATTGATATAAGATGTATGAAATATTAATTGATGCCTGATTACAATGGAGGGTCTCCATATATATACATAACTGAGGTGTCTTTTCAATAAGACATGTCTTTTAAATAAGAGATGTCTTTTTAATTTATTATATTATATATATAATATAATATATAAATATATATTGTTATACATAATATCATATATATTATACATTGTTGTTCATAAGAGAATGCCTTATGCTGATATATAAAACATCAACAATGGATTTAATCCTACATCAGAAATCACATACATGATACATTATAATATTATTTCACCAAACAATGTAGTTGTGCCAACAATTTTCCTGCTTAATTTTTCTTTGCACTTTAACATACTTAATATATGTGCTAAATGATTTTCCATTACATTTTCCAATGCTCCTCGCTAATGGAAAATCCTTTTCTCATGTTCATTAAACATCTGAGCTTTTGAACTTTGGCTTAGGGAGGTTGTGAAAACATTGAATAACTAATTTGAATTTGGTCTTCCTCCTGCAAATATTCAAATAATGGAAATGGACTTCAACACGTTTCTTGTGGCATATTGCATTCTTTGCAAATTGAGTTGTGCTTTGGTTATCACAAAATGACGTTGTTGCATTTTCCAATGTAAATCTAATTTCTCTAAAATATACATCAATGCATGTTGACACTTGCTTCATGCCATAAGGCACCTTCTATAATTTCCACACAAGATGGTCTTTCTCCCAGTTGTGCGAATTTCATTGGCTACGCCATTTATCCATCTTCCTCTATCCATCTCTTCAAAAAATTCTCTTCATATCCATTTGATGAACTGTCCATCCAAATTGCGATGCAAGAGGCTACAACTAACATGGTTTTTAATCTTTCCTTGTACTTGATCTATACCATCCGATTTTGTGCTTTTTCTTGTCCACCTTTTTGCATCCAATTTCCTTTTTGGCCTCAAGTAACTTTGTAAGATTCCATGTTTGGTTTCTCTTAGTGAAACCTATTTTAGTCTACCTAGCTTTGCACCATTCTTCCTTCTCACCTACTTATTCAAAACTCTGTGGTTATACGGACCTCATCATACTGTGTGAAATTAATTGATGGTTTCTTGTACATGCACACTTTTTTCTCAGTTGTGCATATTGTACTTCCATTTGTATCTGCTTTTGTCTTTGCATTTTTACAGCTTCACTATTCTTTGGTTTTGAACTAGATTCTTCAAATATTTTCATGTACATTTTTTTTTCTTTTGTGTTGCTTTGCTACACTTTTTATTTTGCTTCTTCAACATGTTCCTGTGCTAGTTTCTTTCGTGTTTCTTTGCTACACTTTTTCTTCTACTTCTTTAGCATGTTCCTGTTTGCTAGTTTCTTCAGTTGCTGGGTAATTTTTCTTGATTTCACTATATTGTCTAGGCTTTGTTGCTGCTGAATTTGTTTTATCAAATATCACCTGTCTTGATGATCAACTTACGATCATCAAGTTCCTATAATCAATAGGATTTTAATTGTATTCATAACCCCAAAGGATACATTTTTGCCCACTATCTACTAGGTCGGGTTTCTGTGCTCTTTGGGAACATTTGCATAAGTTGTGCTCCCAAGAATGTGTAAATGCTCGATTGTAGGCTCGTGCCCATTCCAAGGTTTCTCTAGAGTCCTATTGCATAAAACTTTTTTTGGTCTACTACTCATCAATTATACTGCGTGGTTTACTTATTACTAAAAATTTCATCTGTGCAGAATGTCTCACCAAGAAAGGGTGTGGCATTTCATAGATTTATCATTTGCCAAGAAATACAAAAGATATCAATGTTGAATTTTTTCCTGCTTATTCTCTGATTCTGAATATCTAGAATGAAGGATTTTTGTGTAGGTTTGTAGACTTTGCAAAGTCAAGAACTTGAACTAATCTTGATAAAATGTAGGTAGCAATGACACATCCATTAGCACTTACAAATTGCAATATTGATATGGAGAGCTTGATATCCTATTTTATGGAAACAAGAAAGGATTTATTTTTATGAATTTAAAAGGGTCCCCATTATTTCCTATTCTAAATCTAGAAATAATGGGGGTTGTTGAATACCACAATCACCAATCCTACCAACTACAACAATTCTGCTTGGGGGGATAGTCGTAAATCAGACATACATTCAAGGGTAGAGTAACAAAGCTCAATTCCCTTGAAAGTTACTCAACATGGTTAATTGGAGGTTTACTTTCAAGTGACCCCAAGTAACTTTCGACATCCTTGTAATACGTGAAAATTGCTCTATCATAGCCAATGAAGTGGGTACGATCAGTTCACCATATCTGACATGATCTCATGCTTAACTCATGTATACGAAGAGCTTCCTAGAGAAAAACTTAAATAATTGGATTTCTTTCCCTAACTCAAGATTCTATTGTTTGTCTATGGATTTGGAAAGTTTACTTCCTTCCCTATTCCAAAGACATACAACCTAATCTACTGTAGGTGGAAGGAGCCCTAAAAATAATAAAAATTCTAGATGAATTTTATTAACACTATGTTATTAAGCTATTATTTACTCAAAGGGTAAATGGACGTGAAACTGATGGTTTTATGACTTGACTCAAAACTCTAATACATCAAATATGAAATTTGTAATCTCTTCATTTCGATGAATTCTAGCTAGAGTAAGTAAATAGGTTCTTCTTTAAAATATTAACTCCAAAATGTACCACATCTAATTTTTCAATGCAAT
Source organism: Pinus tabuliformis (assembly GCA_031772625.1). Classification (NCBI taxonomy): domain Eukaryota; kingdom Viridiplantae; phylum Streptophyta; class Pinopsida; order Pinales; family Pinaceae; genus Pinus; species Pinus tabuliformis. Next base: position 346,293,577 of record CM062816.1, read on the forward strand.
TCAAAACTCTAAGTTGTAAACCACGCACTGCAATCTATGCACAATTTCCCTGAAAACTATGCAAATGTAATCTATGCACAATTTTTGTGAACACTATGCAAATGTAATTTATGCACAATTCTTGTGAACACTATGCAAATGTAATCTATGCACAATTTTCGTGAACACTATGCAAATGTAATTTATGCACAATTTTCGTTCATGAAATGAGAATTCTAACCATGCAAATGTAATATATGCAAGAGAATTATTCAGAACAAACACAATATGATTCCAAATCAGTGAAAGAACAACAAGACTATTTCCCTTCACTAATCCAAATAAAGGACCAATCAAGTGTAAGTAAAGGAAATCATGTGAAAATTCCAAAGATAAAAAATAATGAAACTCAAAGGTGATTAACACTAAGACACAACTAAAGTAAAAACATGTAAAAAATGTTAAGAAATTGATACAAATATTTGAGAAATGACCAAAGGAATTCAAATTCAAAACACCCAAAGAAATACTTAAAATGAAAATGCTTGAATGAATGTTATGAAATCAATGCTTAAAGTGTAATTCTGATTAAACTTCAGTACTAGAATAAAAATGACTCTTGTTTTCAATTCAACACAAGAAGCACATCTCATCAAAACACTAATTATTGAGAAAATCTACCTTTCAATCCTTGAAAACGCACAAATCTCAAGAAAACTCCTTCACAACACTTGATCAAACACATAGAGACTGACTAGAGTCATAGACAAATGTAATGAAACCTTAAAAAACAAAAATTCAGATTTTAATGATAGGAAAATACATTTTTTCAAAAAATTCTCATAGTATGTGCAGGTAGACATTATAGAACAGTGCACATGTGCAATGTTACTAAAGGTAATCCGCACAGATCTGCGCTCTGTTTCTAAACATAACCTGCATAGGTCGAGAAACTTAAGGAAAAAATAAAAAAAAAGTATCCAAACAAATCACAAAATCTGAAATATCATTAACTTGTTAAGACTCGGATAAAGATATCAAAAAAGTTTCGAGAATACAAAATAAGGAGATGGAAGAGAACATGACTTTCCCCAGTATGGTTTCCAATTTGTTAGGTGGATAAATCCCTTTTGCGGACAAGAGAAATCTCCCTAGATCCTTGAAGAAAATTAGAAACAAGAAAACAATTGAACAAACTCTTTCCCTAAGTTAGACTTGTTTGAATTATAAGTTTAAAGCCAATGGATAAGCCTCTTACCCATTTCACGAAATGCTCGATGAAGATCCCTTGTTGTGACTTGATGCAATTCCTCAATGCTTGATAAGATCTACAACCATAAACAAGGAAATGATCAAAATCATATGTGATATAATAATCCAAACAAACTTAACCTAATGATAAAGGAGATTAGGAATTGGATTTGCCTTAATAAACACTTTAAACAATTATAAACCATTCATCATTCCAATAAGACAATTCAATGGGGAAAATGTTCATTTGTATTAATTAAAGATAAAGAAGAGCCTTACAACCTTCGCCTTGATGCCATGAGGTTCCTCCTAAATGCCTTCAATCTCCTCCTTAGATGATAATGTTCCAAATCTCAAACCAACAGAATAAGTTTATCTTCTTTGAGTTCTGACCCCCTTAATCCCTCTACCCTCTAGTCATTTTATAGGCCAAGAGGAAGAAGTTTCGAATCCAAAAGAGGAGGGAGACATCCCCTAATTGAGGGATTATTTTTCCTTGAGGAAAGGGATTAAGATACATCATCTGAGGGTTATAGCTCGAATAATCATCACCTAGAATCCTTCAGTTGCGAAATATTCGACCAATTATGTTTCTAAAATGTACTTTTTATTTTTATTTTCTTTGATTGACCTGCACGGTCTATAGTGGTAGGCATAGCGCAGTTCTGTGGTGTTCTCAGAGTTAATTCCAGCAAATGAACAGGAATATCTAGGAAAATCAGCGCAGGTGATACTCGACAAGGTGTGACAACTCTTTTTCCCAAATTTCCCATCTTCGTCAAATTATTTTTGGTTGTTTGACTTCTAAGGGAGTTCAATCAAATGTGTTCATGGACCCTAAAAATACCCATAAACTGATCAAGTGTCATGGTGACAAATTGATCTGTAAAATAAACGTTTTTGCCTTTTATAACGAGAGCGATTTACTGTCGTAACAAAACATTAGTGTTAATCCTTGCAATTAGAGCAATAATCCATGTACTTTAACTAAATATTATACCATTAAATCTTTGAAATGACAACATGTGGCGTACAAGCTATTGAAATCATTGAGTACCAAAATGTGTGAGAAAGGACAAGTGTGCAGGGTGGCTATATATGGAGAAATTGTGCCAAGATAAATTCTTGCAGAGGTGTGGGAAACTATAGTGACAGATGTTGATTGTAGTGTAGAGGATTCGTCACCTAGTATTCAAAAAATAATTAAGGCTTTTCATACTATTAACATCTATTCAGTGAATCGATGTGCAATCAGGCAATCACGAGTGCTTAATAACATTTATTCTGATGCATTGTGTAATGATTACTCATTATAAACCTATCAAGAATATTGCATCCATCCATATTATAAAATAGTCTTTCTGAAATTTATTCATAAAATTGATGCGTAATCAACAGATAGTTCTAGTGCTTAATAATATTTACTTCATGTAAACAAATTGAGAAGATGCACAAGGCTCCGCAGTCAGTATCCACTATAGCATATTGAAATGATATGCATACCCCCTCCATACACTTCTTTCACACATTTCCCCGTTTGCCAACAAAGTTTTGGAGAAATGTTACATAGATTCAAGCAACCTTCAGCAACATGGATTATCATATATAAAAACTTAATTAAGACTTAATCTTACAATTAACAAAAGCTTCATTGCGAGTCAATGTAAGTTTGTTCGAAATTTATTTGGTGAATCAATACATAATCAAGACATTGTTCAAGTGCTTGATAACATATTAAAATAATAATTAAGGATTAATCCTATCATTAACAGAAACTCATTTCCCAGTAAACATAAGTCTTTTTGACATTTATTTGGTGAATTAACGTGCAATCAAGACATCATTCACATGCTTAATAACATTTTCTCTAAGGCATTGCGCAATGATTACTAGTGGTAAACAAATCAAGAAGGTCATATCCATCAATATTATAAAATAGTCTTTTTGAAATATATTTAGCGAATCGACGCGTAATTAGGACATAATTTGTGTTCTCAATAATATTTACTGGTTGTAAACAAATCAAGAATGTGTACATGGCTTTGCAACAATTTTTTATCCTAAAAAATTGGAAGGATGTGTGAAAAAGGGATATGTGCAAGAGAACATTTTTCCCCTCATTTACATACCTTCACATACATTACCCCTTTGCACATATCCACTTCTTGGAATGCGGATAAGCGGATATTAAAAAATTAATTATGGCTTAATCATATGATTAAAAAACATCTTTTCAAATCTTAATGGAAAGTATTATCGAAATCATAAGCATTCATACAAGAGTAAAGGTGAAATCATCATATATTTAGAGCTTAAGTGAATGAAATCATATTGAATTTTGCTAATTCTTCTTGTTTCTTTGGGCTACAAGGTTATCACATTGTTACGTTGTTTACAATAAGAAGAAATTATAACAAGTTCCTCTTGTCTAAAGGTTGTATAGGTTAGAATGAATGAGAGAACACAAGCCAACAAAATATGGACCCTCGTTCAGAATCTAGAAATGAAATGAAGACGAAGCATAAGTATTGTTATTTCAACATTGCAAAAAAAAAATGACACAATATACTTTATTGAGTAAACCCATAATATTTATGAGATCAAAGGAAAAATTTCAGTACACAGAAAGGAATGAAGCAACAAGTTCAATTGACATCCTTGAGAACTCATAGCTTATAGATGTACTCTTTATGGCAAGAGAATTTATGGTACTCTTTGTCTTATCTGCTTAGTTATTGTATTGTTGTGAACAAGGACAATGAAGAAGGTGAGAGACATTTGTAATGTAATACAAAAAGAGGTAATTGATTGTGATTGTAGTTTATTTAATACTTAAAGCTAGCAACAATTAAATGTAATAAATTAGAAAATGGGGTGATAATAACTCCAAATTTTCTTCTAAGAAACACGTAAATATGTGTAAAGTAAAGGAGTTAATATGAGATTTCTGTTTACTAAGGTTGTGTACATATGAACAAAGGTTTATGAAGATGGTTTACACTTTTTGGCAAGCACATGAGTTAGCAGCGTGAAAAAAGCAGCTCAATTGAGTTGTTTGAGGGCTTAAAAATTTACCGCATATCTCAATATGATTCTTAAACAAATCGTAAGAGACAAACATGATGGTTGGAATATGATCATCTCATTCATAAATGATTTCCAACGTAACTACTGGCAAATGCAGGACAAATTATCGAGTATACAAAGTAGTCAGTGATGTTTATAGGAAAACTTAGACCGATTTGAAGGTATTTTGGATCACATGGAGAAACATGTACACTGAGTGTTTGAACATGCATCGTCACTTGGTTCAGGACCAGAGAATCTTGTTCGGTAACTATCCTTGATAATTAATGGCTCCTGGTTGTGTACTGATCCTAAAAGTTTTTTAGTTCTATTTTCCTTTTTGTTTTTGGACAATGAAACAATTTTTGGTAATTTGTAATGTTTTTTTGTTAATTACCTATAGTCCAATAAATCTGGTAAGAGTGAGGCTGGTAAAATTTTGTCAAACTATTCTCGACAATGTAATATTTTTTCATAAATGAAAACACAACATTTATAAAAAAAAAGAGACATTTTATATGTTGGAAAAAATTAATGCATATTATGAGTTACATACATGTAACACAAACATAGAGCCGCAATTTCATCATAATTATATAATTAGAGGAACTTATTACTTGTGTGATGGAAGAATCAAAGCATGTGACTATGTGCGGAGATAAAGTGTCTGCTAACTTTGTTTTACCAATTATAGGATTTGAAAACGTAGCCACATTTTTTCTTTGTAAACCCCATGCAATTGAAAACATGCACAAGAAACATAGCATATGGATGAAAAGCATGAAGTTCCAAACCTAATTTTTAAATTGTAAAAAAGCATTAAACAATGATTAATATTATTTCATGAAATCATTTGTAATGACAATAGGTAAAGTAGAAACATTTGGTAGCAATGAGTACCATATTGTGCGAAAAAAGACATATGCCATAAAGCAATCGTTTGGAGTAGAGTGTTTGGAAAAGAAGTAGTGCGCAAAGTAAAAATGTATGGAACAAGCATATGAAGAAGGAAATGCTTATATATGTGCGGAAGTTGGAGTGTGTGTTAAGGAAACATCAAAATAAACATGTTAATATTTGACAAAAATCTAGTCAGAGTAAAACATTAGCTACTAATGAAGCAAGTTATCAAAGTATATGCTATTAAGCACTCAAACGATGTCCTAATTACGCCTAAATTAACTGAACAAATGTTGAAAAGACTTACATTTATGGACAAGGGAGCTTTGGTTAATAGTAACTTTAAGCCTTGATTAATTTTTTAATATGTTCTAGTGTTCGGCAAAGGAATTTAATTGAGCTTATGTTACATTTCATCAAAACATTGCCGCAAAATGGGAAAATATGTGTATCAAATAACATGAAAATTGAATTTTGAAATGTGAAGAAGTGTGCAGAGGGGGAATCTGTGTGGAGGTGCAGATGTGGGGGAACAAAGGTTCTCTCGCACATACCCATCTTTTGCACATCGTTTCAATTTGCTAAGAGTAAATGTTGTTAAGCACTTGAATGATGTCATGATTACATGTCGATTTGCCAAACAAATTCTGAAAGGACTTATATTTACTAGAAAGAGAGATTTTGTTAATCATACGATTAAATCCTTAATCATTTTTTTAATATGGGGTGATTTTCACCGCAAGAGGTTGGTTGAGTTGTTGTAGAACGTTAAAATATGTGTATCAAATAATGTGAAAAGTAACCATTTTGCAATGTTCGAAAAAAGTGTGTAAAGGGGGAATGTGCATGGATGTTCGGAAGTAGAGGGATAAAGGTTGTCTTGCACACATGCCTCTTCTATTGATCCTTTACTCTGTACACTAAAAATGTAAAAGTTTTCCATCCTACAAAGTTAAGCTGGGAAACTAGTTTTAAAATGCCAATTTAAAATTAGTTTTAAATTTATGAATTTAGTTAATCATAGTATTAACCATTTTTTTAATAGACGCTACTTCACAACATGGGAAGTTAATTGATCTTATGTGACATTTCACCAAAACTTTGCCGTGGAATGAGAAAATATGTGTCAAATACTATGAAAATTGACGTTTTAGAGTGCGTAGAAGAAGTGCACAGAGGGGGAACTTGTGCAGAGGTGTGGATGTGGGGGAATAAGGGTTTTGCCACACATATCCTTCTTCCGCACATTGCTTCAATTTACTACAAAAAATACTAACTACAAATCCCTTTGCACCTTCTTGATTTGTTTAGAACCAGTGAGCATTACACAATGCTTCAGAGTAAATGTTATTAAGCATTCAAATGATGTCCTATTAGCTATTGACGGGTTTGAGCCAGAACAATCCTGCATGTTGACAAACAGCGGTGGGCAGTCCCACATCCCTCAATCCCATAGTCCTACATCCCGCAGGTCCCAAATCCCACAATCTCGCAATATCGCATCCTGCAACCCATAGTCTCGCATCCTGCAGGACCCAAATATCGCATCCTGTAGTCCCACGATATCGGACCCTGTAATATCGGAAAATCGACGATCGACAGGCTCGATGGGCCATCCTTAAGGAATTGTGGGGGCAAAATAGGTCGATAGCACAAAATCGCCAAGAGTTTTGGCTTGAGTGTTAAAGCGCTGGGAGGGGCCAATTTTATTTAACAAAGGAATTCACGGAAAAACCAAGGGGGGATGGGCCCTTTTCTCTCTCCTCCAGGGGGCCACATGGCAGAATCCTATTGATACTAAGAATCCATAGGGTAGTCGATGTCAGCATGATGTGGTAGTATGAAGATGATGCAACAGTACGGAGGACATGTGGCAGGCAGATTTGGATTTTTCAGGGGTCCTATGGGGGCATTTTTGGGTGACACATGTCACCACTCACAGGGTGACACATGGAAGTGATGACATTACCCATCGCAAATCGGCAATTGACGATCGCGCAAGGCAAGATCCCTCCTCCGCCAAAGTCCCATTCACTTTGCGATTGCGATATGTGAAGATCCTCTTGGATGCAATATTTTGTGCGTTATATCTCATGAGGATTTCACGTTAAGACTGTCAGCTAATGCTATTTGCGATGCCTTGAGTGGGCTGGCCCCTCATATCGACGATTGCAAGGGTCAAGAGGAAGTATCAGTGGCAAACATCGGAAATTGCCGAAGTGCGTGATTTCATGTATTAAAGGAAAAAGGCCCCTGGATAGGCTTTTAGAGGCTCTAGCACCTTTGGGCTAAGCACATGGTTCAAGCCCCCATTCATATGAAGAAGAAAATTACAGAAAGGGGCCGAAATTTCATACAAGTGAAGATGAAATAATAGAGTAAATGCTTGGCCAGAGTTGATACACACTACGTTAAGCTTCTGGGTTGTAAAATCATAGAGAAGAAATCAATGATATATAAAGTTTGTCGTCGGTTCATGATAGAAGGCATATCCATTGTTTAGATTTTTATGGTCAATAAGTACAGTTCTCCAAAAAAAACCCAGTCAGTGACTTAAAAAGTCACAAGTTGGCAACGTTTTAGGTGGTAGGAATCATGGCGATTTATCGCGAGACAGTAGAGCAAAATGGGTCACCTAATTTTGTGTAGTTTCCCTGCAAAACTCTGAATTACATTTCGGAGGGCATGTTTGGATGATTCCTGTTTATAGATATCCCTAGGGAATGGCCTACGTTACCATGACCTGTATCCCACAGCATCTTTCCATTCCGTAAAATTAATCATCTCTCCTTTTGTTTGGACATACATTTTCAACGATATGACAACTGGGCGCAATTGGATTCTGTACTTGGTATCAAATCCAACTGCTTTGATGGTAACGCAACACAATACTCTGGGTTTCTGGGTTTCCTTCCATCTGCATCCCTACCCGATTCGTCTAAGCTCAGTGACAACGTCCTTTCCGTCCATGATGGTTTATACTGAAAAAAAGAGTATGCAACTTGACCATTTGTGCGGTTTTCCTCAGTGTGTGCATTAAATAATTCTACAGAATTATAACGAGAGCGCTTCAATACTTGGTTTGATCAGCTGGGATCCAATAATTCTAACGAGTAGTCATTGTAGTTGGAGTTATTGGTGAGTTTTTCGTTTAGCTGCTCTATAATATTATGAGGGTAGGATCCTTATGACAGCGAAGTAATATTTTGTTAGAATCAAAGTTTTAAGGTCCTCTCTGCCAGCTGTAAGTGCTCGAATGTTGATTCGAGAAAGTGAAATGTATCCATTTTCATACAGTGGGAAAATATCACTTATCCAAAGATATAAAAACTCAGTCTTTTTTCCATTAAACAGTACTTATTACTATTATTAGTTATTCTGTCACGTTTGATTCATACGGGGTTGTCACCTTGGGGTTGTAGTTATATTGTGCATCCAGTTTATCAATCAGTCTTCTTTGACTCTTATGTTTAATGATGCTTTCAAAATGTATCTTGAACTGTTTCTACGTGAACATATTACATTTATTGCAAGGTTGATTATGTTCCTCTAAGTTCATAGCATCGCTACCAAATTCGTCCGGAGAAAAAAAAATACGGAAATTCGGGAATTCGATTCGTACATCGAATAATTCGATGAAAATTCGATTCGGTTCGTGTTAGCTTTGTTTAAATTCGGTTTACGTAGCTTTATGGTTTTTAGTTTATCTCAAGGATTTATTAATTTGTGTGTTTGAGAATTTAAATAGTACAAAATAGATAGCTGCGAGGCAGGAAAGGGAAAGATTGCAAGATTGAGAAAAGAGTTGTAAATTTTAATGTGCTTTCACAGAGTTTAAAAAGCTGAGAAAACAAAATAAGGAAAAAAAAATAATTGGAGCAAAATCTTGAAAATATAGGAAATGGAAAGGTTATCTGATTGAGAAAATTTGGAGTTTTAAATACCAGTGTTGTGTTAAAGGTGTTAAAAAACTGAGATCATAAAAGAAGGAAATAATTTGAGAAAATTTTGAACAGTAATTTTTATAATAAATAATTGATTTTTTAAATATTATGATAAAAATTTAGGAGAAAAATCTTGAAGAGATAGCTGCCAGATTGCACATAGGAAATGGAAATTTTAAATTTTTGTGTTATCTTAAAGAGTTTAAAAAGCTTAGATAATAGAAAAAGAAATAATTTGAAAAAATCTTGAAGAGTAAGTGAAGAGTAAATTTTATAATAATTAATTGTTTTTTAAATATTATAAAAATAAGTTTTGAATATTTCATTTTTAAATATGTATTAATTATAAAAGATTTTAGATGAAATTTGAAATTAAAGAATGGTAGTTTTGAGTTTTAAATATTATTTTTTAAAATAAATATTAATTATAAAAAGATTTTAGATAGGATTTGAAAGTAGGAGGGAATTTTGGATTTTAAAACGGAGATAGATTTTGGATTTAAGACAAGTGTGGTTGTAGTTTACCGTAGTTTTGGTAGGTAAAGGGTAATTTTAAAATTGTTTATCTTAATTAAAATTATTAAAAGTTATTTAAATATCAAAATGAATGGGAAGAAAATGACAAGACATTATTGTTATAAGAAAAAGAGTATGCATATATTTAAATGCTTAAGATATATACTCTCGAATTTTTTCGGAATTGAAATTTTTCTATCTGAATTTTTATCGTATCATATCGAATTCGAATCTGAATTCGAATTCGAACTTGGTAACTATAGTTGATAGTAGATTTTACAATATTTAAGAAATATAATGGGCCTAAACAAAGTCAAATAGTTGATAAATAGATTTTAGAATATTTAAAAAATATAATTATATAAGTAAAATAAAATAATTGATAAATTCAATAAATATAAAGATAATCCAAAATCGAATAGCTAACTTCATTTATATATTATACTTCCAAAATATTTTCAAATTTGGAGTAAACATAAAGATACACCATAGTTTGTGATTATTCATAAAGATAGATCATAGTTTGTGATTATTCAATGCCTGATTGAATTGGGACTTTTGAATTGAATTTGGATGATTGAGAGCTAATATTTTATAAACTATGGTGTTTGGATGACAACAATTATATGTTGAAAACATGACAGAAAATATGTATGGCTTGAACAGGAAATATAACTTCACTGGCGCTATACTTGTCTCCCATGTACGTATACAGTATTGTACCTTATTTTCATTTCTTAAATCAAATGTGGTAGAGATAATGTTAATAGCTCTTTCGGTAGAGAGTTCATTTGATTATTAAAAGTTGTGTAGTGAACTAATTTAAAATGGTTTGCAGGGCAACATTTTGGGGAATATATAAGCAAAAGTCTACCCAGGAATATTCTGGGTATCCGTATGTGTTCACACTATTTAACTGTGCTCTTGGGCTACTCTATGGAAGCCCATTCGTTAAACCCCACAGTACTATGATCCTTACCATCAATGGAGCAGGCTTTCTTCTGGGAACATTTTATCTAATGTCCTTTCTCACATTTGCTTCCCGAAAGAAGGTAACTCAACTTGTCTATCCACCTATCTTAACTCTTTTGATATTAATGAGATGTTGGACTGGCATGCAATACTGTGACTTGAATTTCTGCTCATTATTTTGTTATGAATACTCTTCCAGGTGATGACAGTAAGGCTGAGCTGTGGTTTGATAATGACCTTCGTCATGGAAGCTGCAATTACCATATTTGTGCTGCATACTTACCATTTAAGACAGGTGGTAGTAGGTTGTGCGGGTGTCATTTTGTCCATTGTCATGTATGCTTCGCCATTATCTGTTTTGGTATGTTAATTCTTCTTCTACCATGCTATTCTTCTAATACATGTATATTATACCAGTTTAGAATTATATATGTCTTATTCTTCTAATACAAGTATTCTTCATGATACTTCTTCCTGCTGAATAATGTATGTTGTGGTTTCTTTGTGTATGATTTTTCAGAAAGTTGTGATTAGAACTAAAAGTGTAGAGTGCATGCCATTCTTACTGTCTCTATTCAACTTCATGAATGCACTAGCATGGGTTGCATACGCTGTAGTCACTCGGGATCTCTTCATTGGTGTGAGTTTCTTTATTTCCTGCTGCACCTTAATTTAACTCCTATATCATAAGCCTTTCATTACAGAAATTCTCTTCTTCTTATAATGATTATTATCTTTCCAATTTCTTTCATGTTCACTTTGCAGGTGCCGAGTGGTATTGGTTATGTTCTAGGAATGGTCCAGCTTGCTGTGTACTTCATTTACAGAAAGTCAAGGCTAATTGTATCACCTGCATATACCAATGAACTTTCTCAGACCAAACAGATAGATATGAATGAAGTGGATGTAACAGTTCAGAAACAAATAGACCTGAATGCAGTGGATGTAACAGTTAAGAAACAAATAGACCTGAATGCAGTGGATGTAACGGTTAAGAAACAAATAGACCTGAATGCAGTGGATGTAACGGTTCAGAAAATAGAAGTCGAGAAATCAACTTTTGCAGTAGTAATTTCAGTAGATCCGACCATTGAAGATCTGGGTTAAAGTATATTGAGTCTGGTTTCGAAGATAGGGGGTCTAAGATGCATTTAATTCTGCATGAACCCGCTTCCATGATTGGATTTGGATAATTCAAATCCAAAAACTATACACGACGCATACAGAGTGGTTGTTGGTCGTCCTTCACGAGGGATATGCCTTTTCGCTACTTATCAGATTTACTGAGATTGGAGTAAAAGTGAATAGAGGCTAAGCCTCCTTCCACTATGTCGTGTATTTTTAATTGATAAGATGTATAAAATTTCATTGTCGTGGAAACTTGCGACCATGGTCTACCTCTATTCTATTACCTGAATGATGGTTTACTGCTTCTGAAATAAAACCGCATAAGATCAGTAGAAAATAATTTTAAAATATCACACCATCATTGTCAAATTACATTCTATATTTTTAACAAATTTAACAGCTACTATGGCAACAACTATCCTAAAACGTAGAAAGGACTTTGCACCAGAAAGATTAAGACACGACGTATATTTCACGGTATTTAATTAATCGTATCCGTGGGTGGTAAAGGTGACAGGACTGAAGCGGCAGGCCGAGTGGTCTTTAGTTGCTGGAGTACATTAGGCAGTGAGAAATATCTGGGGATACATATGGGGCAGACGAGAAGCCACTATTAGGATAATGCGTAAATTTTCAATTCATTTGTATCATATGTTTGGCAGTTTTCATGTGTAAGCCACTTTTAGAATAATGACATAATTTTCAATTCTTGTGTATCGTGTGTTTGGCCGTTTACATGTGTGTAAGATATTTTCGAAGGGGTTTGAAGTATTTCTGCTTCTTGGTTTGAGGATGATATTTAAAATAATTTTTAAATTAATAATTTTATCTATTTTATAGATAATATTCAAAATATGCCTTTTTTTAATATATATATATATATATATATATATATATATATATTTATTCAGTTTTTAAAATTTTTATATTTATATTTTTATTAATTAAAAATAATAAAATAAAAAATTGAAAAATAAATTTTCACTAAAAAATTATTAACTTAAATCATTGTTATATATATATATATGATTTTGAAAATATAATTTTTTTAAAAATGATTGTTGTATTTTTTTTCAATAGACTTATTTTTTAGTGGATATAAAAAATAGAGCAGTTTACTTTAGTTTTTAGTTGGAATTTGGTGATAATTTTTTTCATGATCATGCATTTTTGTTATTTAAAATGCTAAAGATTTTGCTCAAAAATCTCTGAGACACTTGGATAGTGCAGATTAGAGAGTTCAAACTTACTATTCTACAAATTTCTCACTAAATTTTGGACAAAATCAATGGGAAAAGATACCTAAAAAATGTCAAAACCTTATAATAATTAGACTACTATTTAAACAATTATTATGTTAGACTACTCTTAAAACAATTATCATATTTGAAGTGAGATTGAGTGACTTGTTCTTTTACCAAGATATTTGATATGTACCTTATGTTTTTTTTTTTCTAGGAAAAATTGTACTTTTATTAATGAAAACAAAATTACAGGTTGTAGATGCTTGTAAAGCAGTCAATCAAGACTGGTGATCACAGAGCCAAAATAAATAAACTATAGAGAAACAGGTTACCCTTTCCTCCATTTCTTGTTTTCTACTTTCTGCGATTCTCCTTGAGATGGAGTGGTTGTTACAAGAGCTAGCTGGTTCTCCTCATCCAATTTCGGAACTTTCTTATTTGAGTCTAAGCTATCTGGAACGTGTTGTCATTTGCATCCTCCATGTTCCCTAGACTTAGGTCTTCCTCCATGTTCCCTTGACTTAGGTCTTCCTTCCTCCTGTGCTAAGGGAGTGAGGTTTGTTGCCTTTTCATGATTTGTTTCATTCTTTTCTACATTCTCTTGAGAATTTTGGATTTCTTCATTGGTAAGGGGATCCATCTCTTCTTCTTATACCTACAATTTATTTTCAAATTTGTTTTTGATAACTAATATTTATATATAATTTTTATTGTTTTAAATTTATTAGTATTAATAATACATCTCAAATGCATGAGTTATTTTTCAAAATAAATTGTTATGAACATTTAATTAAGTGCAATTGATTGTGTGTATTCTAACTAGCACAACCACATTAAAGTAAATGTGGTGGATATTATCATATAAACATCATTTATATCGCAATCAATATTTGAAAATAAGGCCAATCAAGGTCATTTAATGTCATTAATTCTATTAATATTATTAATGTTAAGGTAATATAAAACATAAAACCTAATATTAAAAATTAAAACTTAATATTATTATAAATGTTATTATAAATGACAATCAATAAGTTCAAACAACTAAAACCTTCCACAGGCATATGATCCTTAAGGAAACCCTAGCGATGCCTCTACAGAACCCCGTCGCGCTCTTGCTGTTAGCTAGTGCTAGCTCTGCAATAGATTTTGGCTAAACGTTTACACTCTCTCCATTTTGGTGAATGTTGTTATTCCGCTGACACTCATTGGCTCTTGGCTCCAGGGATTATTGTCTTGACGCAACTGCACAATGGTTTTTGGCATATTTTGGCGGAAAACACATTTTGCGGAACACCCCTCACTTTCTATTGGCTGAGATGGAGGATGAATTAGTCGATGACTCCAAGGACCCCTATGACTCGGTGCCTATATGGACGATTTTCCCACCTTAGCTATCTGTTGCTACCTCCCACATCTCCCTACAGATCCCATCTTCTCTGGCAGGTGACCCTAGGGGTTTCACGGTGCCTTTCTTCTCTCATCCTTGCCCACCGACTCAGATTTTTGTGCTGCTGGTCGATCCAGCCCCCTCCCCCCTGTCTTTTTCGGGTTCTCCTAGTGCATCTCTCCTCAAAAACACTTCTTTCCCCCTCCTTCAATGACATCTATGCAATTCCTTGCCTCTTGTCTTAACCCCACGATACCTCCTACCCGCCGGATCTATCAGGTACCTTCTCACATGAGGTTCCTCATCAACCTAACCCTCCGGTCTAGGGCCCTCCTTTTCATTACTCTACAGCTCCACCTAGCCCCTTTTCCTCTCTCGTGGCCTCCTTTCCCATTACATCTAGCCACTTCAAGGGCTCCTCCCTCCCGCCTCCTGACATTGGTGTTGGTATTAAGGTTTTTACTACAAAAGGTTCAGTCTCAAACATCTCGATCTCTCCTCCTATAGGCAAATCCCCTGGTTGGAAAAAAAGTACAAGGGCATCAAGGCCAGACACAAAAAACTCTCGCTCATACTTGGTGACGGCCTACAGATGGCAGACATTATAGACGCTGATAATAGGGTATTGATCGAATGTGTGCATAGGTTCTCTAACAGCATGGCTCGCCTTCGACAATGGGTACTAGAAATCTCGGGACATGTCCTCGAGGACTTACCTTCTGTAGTCACACTTTCCCGGGGATGGTTTGCACTTAGATTAAAGCGTCCTGAATATATCCCCTGGGTAATGTCTAAATACTGGCATATTGAGCTTGCCCCAGTGCTGGTCAAGTGGTGGAGTCCCCTTTTTCACCAGGATCACGAACATCTGGGGGCCGACCCTATTTGGGTTCATCTGCCTGGACTCCTACTCCATTTCTATTCAGAAGACATCTTCAAGTGCATTTGAAACACTCTACGCACATACTTGGATTATGATAAATCCTATGTGATCACTAGCAACATGGCCACAACGTGCATCCTTATTCACCTAGACACTCGGGAAATCTTGGAGGAGAATCTTAACATTCAGTGGCAGAATACTAGTCGCCTTCAGGTCCTTGACTACGAGGGGGTTCCCTATAGATGTCACCGCTGCCACAAGATTGGTCACATATACAAGGATTTCTCTATGCTGGCTATCCGTTTTGCCTTTGCACCGCAACATGATAGCAACACCGTGAACATTCCTTCTTGTGCTTAGAACAATAGGATTGCTTCGAAAGATGGCCTCCCCCCTTCTACAAAGTATCTACGCACGGTTCAGGCTTGAATCCTGTTCGTCCACCCTCTCCTCGCATTACTAGATCTCGGGCGGTGATGGAGGAAACCATCTCATCAGGTAATCCTCTCCTCTCTCCCCCTCTTGTTAATCCATTTACTACCGATTCTCTCCATATTGCATCTTCTGCACTTTGCATCTATGCACCCGCATATATTCACACTCCTCTCACTTGTCCCTCTATTTCCTCCCCTCCTTTTCAGACACCCTCCCTACCATCCCTGATATCCTGCTGGTTTCTCCTCTCTCTGATTCTTCCTTGGATTCCTGACCAAGTCACTCGTATAATCTCCACTCGATGGTTGAATTTTCCTCCAATGACTGTTGTGGTCTTGGCATCATCTCCCCCCCCCAAATTGTCCAAACCGACCAGGGGTCACCACTCTCAAATCTCCAAAGCTATCATCCAAGATGGTCTAGATGTATCCAAAGGGTGTCAAATTCCTATTGATAGGGTCCTTAGAGCATTGAAATCCCCTACCTTTGGTCCTCCATGAAGTGGCTATCCTTTAGTTATCGTGGGTTGGCTAGTCCTACAAAAAAACTAGCCTTTCAGAGACTGCTGGAACTTGAGAAGGTGGACATTATTTTTGTACATGAAACCCTTGCCCTCATTGATCATATTATTCCCAACCTTGAAGCACTTGTTACTGGATAACACTTTCATGCCCTCGATGTTCAGGGCCATTATGGAGGCATTGCATTTGGCTATAACCCTAGGTCTGTCAGACTGCTTAATGTTTGGGAGGGTGATGGCTTTATTGGGTCTGATATTTTCTCATTTGATTTCGGTAGAGATTTGAGATTGATTAATGTATATTATCCTTGTATTACTTAGGCTACGTATTGGGAATCACTCCTTGATTCATCCTTCTTTCAAGATGATAACACCATTTTAGGGGGGGGACCTTGATTTCTCTATTGGCCATGCTGAATCATGGGGTCAGAATGCACATGTTGATCCTTTCTCTGACTCCATCTGCACCCTACTGAATGACCAACATTTCATCGATATTCCTATGGCTTGTCCTCAACCTACCTGGTGTAATAAAATAACTATGGATGCTATGCTTGCCCATAGACTAGATCATTTTCTCATCAAAGAAGCATTACTTATCCATTTTTCCCTCTATCATCAACGGGTGGGATTCGGGGGATTATCTGATCATTCTCCTATATATATTGAATTTGCAACTGCTAATCCAAAGCCTAAAGCCCCCTTCAAGTTTAACTCTACTTGGCTTAAGGACACAATCAACACCAACATGGTATCTGATTATTGGAAATCCCATCCCCCTCTTCTTGGCCAATCCCACCCTGAATGTTTTACAAATAAGCTCCTCTGCCTCAAGCACAAAACTATTGAATGGGAAAAGGAAAAAAGAACCATGGATGAGCAACGTCTTAATGATATTGAACTCGAACTTACAAACTTGACTAGAGTAAATGGGAGGGGTTTTGAAACTATTGAGTCTAAAGAGTGCCATATTCATCTTGAAGCAGAGAGAACCAGAACACTCAAGGACATAGAGGAGACTTGGAGACTAAGGAGTCGTTTCATTTGGCTACAATATGGGGATGACAATACTATTTTTTATCATCAATTTGCTAATGGGCACCATGCTATCAATATGATTTGGCACCTGGAGGATGAGACTGGTCAACGAGTTCATTCATTTAATCATCTTGCTACCCTCAACTCCTCTCATTTTAGTAGACTTTTCAGAGCACCCCAAGAAGCTACACTTGTTGAAATTCTTAAAGTGGCAGGTTTTTCTCCTAGTTTTTTTGATCAAGAAATAGCTAAGGACCTCACCAAAACTGTCACTATGGGAGCATTGGAAGGCACCCTCAAATGGTTCATGAAAGATAAGAGTCCTGGCTTGGATGTTTGTCCGATTGAATTCTATATAACTTTTTTCGAAGTATTGGGAAACGACCTGCTATGGGTTATTAAAGAATGTCGAACTTCTAGATGCATGTATGATGCCTTCAACTCTACTTTCATTGCCCTGATTTCCCAAATCCAACTCCCCTTTGAACTTCAATGATTTCAAGCCCATCTCCCTCTGCAACTGTATATTTACAATATCATCACCAAAGTCATTTCCAACCGCCTTAAGCCTATATTATCCAAACATATCTCTCTGGAACAATTTGCTTTCTTCAATCATCGTTAAATTCATGAAGCAGTTGGTGCTTCCCAACAGGTTCTTCATTCCATTAAGATCAAGAGGCTAAAGGGTATGATACTTAAGATTGACCTTGCAAAGCCATTTGATCGTACAAGTTGGCTTTACCTGAGAATGCTCTTAACACATTTGGGGTTCCTCATTGGTTTCATACAATGGATCATGTGCTGCATATCTTTTGTTTCTTATAGTGGTCTTATTAATGGTTCCGCATCAACCTTCTTCGATGTCAAGCAAGGAATTAGACAAGGATGTCCTCTCTCCCCACTTCTTTTCTTCTTGATCATGGAAGGTCTAAGTCACCTTATATCTGAGGAGAAAAGGTTGGGTAGATTATAGGGTATCAAAATTACCAATGGATGCATACTTACTCATTTACTTTTTGTTGATGATGTACTAATCTTCCTAAATGGTTCAATTGGTGATAGTACAACCCTTTCATTGATATTCATAATTTTCTTTTTGGAAATTGGTATGGAATGTAATAGTCAGAAATCGACTGTGACTATGACTGGTTATTCACCTCATGAAGTTCACTATGTCATCCAACGATTTCCTTTTACTGTTTTCCCTTTTAAAGAAGGGATCAAATACCTTGGATTTCAGCTCAAGCCTATACAATATAAGATCACAGATTGGAGCTGGCTAGTGGCCAAAATTGAAAGGCGACTGGATATTTGGCACCATAGATGGTTGTCCTAGGCTGGTCGACTCATTCTCATCAAATCGGTTCTTGCAGCCACTGTGCTGTACTGGATGTCTTTGGCTTGGATTCCAAGTGGAATCTTGAACATGATACAACAATTATGCTGTATATTCCTTTGGAAGGGGAAACATGAAGGGACGTTATATGCTTGGGTCAGATGGGAACACATTTCCCTTCCTAAGAAATGGGGTGGTTGGGGCATAAAAAATCTTGCTACATTTTCCAAAGCATTAGCTGCCAAAATGGGATGGCACATCATGACGACCAAGAATCTATGGACTGAGGTGGTCATACAAAAATACATAAGTCCCCTACACCCTCTGGACTGGATCAAGCTACCCTCTTGGAAAAAGGGTCATATCTCAACCATTTGGAGAGCTGTTCTAAACTCTCTCTCATATATTTTGGATGGGCTTACTTGGAGGATTGGATCTGAATCCTTGGTTCGATTGGGAATGGATCCTTGGTATGGCTGTGGGAATGCTTATCATCTCCCACTTGAGCTCTTACATCTCCTTTTGACATCTGGTCACACTCGTCTTTCACACATTGCTGATCCAGACAGTACCTCCATATTTCGACAAGCCTGGAAATATGCTAAACAATTGAATATCTTGCAAAACTATCATAATGAGTGGAAATCCTATATAAATTCTCTCTCTGAATCACATGTCAGGATTACTGAGGCTAAAGATGTACTTATTTGGGCACATTCTCAACATGGACAATACTCTCCTAAGGATGGATATCCCCTTATCTTTGCAACACAAAAGCCTCAGATCACATATTGGTGGTGGACATCTCTTGGGAAGTTGGAGGCTCCTCCTAGAGGCAAACTATTCATGTGGTGTATCATTCACAAAATTTCCCCTATAGGGGATAATATTCATAAGCGAACCTTTCATGGCCCCACTTGGTGTATCCTCTGCAAGCTAGCATTCGAATCCATAGATCATCTCTTTTTGCAATGTCCACTTCCATTTTTGGCACAATGTTCTTACATCCCTCCAACTCCCCTTGCGTTAGAAAGGTAATAATCTCTTGGAAGATTAGAAATTGTGGGGGTCTGATGCACAAACCATCAAGGCTAGGAATATCCTCTGATAATCTATTGATGCATTTGGTTACTAAGAAACATATTTATTTTCTCCAATCATACCTTGCATTGGCCTCATGCAACTACACATATCATTTCTATATAAAACAACATGCCTGATGACGATCACCCCCAAAATTCTCATATCATTATCACAAATAAGATTGAAAAGATCATCCCTTGGGCTTACTCTGATGGTTCAACACAACATCAAGGCTATGGGGTGGGGGGGGTTGTCCTATTGCATTTATCATACATTCACTATTACAAAATACAAATGGGTTTGGGAGAGGATAAAAATAACTTTGCAGAGCTCATCACACTCAAACACTTACTTTATTTTTCACTTGAGAAGGTCTGTACTCGCATCCAGGTTTTTGGAGATTCTAAACTCATCATAAATTGGTTTAATCATCAAACTACATGTCACATCCACACACTCTGATTTATATTGGATGAGACTTATCTTTTGAAATCTCATTTTGACTATATCTCTTGTCATCACATATATAGGGAGCACAACTAGATTTCTGATAGATTATCCAAGGAGGCCGCGCTCCAGCCACAGGGGCACTGGTTGATTCAGGAGCAAACTGACCAGGATTTCTACCAATATTTCCATTGACCATATGAGGACCAACCACTTGATGTGGCCAACATGCCCTGATTTGAGGACATTTTCTGATATATCTGTGTATATTTATATTAGCTCTTTCATGTATATATTTTTGACATACTTTCTATCAGTTTTGTTTAGATTCCAAATATGGGAAATTTTTGATGAGTTACTATATGAGAGTGGCTCAACCGCCTATACAGCATATGCTCGTTAGCATCTACAACATGTAATTTTCAACATCTTAATGAAAATTGTGATTTTTTCCTTGGGAAAACAAATGTTATTATAAACACTTTTATAAAGCTAATATTATAAATGTTATTATAAACACATTTATAAAGATAATATTATAAAACACATATGAATTATAAAAAGCTAATATTTATTGAATTGTAAAAACCTAACATTATAAAACATTGTAAACTTGAATTATAAAAACCTGGATGAATTATAAAAAGCTAATATTCATTGAATTGTAAAGACCTATCATCATAAAACATTGTAAACTTGAATTATAAAATCCTAGGCCACAATCATATAGGGTTTGCATAATTTCTTTCTCTATGATTTACAATGTTCTCATCAATATTTATTCATTAGTGTTGCACATTCAAAATATAGTGAATTAAAGTTGTAATTTCAAGATTATTGATCATGCATATATATTTATTTTGAGAAACAAAAATGTAGAAAATAAATAATTACTTGCACAATGAACAAGTTTGACTAAGCACAAAGTTATTCACCACTCTTAACAATATTCATGCCATTCGAACTGCAAAGATATCATCACCACATAAGGCTTTGATTTCTCAATTCGCTCCTCACCACATAAGGCCTTGATTTCTCAATTAGCTCCTCCATTGATAATCAAATAAGAACCCTTCCAAACATCTAACCCTTCCCTTTTCTATCTACAAATTGCTAATGCAAAGTGAGGATTTGAGCTTTTCCTCTCCTCCTCTTTGTACCAACTTTGATTACACCTGAGGTTTCATGATTCACACTGTCAACACACATATTTATACTCATCCATGGTGTTTAGTTAACTTAAGATGGTATAACCATTCTACTTTTTGGTTTTTTATTTTTTATTTTTTGTTGGGAGAATACCAAGATACAAATTTGAAACATTGTGGCTTTTTTATTTAAAATTTATTTTCAATCCATAGAATTTATTTAGGCCTCTAGAAAACCTAAAACAATTTCATCATGTAGATTTCACAACTCAAACTTGTAATTCCAACAATCGTAGGCCTAATTTCATAAAAAAATTGACCAAATCTAAATTTAAAATCTTTTACATGCTACTTCCAAATTAAATCATTAAAACCTTAACTCTGATTTTGACATGGGGTAAGTCAAGATAAAATAAAATAAACATTTACCATTAAATTTATTACAATGAAATTACTCCACATGTTATTCATTTTCATTAACATTACAATGTAATCTCTTACAAGAAATGAGCATTGGTGGTGAATTCCAATGATATCACATCAGGAGAAGGATTTGACCTATAGTTGAATCAATATACATATCCATGACCAAGAATATATGTTGTGAATTTACTATTATTAACAATTTAACAAAATCTATGTAGAAATATGGTGATAGAATTTCAATTGCTCAAGAAATTTAATCCAAATCAAGAGACACAATTCTACTCTATTGCTCTGCGGAAATTAATTCACAATTTATAACAACATGCACAAACATGCATCATCATATACACTAGTACATAGGTTTTTCTAGGGGAAAGAAACTGCTAAAAACCCCTTAAGACCATTTTCATTAATCAAGTGAATTGTGAAACAATTACAATTGTGATCTCTCACTTTGCAGACAAATTACAAGAGTAAACTTGTTCTCACTTTGCCTGCACTTGCATTGCCTACACTCGTGCTGCCTGCACTCACGCTGTCTACACTCGATCCTATTTCCTTATGCAAATCCTAAGGAAATAGACTCATATTCTTCAGGAATTTCCTCCAAATTGATTGCGAAATTCCCAACGATTGATCACCTAACCAATACTCTAAACTGTACACTCAATCTAGTTTAGAATAAATTGTATATTGCTTTGGAATATCCACCACAACTAAGGAACTCGAATTCCTTTCATGCATTATATATTTTGAGCTGATTGATTAGTTAACTAGTTGATCATTGAGTTAGACTATTATCCCACTACACAACTGACCTCCACTAGTTCTATCAATAGTTGGAACTAGTTTAACTAAATACAATCGGAAATAACTAACATTTATTGCTACAAATTACTAATCATACATGCTTAATTGAACTCCAATCCCACTAACTTGAATTTTTATGCAGTGCTTTGTCACATTCCCAGTTTCGTATCCTAAAGTGTCGCACTTTGTGTCGTCAATTCCACAAATGTCGCAAAGTGATGAAAGCTGTCACAAACAAGGTATTCACTATGAAACATGTTTAGAACACCCCTGAAGAAAGGAAGAAAAATTGCCTTGAAAGAATTCTAAAGAGCTTGTCAAAAACCTTTTTTTGCAAGCCTAACGCTACTTTTATCTCGAAAATCCATGCTGGTAACCTTTTGCATAACCAGTGACTAGTGTTGCCAGTGCTACTTTTATTAGGAAAATTTGCATTGGTCCTCTTCAGGAAGTTTTTCTAAAAATGGAAGAGAAGCTTATTTTACTAGAAATATTGAGAATGATGATGTGGTTTCAAGTGAATGAATATTTGAATGAGACCTCCCATTCCTGGACCTAGATCCTACTTCCAGGGATCTCTTCCTTGAGATGTGGAACTCCTCCCTCTTTTCATGGATCCTCAACTCCCTCTCCTTCCATATAAATGAATTACCCACCATCCACTAATGGTTGCCTATTGGTTGGTTGGTTGCAATCCTACTGCTGAATTATGCCTAATTGCTTCCCATTTTCAAAGGAGAAGGTGCTTGAAGGCTAAGGCTTGGACTTGGAATCTCACTTGAAGGAGGCTTCCAACATCAAGGCTTTATTGGTTGTCATGATCCCTTTTCTTCTACTAATAGTAAAATATGTGTTTTCTTTCCATAAATGTGTCAATTATTGTCCATTTATTGTCAAGCTCCTTGATCTATTACATAATTTGTATTAGACAATGTTATGCTTTGTATAGTTTTGTTGTCTCCACTTGATCTTTCTGGCAGGCACTCATATACACTAGCGAAGAGGAGATCATGACCTTGGAGGCTAAAGAGTCAAGGTCGACATGAAGGGTATTGGCATCAAAGAGAGTTAGGAGATCTATCATCCTTTGCATTTTCTAGTATAAATTAGGAAAGATTGCATATAATTGTCTTTTGTAGTTGTTAGATCCTCCAATAGGACTATAGGCATTGTTTCTGTCTACAAAAGGATTGCTTGCACACAAAAATGGCGACTCCATTGTAGATCAAACTTAGAATCTATGGTTTCACCATTCTGTGCAGGAATCCTTTCTACGGATAGACACAATCCCTCTAGTCCTATGGGAGGATATAGCAACAAAACAAGACACACACACACATATACACTTTCCTATTTTATACTAGAAAATAGAAAGGAGGATAGATGGCCTACCTTACTTTGATGCTAACATCTGTTGGTGTCATCCTTGATTCTTTCATTTCCAAGCCAATCTGATCTTCACCGTTATGGATTAATACCTGGAAGGAAGATCACGTGGAGAAAAAAAAAATACATAGAAAAATTAATTCCAATATAAACCATGTAACAGATCAAGGAGTGTTACACTAAATGATCAATAATTGACACATTTAATGAAAACAAACACATAATGTACTATTATTAATAGATGGTAAATGGAGCATTACAACCACTTAAGCCTTGATGTTGGAAGCCTCCTTTAGGTGAGTTTCCAAGTCCTAGCCTTAACCTTCAAGCACTCCTTTCTCCTTAACAAAATGGGAAACAATTATAGTAGGATGGAAATCAACCAACTAGCAACCAACCATTAATGGATGGTGGGAAATTCATTTATAGGGAAGGAGAGGGAGTTGAGGATCCATGAAAAGGAGGCCTTCCACATCTCAAGGGAGAGATCCATGGAAGTAGGATCTAGGGCCAGGAATGGGAGGTCTTGTTCCAATCTTCATTCACTTGAAACCACATCATTGTTCTCAAGATTTCTAGTAAGAGAAGCTTCTCCTCCATTTTGTGAAAGACTTCCTGAAGAAGAAAAACCTGAATTTTACTGATAAAAGTAGCATTGGAAGCACTAGTCACTAGTTATACAAAAGGTTACCGACGCAATTTTATTTGATAAAAGTAGTGCTGACAACACTAGTCACTAGTTATGCAAAAGGTTACCAGCACATATTTGCCTGATAAAAGCGTTGGGCTTGAAAAACAATGTTTTTGATAAGCTCTTCAAAATTATTTCAAGGAAAGTTTTCTTCCTTTTCTAAAGGGGTTGTTTAAACATGTTTCATGGTGAATACATTGTTTGTGGCAACTTTCATCACTTTGCAACACTTATGGCATTGATGACACAAAGTATGACACTTCAAGATATGAAACTGGTGTTATGAAACCAACTCACAAAATAGAAGAAAAGATAGATCAACGAATTCAAAATCGACCTCTTCGAGGGGGGAACCTCCTTTACATTACACAAATGAACAATTCATGGATGATACAAATGACAAGACCTCCTTCCTATATATAGGAGTATAAGGGGTCACAATATAATCAGAGCTGACATATTAATAATAATGTAAGTGCACAACAATGATAATAGTGGGCTTCTGTAGGGAACAATAGTAACAATATGGGGACAAAATGGGCACAAAAATTACAATAAGGGGCTACAATGACAATAATAATAAGGGAATACACTAGTATTATAGGGACCTAACATGCCCTTCTCCTTCAGAAAAGTGTTGTCCTCAACACTTGAGTAGTTCTGGATGCTTCTGTATAAAATTTTCATCCTCCCATGTGGAATCTTCAGTGAGTAAGTTCTTCCACTTGATGAGATACTCTGAAATTGATCGATTTTGTAGCTATCGAGTTCTTGTTTCTGTGACTACTTCAGGTTCCAATATGATTTTTCCTTCCCCATCAAGTTCTGGAAATATTGTTTGAACTGGGAGCTTGTCACCTATAACCTTCTTGAAGCATGAAACATGGAAAAATGGATGCACTCAGGAAGCTGCAGGAAGCTCCAATTTGTATGCCATAGTACCAATCTTTTGCAATACCTTGTACGAATCATAATACTTTGGTGATAATTTGTTATCCTCCTTAGCTTGCTTGAGGGGAATTTTTTTGTATGGTTGTAGCCGTAGAAATACCCAGTCACCTACGTCAAAACTCCTTTCGCAGCGTTGTTGATTTTCCTATTGTTTCAATCTATTCTACACCAAAGTGAGGTTATCCTTTAAGAGTTTGAGAACTTGTTGTTGATGCTCGATGTGATATTCCACTATTTGAACCTTATAATTTTCTCTTAAATATGATGTGATGGACGTAGATGATATCCATAAGGTTCCATAAATGGGGTCATTTTTGCTGCAGTATGGAAGGAAGTGTTATACCACCATTCAGCCAGAGTCAACCATTTAACCCATTGTGTCTATTTATCAGATACAAGGCAACAAAGATATCCTTCCAAACATTTGCTCACTATCTCAGTTTGTCCATCAGATTGAGGATGATAAGATGAGGTATTAGCTAACTGAGTATCCAGACAAGAAAATAATTTTGTCCAAAAATTTCCAGTGAAAATGGGATCTCTGTTGCTTACAATAATCTTTGGGTTTCCATGTAGTTTTTGAATTGTTTCCAAAAATGGAGTAGCAACTGTATTGGCTTTAAAGGGACGATATAATGCACAAAAGTGTGGATACTTGGTAAGTCTATCAACTAACACCATGATGACAATATTTCCTTCGGACTTGGGTAAACCTGTGATAAAATCCATTGAAACCTCCTCCCAATGTTGACTTGGAATGGATAAAGGTTTTAATAGACCTGGGGTCTTAATTGTTTCAACTTTATTTTGTTGGCAAATCAAACATTCTGTCACAAAATTTTGAATATCATATTTAAGGCCATTCCAAAAAAATTCCTTCTTAACCTTGTGGTAAGTTTTTAAAAATATTGAGTGCCCTCCTAAGGGAGAGGTGTGCAATTCCATAAGAATCTTGTGTTTGATTTGGGAATTCTTACAGAGTTATAAGCAATATTTGTACCATAATGAATAATTTTTCCAGCTAAATGTATCAGATATACTAGAATATTGTTGTATCTTTTGAATGAGTGCCCACACTTCTTCGTCATTCTTCCATTCATCCCTTGGTTCATTTATTCAATCTGGTTGGATAATAAAAATTGCGCAAAGCAATGCTTCCACATCCTCATCCTTTCTTAAGAGTGCATATGCAACAACATTTTGCTTCCCTTTTTTGTAGATGATTTCAAGGTCATAACCCAACATCTTGTGACCCATTTTTGCTGCTCTTCTAAAGATTAATCTTTTTTATAAAAAGTATTTAAGACTATCATAATCCATTTTTACCTTGAAGTGTCTTCCCATTAGGCAAGGTCACCATTTCTTAAGTGAATGTATTATTGCCAACATTTCCTTCTCATAAGTAGCTTTGTATAAATACTTTCCTTTGATTGGATGACTTTCAAAAGCAATGAGTCTTTCTTCTTGCATTAAAACAACACAAATTCCATTTCCTGAGGCATCGCATTCCACAACAAAAGGTTTTGTGAAGTCTGGCATAGCTAAGACTGGTGCTTGGCACATTGCCTCTTTAAGATGTTCAAAGGCCTTCATTGCTTTTGGAGATCAAGAAAATGCATATTTATTCAATAATGTTGTTAGAGGTGTTGTTATTCTCCCATAATTCTTAAAAAACTTGAGATAATACCCTGTCAACCCAAGAAATCCTCGCAGATGCTTTATGGATGTGGGGATTTTCCATTCCTTAATGGCTTTAATTTTTCTAAGGTCTACCTTAACACCTTCATGAGATACAATATGACCCAAATATTCCACCTCTTGTACTCCAAAGAAACATTTGGAGGTTTTTGCATATAATTGTTTCTCCTCCAATAGTTTGAGAACCCTGTCAACATGTTGAGCATGATCCTTCCAAGACTTGTTGTAGATTAGTATATCATCAAAAAATACTAACACAAATTTTCTAAGGGTTTGAAAATGGAATTCATGAAACCTTGAAATGTAGAAGGTGCATTAGTAAGGCCAAAAGGCATGACAAAAAATTCACAATGATCCTCATGAGTTTTAAATGCTGTTTTCAGAATGTCTTCAGTCTTCATTCTAATTTGATGATATCTTGAATGAACATACAACTTGGTGAAGTAAATTGATCCATATAATTCATCCAATAATTCATCAATGATAGAATGGGAAATTTATCTTTAATAGTGAGCTTGTTGAGCTCCCTATAATCCAGACACATGCACCATGATCCATCATTCTTGTGCACCAATACTACTAGAGGAGCAAAAGAACTTTGACTAGGTTGAATTATACTAGCCTCTAGCATTTCTGCAACCAGATGTTCAATTTCACTCTTTTTGGCACAGGGATATCTGTAAGGCCTAATGTTTGGAGGAACACTTCTTGGAATCAAATGAATAGCATGATCATGATCACAAATAGGTGGGAGGCCTTTGGGAGTCTCAAATACCTTGGAATGGTTGTCCAAGACTTTTTGGAGATATGGAGAAATAGATGATTTTGATGCGGGAACCTCTAGTGAACATAATTGTGCAATTACACCTTGTTGTTCTTTCTTTAGAAACTTTTTCATGCTGTTAGAGCTGATTATCTTTCCCAGTTTCCCTGCAATACCCATTAATTCAATTTCCTTTCCTTTCAAAAAAAAATTCAAGAAAAGTTCTTGAAAATTAAAATATATCGTACCCAAATATTGTAGCCATTGGACTCCTAGTACAACATCAGCCCCACCCATTGGAATGGAAAGAATTGGACTATTCAATACATATTCTCCCAAGGATAGCTTGATATTATGGCACTTTCCAAAGTAATTTATGGTTCCTCCATTTGCAACCATCACTTGACACTCTGGTACTGGATATAGGAAGCAATTCAATTCCTTGGCTATCTTCCAGTGTATAAAATTACGGGTGTTTCCCGAATCAATCAACACTATTAACTTTTTCTTCTTGATATGTCCTTCTATCTTGAGAGTCTGAGGAGTGGTAATTCTGGCTAGTGCATTACAAGATATGGTTAGATTCATTTTTTTCTCTCTCTAGGGTTTGTTATTGGTGTATATCCTCTTCTTTTGACGTTTCTTGTTCCTTTTCTTACTTCTCTTCACAATCTATGTAAAATAATTTCTTCTCAGTACACTTATGACCTTTAGTGTATTTTATATCACAACTGTAACAAAGCCCTTTTGCTCTTTTTTCTTCCAATTGTTGTGGTGTCAATCTTGTAGGTTGTGGAAGGCTAGGAGCAACAACACTTCCATCTTTATAGTTGTGAGTGGTAGGCTTCCTTATTTCCATCATTTTGCTTTCAATTTTTCTTACCAAGATGAATGCCTTCTTCAATGAATCAGGTTCCCAAAGGCGAACCTCGTGTTGGATGTTATCATTTAATTTCCATATGAACACATCAATCCTATTATCCTCCGGAATATATTTTACCCTTATATTCAATTTTTGGAAGTCCTTAATGTGCTCCACCATTGAACCCTTTTGTTTGAGATTTATCAATTGGCTAAAAAGGTGTTGCTTTTAGTATCCTCATAATGTGCTATCATTTCTTTTGTAAAAATTTCCCAAGTGACAATTTTTTTATGAGAGCAAAGCCATTGATACCATACAAATTGATTGGGTTCCAAATATAAAGTTTCAATGCGTACCTTTTGTGTGTTTTGCACATTATGGAGATCGAAATGTTTCTCCATATGTAGTATCCATGTTATGGGATCCTTGCCATCAAACTTCCTCATATAAATATTTGGAACACAGTGGGTCTTAAATCAAATGTTAGAGTCTATGAAATCATGATTAACATTTCTTTTATTCTCATCATGAGTTTCCTTTACTACCCTTTCGCCATTAGTAAGCATTTCTTGTAGCAACTTTTTCAAATCTATCTTCAAATATTCCATGTTTCTTTTAAGTTTTGCTTCTATACAATCCATATTAGCTTCCACACCATTCATCTTAGCTTCCATGCCTTTCTTTAAAACATCCATCTTAGTTTCTATTACTTTTTGTGAGAGTGAAATTTGTTGCACTTGGTCTCATAATTTTGATATATCATGTTGCATTTATTCCTCTTTTTCATGAGTCATGGTAGAGCTTTCAGGTTGCTTACTAGGTGTTTCCATTTTCTTTATTCATGGAATCAATTAATGATAATTATGCTTCGCTATGTCCTTTGAATTCTTTCAAACTAATTTTTCAAACCAAACTTATGCAAAATTTTAAAAAGACTACACACCTTTTTCACTTTGTAGGTGCTCGATATTGAATATGTTGTATATCTCTAATTTCAGATCTCCAAGGTCTGAAATTTCGTCCTGTAGTATCCCTATACGTCCTCATTCCAACCCCAGAAGTATGATCATTATTAAATTTTCCAAGAAAGAGCTATTCCAAATCTCCCATGATGACCTCATTGTAGACAGATTCAATAGAGCGAACTTGTACGAAGTGCCATATGTCAATGTTTCAACCTTTAGACCTAGAAATGATACAAAAAAAACTACAGTTTGTACTCTTTCTGTTACATTTTATTAAATTTCGATCTTATGCTCAGAGAAAACATTATGATGATTTTCCCCAGGTTGCATGTTTGCAATATAACTCAGGATCCTACAAAAACCCTAAATTCCTTGGATCATATCTCCAATCATATAGTCACATAATATCTGAAATTTGTACCCAAGATTCATCAAGATTTCATATCAAATGGGTTTTAATTTTAGCTTCTGAAACTTCGTGGAAAAAATGTTATAGCGAAAATTCCACGATGACCTGTTTGAAGTAGTGAAACCCTAGAATCCAAAGCTTTGGTACCAATTGTTATGCAACTAGCTCACAAAATATAAGAAAAGATAGATCAATGACTTCAAAATTAGCCTCTTTGAGGGGGAAACCTCCTTTCAATTACACAATTGAATAATTCTTGGATGATATAAATGACAAGACCTCCTTTCTATATATAGGAGTATAAGGGGTCACAATATAATACAAGACAACATAACAATAATAATGTAAGGGTGCAACAATAACAATAGTGGGCTTCTGTCAAGCACAATAATAACAATATGGGGACAACATGGGCACAAAAATAACAATAAAGGGCTACAATGAAAATAATAATAAGGGAATACACTAGTATTATAGGGACCTAACAACTGGGAGTGTGACAAATTACTATATAACAGATGTCCCCTAAAGCATGAAGTTCAAATGAAAAGTGATGGCTGGAATGCTTTACAAGCAGAGGCAAGGACTTAGAAAACCACCGCCAGGAGACCTGCAAATCATACATAATACAATATACCATTCATATCTGATGTAAGTATGCTTAAAGTGTAAGAATCTAACTATACATGGATCCACTGCATATTGGAATTGGGATTTTCTTGCCTCATGTAGAGCTTGGAACCTGACCATTCAAATTATAGTAGAGAACTATTCTTAATGGAATATTTGTGATGGTTTTGATGTCTATCTTCTCGAATTTTGTCCTGCGGGAACCATGGCAATGTCTAGATATTAGCATGTCAGTGCTTTCTCCTCCAGCACAAGAACCAGACAATTGAACTTGATATCCTCTCTTGGAAAAATCAGTGATAAAGTATATGTCTGCAACTTATATGTCAAGCTCTTGGTACCCTATTATAAACATCTGATAGTCTACATCCCACCATCCTACCAAGTATTGCAATAACTCCACTTGAGCTATGATCCCAGGGGTACGAAAGAATTTGAGGAATCCACATACATGAAGAACCCTTATGCAATTAGGATCCTGTGATGCCTAGTGATCTTTTTCTTCATGGCCTCTTTATTTCCACTCAATAGCTATTTTATTCAATAAATAACCTGTAAAACATAATTGAACAAGGTTTTAAGTAGATTCCATGGAGGAAAATTTGAAAAACAACTAGTAATTTTAGAGATCTATTGAAAAATTCTACTTCGCAGCTCCAACACGTTTGTCTCTAATTTTTTTGCGCTTCTAGCACAATGGCACTTTTAAGCTTAGGGAGGGAAACACAATCCTGATGGGTAAAAGTCATGCTGGCCACCCTCAACTAAATTTTTCTTCAAACCATCCTAAGCTACCTATTCTATGGGTTAAATTACTTGCAATTAATATTAAATTGCAAAGGAAGGACACATCTCTTACCTGTGATAGACGGTTCACTGAATAGTGCACTGGACCGATCACACTCCTCGCCTAAAGATCGGGGGAATTCAGGGAAAAATGTGCTCTCCAATTCACAAAATGAAAAATGGTAATGTAGTTTTTACTTTTGGAGTTTATATAAACTTTTTGAAGTATTTTTACCATTCAGGGCATATTTTTACCTATATTTGTTTATTTTTTCTCGAACTGAGTAATGCTTGTTCACATGTGTAGCAACAGGTTATTACTAACTGGTGACAGTAATTGATTTTGGATGAACTATTGAGTTTTATTTTATCACTTTTTTGGACTCATAAAAAAGAAGAAAAAAGAACCCGACTTGGAGTTATCTTTCAGCCCTTTTCCTACTCTCGAAATATGAAAAATTGCCGAGCACTTGCCTTTTTGAACTTGTGAAAGTAAATGAAAAGACATCTACTTAGTATAAGTTTAACCCTTTTCCATTCTGAAATAGCCTAGTCACCATATTTAAATTCATTCCCTAAGCATCTATATTATTGTTTTTATAAATTTGTATTTGCATTAAGGCATCAACCATCATTAGCTTTCACCCACCCATAACCCACATTATCTTTTATTTAGTGAGTATTTTATCTTTATTTTAAAAAGGATAGATGTCAATACTAGGTTGAGCACAAAAGAAATTACAAATCTTCCTCATACTAGGCTCTAGAAAGGACCTTTCCCCAATTGTTTTTTGTAAATGAAATTAAAATTAAAATAAATATTTATAGCAATGAGATGGACTCCAAAGTACTCTAGACATATGCTATCTAAACATATGTGTTTTCTTCAACCTATATATCTTCAATGGTGTTGTATATGCCATGGTTCGCCTTGTATTTATGACTAATAAAATTATATATAATGGTGTTGTATATGCCATGGTTCTCCTTATATTTATGACTAATAACATTATTTTTTTTTTATCTCCATATCTATATGTTTATTTGTTTCAACAATATCACATATTCCATTACTCTTTAATTCAAAAATAGTAAAAAGCACGAAATTAATTTGCGCTTGTGTTTCATTATGTTGATCCATTCCTTATACATATTGACGTTATATAGATACTTTACAAAAAAAGAAGTAGAATGAATTTGTAACACCCTCCTCCCACATTTACCCAAGCTAACCAGCTTACCAAGGTAAAACTATGATGAAGAGTTACTATGATATGATTCAACTCCTCAAGTACAGTTAAGGAAGTGGAATCAACAAACCAAAACCAAAATGATCTTCCTCAGGAGCTACATGACCCCCCATAGGCTAACAAACCACTCTAGGTGCCCAACCCCTCAGTTAACTTTATTTTTAACTTAAATAAACCCTAAGCTTCTCCCATGAAAAGCCCTCCATGCCATTGTAACCCTCTAGTCACTCCCACAATAGGGCCTCCATGCAACTGCAAACTTTTAAGTCAGTTCTATGCCACCGACCGCAGGATGTAAGCCACTTTTTCAGGATTAGAACCTAGGCCTCTGCCCAGAACTTGATGAAACACTCAAAAGTGATAAATAACAAGAAGACAAAACCTCTTATGCGAAACTTCAACAAGGACCTGACCTGACCCATCCTAACCATGAAAGAAATTTCGTGAAACACATCATGAACATGTAGTGTACAGGTCATAAACACACATATGAACATAGATATTTCATACTTATATTATAATCATTAAGAAGGTTTGATGTCTTTTCACAATAGCTGCAATATCATCTATTAGGTCATTCATTCATTAACATTTCATTTACTAATCAAAACATGATGATATCCATGCTTATAACCAACAAATAACCATAGAAATATCAATGATAGAATAATGATTAAAGACACATAATAACAATTAAATTTACACATAATACACAAGAGGAAAATATATCTTATTAACATATGAAAAAGCTAACCAAGTTAGGGACTTCTACATACCACCCGACCATAGATTGGGCTAAAAAAAATCTCTTTCAGCCAATCGCCCCCGTGCCATATTCCAAGCATGAATGTGGGAATCAAAACAAAACAACCAAAGATTCCCTAGGATTTAATGTAATCTCACCATATACTAGTCAAGGATTCCTAGGCCCAAAATCTCATCTATACCACAAGGCTTTAACACAATCCTGCCATATACTAGTCAAGGATTCCTAGGCCCAAACAATAAACATACACTACCATGATTTACCACAATCCCACCATATACTGGTCTAGGGATTACTAGGCCTATACAAGCATAGATGCCTCCAGATATCTCCACCTAAACCATGAGGAATTTTCCTATCTCTACCCTCAGGCTTTTCCTCATATCCCACCTTTATCATTCCATGGATTTCTAGGCTTTTGGGAATTTTTTGAGACCACCTTACTCAGTTTCAACCATCCAATAATTCAGATCAACCGAACAAAATAACCTCATCACACCATGGCTATCTAGAAATGACAAGAAATTGCTGAAAACCACTGTCACACATGGAAAAACCCATGCATATGACAACAAGAGAACCAAATACACACATGCATATACCTTGCATGCCAAAACTAGCAAGGAATTAATGCATGCAACTCGATACCTACAAGTAATCCCATTGTAGCCACTTGATCCAACTCTTACTTGATTGATATTTGTTTTCCTTTTCTTTCTTCTCCTTCCTTTGCCTTCCTTCCTCCAATGCTAGAGTGATCCAAGAATTATCTAAATGTGCAAGAGTGTAAAGATAAAATGTCCAAGAATTTGAAGAAGAGATAAAAGAATTCCAAAGGCAAGGGGTGAGTGAGATTGGTGAGCGATGTGGGGAAATAAAAAGAGGGTCTAATGAGGGAGAGAGAGGAATGACATATGAGAAAAGTAGAATAAAAAACAAGGACAAGGCATGCCTAAGAAGGAAACAATTGGACATCATCCATACTGATGTTAGAGCAAGGGCTTTAATAGGAAAGACCACCCTCATCAACCATAAAACTTTCAAGTGGAATCTAGAGGCCATGAGTGGTCTATGCACTCATTAGTATGAGGCATGTGCACACAATTGCTCCCAAATCATGTACTGATGATTTGGTACTTGGGCTCTTCAATTTCCATCATATGTGATGCAACTACCATGCATAGAAATAAACCTAAAAGGATTGCAAGTGTTGTGCCTTCAAATCCTCACAATCACCATTTGACTTTGAGTAGATAACAAGCTTGTTTGGCATTAACCACCTTACACTCCCATAGACTCCACATAATGTTGAATGGTGTGCCTTCATAATGAATGACATGTAAGTAAAATTATTACGAGGTGGGGAAGCTATGCCTTGCCACCAGCTATAAATCTTGGTAGGGAGGCAACCACACACCCTAAAGTGTCCCCTTCCTATGAGGGGGAAACTCTAAAAAAGATTTAATTCCTCTTAAAGCATTACATAAAATTAAAATATTACATAAATTAGTGCGAACTCAATGTCTATTAGACAAGTGCATAATATTATAAAAACCTACATACATCATAAGAAAATTTTAAAATACATTATAAAATTCTAATGGACATTGAAATATTTACCTAATACTGGAACTATTTTACTAAAATACTTAAAATTAACCACAAAAACTTTGATCCCTCTTAAAATATGATATAAATTTGTTCAATTTTATATTTATTGGAAAAGTACTAGGGGGGCTCACTTGACAAGTTTGTAAAAACATAAGGTAAATGTAAGTAGAAGATCCCATGTTTAAAAGCCCCAAGGGTTAGCTCAACTGGTCAAGTCCTCGTTGTTAAGTACCTCGCTGATTGTGAGGTCACAGGGTCAATTCTTCTCGATGCCTTTGGGGTTAGGCCTTGCTAGTCTAGCCGACGGGCTTTAAAAGATTCCCTTTGGGATTGATCTGCCCAGATTTTTCTAAGGGGAAAAAAAAGAAGAAGATCCCATTTCAAATATCCTAAATATGATAGATCTATCATAGAGAAAATATTAAGACCCAATTTCCCATTCCCCTAGAATGAAGATATATATTGAACAACTAATGAAATATATAATGTCACAACATTATATAAATCATTACAAATTTAATATATATTAGACAACCAATGAAATCTATAATATCACAAAATATTAGATTGACATAAATTCCCAACTACTTTTAAAAGAATGAGATATGTGAAGTGATGAAACCTTTGATTATTAAGATAATACATAAAATAATGAAATAACCGAATTGATGCAAACTTATGATCATTAGGATATGGCTCAAAAGTAATGTAACTCCAATGTGTATGGGACAAACAATGATTATACAATGTCATAAAATCTTAGATGACATTAGATATGAAATCCATGACTATTTTAAATTGTGATAGGGCTGAAATGAAATGTCTCATAAAAAATGATTAGAAAATTGGTGGAAAAAAGGGTTAAAAGTCACTTCTTTATGCATCCATTTAAACATGGTTTGAAATTTCATAGAGATGAAATAAAAGAGTGAATTTGTGGCAAGAGTTGATTATGTCATAGGAGTGGTCTATATTAGAATTGTGCTTGAAAAAATTTGATTTTTACATAAATGGGTGGACAAGATTTGATTTCAAGAGAATGTTTTTTGGTCTAATACATCATCCAATAGGTAATATGAAAAGTAATTAAAAGGATTTTAAGTTTCAAAACAATAATTAATAAATTTAATTTTAAAATCATTTATTTCACCAACGGTTACATAAATATTGAATACTTATCACATCTTCTAGTCTATTTATTTGATCTCTCTTAGTATGTGATTACACAAAGATTGATATCGGTGGATTTTTATTTTTATTTTTTATTATTTTGACGGATCCAATAGTTACATGTGCGTCCTCCTAAATTCCTTTATAATAGTTATTTGATCTTTGTTAGTATGTGATTACACAAAGATTTATATTGCAAGATTTCTTTTTGGTGGATTTTTATTAGTCCCTGCCCCTTCAGGAAGTGGACTATAGTAATCGTTTTTGCGATGGCTATTAGTTCAACACACAAAGAAATTGGTAGAGCATACATAGTGGACAAATTACACACACAAATAATTAGTATATTAGCATCAAAGACAAATTACAAGCCACATAAATAGTGCACATGAGATCCAACATATTTCAAACAAGGAATTTCTTATTGAGAAAATATGTCAACAAATTCCAACAACCAACCAACCTAATCTATCAATTTACTAACGTAAGAATTATTTCCAAGTCCCCCTTTTAATTCTTAGATTTATGTCATTACAAAATTAAACTACAATTAACATGTCTCATCTGTCTGACTGGTCTTCCTCGACACTTATCCTCGCTCTGAAGTCTCTGGACAACGCTCTTTTCACCACCACAATACTCGAGCTCCCCATTCAACTCATTTAAGACATAATCACCTCGAACAATATTTGATTAACTTTGCAAGATCAAAAATATTGACAACACATCTCGTCGGGGCTTCCACGATAAGAGATGTCAAGTAATGAACCATCTTATGGACCAATCATCATCTGTCAGATATTGCACTTTCGGTTATCCATCAGTTGCTAGGAAGACAATCTGAATACTGAATGTGTTCAAAAACTGATCTAACAAATTGACCTGTTTCACACACATGGATCTCATACTGTAACTTGTAGCTGTTTTTCAGGGGTTTCCAAGAGCCAAGTACAACAAACCATAACAATATAAACACAATAAATCTAGTGATGTGTTCAAGGCTTTCAAAGCACCAAGAACCACTAATTTGAATTATGCAACACTGTTCAATAATTGATTCTGCACTTTTTAATTTTCAAACAAAAAATATAACACTCGTTAAAATACATTGCTTAATAAACACCAAATAAATTTAGGCTATTAAAAGATATAAGCAGTTTTGGATGCCTCTCGCAATGGAATTTGAGCAGAGGAAGAATTGACCATATAATAAAATGACCCAAATGCCCACCGACAACAAGCTTCAACAAATTCAATCTATCAATGCACGCGTTAGCAAATTGCAAGCAAAATCCATGATGGTGGCATTGATTTTCCAAGTACCAACAAGGTGAAGTATCACAATGCAAACGCAAAACACCATGAAAGTCACCAACCAAAAGCTTGACCTGCAAAGTTGTTGAGGGTGTGTGTGTCTGAGACCTTTCCTGGGCCAGATTACATTTTCGTTCACAAAACTTATCATTTCTATGAGTATCAAAATTAAAGACACTTTCCTATGCTTCACCATCGATATTTACAAATGCTTAATCCAGAGCTTCATGTTGAACTAGTAATGGCTATTCGGCAGAGATTTTACAAGAATTGATTGTAACATGGCGCCAAGCTAGTAATGGGTTGAAAAAGAATTAACAAGTTCACAGATATAGAGATAAGATTACATAGTTAGGACCTCGGCCCCTGTGCAACACAAATCACAGCTACAATTTTTTTATTTCCTCCGAACCTTAACGACGCAACTTTAATCATGCATTGAAACTACGAGTACATACATGGTATTTTTTATAAAGGGGAATGGGAGACGATAGAGTTGACAACGCTCTCCACACCTAGATTGAATTCGAGGGTGTATATTCTCCAGAAATTTGTCTGCTCATCCAATTTATCTATGAGATTCACTTTCACTCATCACAAAGAATCTTCTCTAAGACATTTTATTTGATGCCAGGGATTATGCATGACAAATGGCTACCCATATAAATGCACCATGTTCACCTTACTATGTGTTTGAATGTCTTGTTATTGTTTTGATATTTAACTTAATATGAATATGTCGATCGTATTAAAACAACCATGCACACTACTGCTAGAAGCAGTGTCAATAGTACTGATGTCATCAAGACAGGGTTTGAACCTAAGACCATGATCAAGAAATAATATGGTACATAGTCACAGATCTGACAACCTTCAAGTATCAACACCACACATTTTTTACTTCAAACAAACTAGTAGATACAAAATCATAACATTACATTACTCTCTATTTCGTTCGATGACATCACACACACACATGATATTTGCAAGCTAAACAAGGATTCAAACCAAACACTATGTTACTTTATGTACAAAACATCAAATCCCATATCTCTTTCATCCTCTTGAGCCATCCCGTGAGGGAGACATGCTCAAACCTGCTATGATACCAACAAAGAAATTAGTAGAGGAGACATAGTGGACAAATTACACACACAAATAGTTCATATATTACCATCAAAGCCAAATTACAAGCCACATAACTAGTGCACATGAGATCCAATAGATTTGAAACAAGAAATTGCTTGTTGAGAAAATATCTCAACAAATTCCAATAACCAACCAACCTAATCAATCAATTTACTAATGTAAGAATTATTTCCAAGTGGCACGAACAACAAAGAAGTTTTTTCCATTTTAAACAATTTTTCCTTTTATATTCAACAAATAATCAATTCAACTTTATTTGTGAAACATATTAAATCATGACAACATTTTTCTCCAACCAATTATAATTTTGGAGCTCTTATTTGGCCTCTTCCCGAGGTGAAAGAGACACATTAAGTTCAAAAATATTAGCATAAGGTAAAATTTGAATACCTATTCTTGCTCGACCAAGTAATGTTAGCATTACTTCTTCACCTTAAATGTTAATTCAAATTCAAAATATATAGGCCATTCTATAACCTGCCATAGTATATAGCCAACCAACCTAATTTATTGCTTCCACGTGCACCACATGAAAATTTATGTGTTGGTGTTTTCATGTACATGTTATTGTCATGTTGTTTAAACATTCAACTCTACTAATCCATCATTTGTATTAATCTCTGCTATTGAAGTGGACAAGGAGAGTTGTTGATGTGAGTGGCCACAATGCTGAGGCCAATTATTGATGCGACTGAAGTAGACAAGGCCCGCTGTTAAATCGACTACCGACAATGTTAAGGCCAAGGTTGATGTACTTCTTCTGTTCTTTCTTTGTAATGTAAGAACTAGATGAGATATCATGAATTTTTAACTAGAAGATACACAATATGTTTCAATTGGTAGATACATAATATTTTTTAATGGACTGAGATTAAATTGCATAATTGTGACTCCTGGTCTTACCAAATCCCAAGTCATTATGACTTTGGCTGTCAACCATTCCTTAAATAGCTCGAGTTCCTATATTTGGTCATGAGAAAGTATTTGAAGGCACAGTGATAACCAGACCCCAGCTAGGGTTGTGATAACCCTTCGTACGATGTCTCGAAGAAAGGCACAAACCTGCGAAGTTGGTTCTAGTCTTACCAGAATTCTTGGGGGGCTTTCCCTTGAGTTGAGATCCATAATACTATATATCACACCGAATAACCAGATTCCATCAGATTTAGTTATCTACGCATCTATTTTATAATCAAAATAGGCACCAACATCCTTATTTAATTTCATTCACAGGAGTAAAAAAAATTGTAACTGAAATAGACAACATTTTTTATTTTGTATGTATATATACGACAATTTACAACATTTATGATTTTGTATCTATATATATGAAAATTTACAACATTTATGATTTTTTATGTATATATATGACAAATTACATACAACATCCTAATTTTATATTTGTAACAACACTTGTGAAAAATTCATGTAAAAAAAAAATAAGACCATGGTGATGGGACACGTATTCCAAGCTGAATGGTGGGAAAAACATCCTAGCAGGTGTTAATTTAAGTTATTATGGCTAAAGGAAATTGGCAAAGGCAATGGCTAATGCTTTGGAGAGGCAAACTGGCATTTTTTGGCACATGTATTTATGAAAATAATAGAAATTAGGAGAAAAGGAAGGTGAAAGGTCACAAGTTGCATGTGGGGAGGAAATTGAAGGAAAATAATGGAAAATGAAGAAAATAGAGGTCTCATTTAATAAAAAGGTTTCTGAGGACCAGTTGGTAACATTTTGTCAGTTCAGTTTTGGAGCTCTCTCATTATTCTCTCTCTCTCTCTCTCACTCTTGGACACTTAGAGTTTTCTTGGAGCATTTTGGCATTAGATCAAGAAAGGAAAAGAAGGCAAGAGAAAGCAAAGATTAAGCAGGGAAAGACATGATCAGGCAACTACAACATGATTCTTTACAGGTTTAGTAATGAAAAATTCATGGAGAAAGTTGTTTTGTTTTTTGAATCTTCACTTGGAAATTCATGTGTTATGAGCTCTACAAACCCTTATTGATATGGGAATTGATATGATACATTCAATGGCCACATGTTGCAAGAGAAATCCCATAGCACAAGAAGACACATGAAGATATAGCACGACAAATCATAGAAACTTCCAATTCATTAAGCTGATAATATCCATGACACCATCATACATGATATATACCAAAAACAAAAGTGAAAATAGAAAATTACTCCCTGCATTCACTAGAAGATCCAAAGTTCTCAAAACATATACACCAAAGTTGAGTCCAAAGCTAAAAAAAATGTCCATTACAATGTATCATAAGGGTATATTTATAGAAAAGAGGGCCACTTTTGGTTTTCCCATGACTCCTGGACTACCTCAGGACCTTTCATATTCCTACTAGACTCTACTAGACTCTATCTTTCTATGCACAACAAAATTGGTCATTTTCTAACAATTTAGTAATAGACAATTATGGAACATCCACATGTAATTTCTCCATGAGGTATGTGCACCAAATATTGTACTCAACAACCACTGTGACTACCTTTTGTAGTTCTTCATCATGTCTATGAAGGCACTCAAGGGCATCTGATATTATACTACTCTTTTTGACCTTGATCTGATTTGACAGAGTTACCCGCTTGGTATACATCCTTATTGGTTCTATCACATACGGAGTAATGTTATCCTTTGTCACCTATAAGTCCTTTGTGGTGGAAGCATGCCTGAAAGGATCGAGAGATGCCTGAATTTCATGTAGGATTTCTTCCTACTTCCTTATTTCTCTAACTGCCCCGATAGAGGGAACTCTATAAACTTCAATTACAGATTCCAGCCCAGTAAATGTATGTATGAAGCCAAAAACTTTTCCACGTCGCTTGGAATTTTATCCCTTGCTTGGATCTTGATGTAAATCTGAACCTTGTCATATTTGGCTATTATCTAATCTTTTAATGGAAGGTTCGTCAGTGCCTATAGATATTTGTTAGTCCACTCATGAATGTTGTTAATAGTTATGGTAGCTTGTTTTAGCATGGCTATCTTCTCCTTTGTATCAACCTATATGTTCAGGAAAGGAGACACGATCTGATACAACTTTAACATCTCCTCATAGACCATGACCATGGCTTCCTCTAGAGTCTCTACATCCTCTTTGATTGATGCTTGTAAAAACTTCATGCTTGAGTGAGCTAGGTGTAGGGATTTATTGTCCTCCTCTAGCCTCCTCTTATCTTCTTATGCTTTGGAAGCTCTTTGTTCAAAGGCATAGAGTTTTCCCTGGAGCTCTGCAATCTGCATACTCATCCTTCCCACATTCAACTCAGTTGTAGTCACGAATTCAGTTTTGGCCGAAGCGATCATCTCAGAATTTATCGTGGTATCCAAGACGATTTCCTTATTTGTGTTCATTGAAAGTGGCTCTGTAGGGTTCCTGGCGTAATTCTTCCTTCTTTCCTACATTATATTAAAATTGACTTGGTCAAAAGTAAGTCTAGGGTGGTCCAACACCTCTTCCTCTACCTCATCAGGAATTATTCAAGGGATAGGTTTCCTCTAGTGATAGGGGTGGATGGAGGAACATCTAATGGAGGAAGCTCAACCTGCACATCAGACTCTTGGTGTTGTTGTTTCTATTGGAGATCGGGCTCAAATTTCTTGTTGATCTCTTCATCTCTTCTTCCTCATGGTTTCTCTTTTCTTCTTACACTTTCCTCCTTTTTTCTTCTTCTATCCTTTTCTCCTCTCTCTCTTCTTTCTACCATTTAGTTTTGAGTTCTTCCTCCTACTTATGTTTCCTCCCATGTTCGTACTTTTATTTTCTTTTCTTTTCTTCTTCTTCTTGTCGTTTCTTCTCTTCTACTTGCCATGACCTTCATTCGTCTTCTTCTTTTCTCAATTTTTCTTCCTCTTCCTTTCCTCTTGTTGTTGTTGTTGTTAGAGATCCTCAGGCTGTTGGTCTCCTAGATTTTGCGACTACTTCATCTCTTCTTCCCTCTTCCTTCTCATTTCTTGCTTCTTCTTAGCCAGGGTCACATTTATTTCTTCCAGGGTTTCATTTTCTTCATCTTCCTCTTGTTCATCCAAAGGGTCATTTGGTTAATCACCTTTTCTTTTTATATATTCCTCTTGTCTTTTGTGGCTCTTTCTTTCTTTTGAGAAAGGATGACCTAGCTTGCAGGCTTATTTTTTCTTGTGACTTCTCGGCTTGCTCGTCTCATTTTCTTATTTCTCACTTGGCCCTAGCTCCCTAGAAAAATTGTACAAATTCCTAACCTTGTCTTCATGGAAATGTATGCTATGCACGTACAACCAATTAAAGTTCACTTTCTTGTAGTGTGCTAC
Source organism: Pinus tabuliformis (assembly GCA_031772625.1). NCBI lineage: Eukaryota > Viridiplantae > Streptophyta > Pinopsida > Pinales > Pinaceae > Pinus > Pinus tabuliformis. The sequence continues at coordinate 346,336,808 of CM062816.1, forward strand.
TACCATGCTCCTGGGGTCATACCTATGATGACTCAAGTTCACAAAATGGAATCCATTTATTTCCTCAGCTTCTGCCTCTAGTTCCTTAAAGCTCTCAATGGTATAGGACCCAATAGTTAATGGGAATGCAGACCAAGGGTTTTTCTTGCCTTTGTTCAATGTTTTAAAGAACTTTATAGTCATCTGGTAACAAACTTCTTTCAGTAACAACTTATTTGTCATGAACTTGGGGAGAGCATGAGGCTGCTTGTATGAGCCGAAGAATCTAATGAAGATGCCTTCCTGGATAGGAAACCAATCTTCCACTCTAATGAATGCTTATTTAGCCCTCTTGGACATACAAGTAGCCTCCTCTCCAAAGATTAATTGGTACAAGGGATCGATGAACGATTCAATGGAAGTTTCCAGCATACTTTTATAGTTGGGGTCCCAAAAGACCTTGTAATATAGATGCATGACATACGAAATCTTCAATGTCCAATTGTAGTTCAAATAATCAAAATGGCATCTTGCACATACTGCATCTAATAGGTATGATTCCATATAGAACCTCCATGGTTGACATTTCACTGGATTCTTTTCTACGTGTATCTTGGTCTTCAGTGATGAAGCAAGAATGCTCGCCTATTTAAAGATAGTGCCCCTGGTAGCAACAATGTACATAATAGGTACCCAAGTCCCAAGAAAGGTATCAATGTTTGGCTTTCCATATAACTAGTTCATCATTGCATCAATGAGTTGGTAGACCTTCCTCAGGCCATCTGTCCTATAAATTTGATTAGCCTTTACCCAGAATTTAGAGGGGTATTTCCACCAGGATCTTAGGATGTCCTTAGTTGCTACTGGAAAACATGACATCCACTTGGTATTGAAGGTATCTTTCTTCTCTAGAAACATGTAATAAGAATCAATATTTGTGGAAGAAATATTGGCGAAGGCCTCACTTCTGTGGCTCCTCATCACCCACTGATCTGTATCAGTATTTTGTAGTATCTAGTCAAAGGTATTTTCACAAGATAAAACATGTGGATGGACGACCACTCTGTGAAGCTAGGACCTATTAATGTTGATGGACACTCTGAAGTATTCCTGATCTTGAGGGATGTTGTTCTTAGAGAACTCAAAATACATGTCAAACCACGAGATTTTGGTAGCCTTATTGAAATTGCATGATGTATCCCAGTAGATGGGTGGTGGTGGTACTTTAGAGATTTCATGGGAACTTCTCTTAGTGTTTTTATGGGAGGACTTAGCCACTGGAGGAACCATCTCTCCAGAGAGAGATGAGATTGATATGCAGTCTATATCGTCGTCACCTTACATTTCAAACAAACAATCCTAAGATGAGAGTGACGACATGAATTATATAAATCAAAAGAAAGATCAAAAGCCAAGCTTTGAAACATAGGGAATGAAATGAAAATTCCTAGGCCTAGGTTCAATTTAGAGGGAATTCATTGGGGCACACCACACATGAGTTAAGAAAAAAAATAGATTATTAAATTAGTGACTTGGAGACTATAGCTTACTGGATCATAAATCTGGGTAGGTTGTAACATCGTGGGATTGGAAAGGTCGCTAGGTCACTAGGTTAGATAGGTCATGAGGTCATTGGGTTGGGCTTATCACATTTTTTAATGGTGCGACCTGTTCCTCTCAGTGGCTTGGTGGAAAATCCAAGGCTTGAAACAACAGTTTGGGATTTACTGGATCTTGGAAACCTCAAGTAACTGAGAGCATAAGAGAATGGGCCTCAAGTGGGCCTTGTTTCTTGGGAAATGAAAAGATAAATGGAGAGAACACAAGACTAGAGGGTTTTAGGGTGGAATGAGTTTGAGAATGACTAAGGGGCAGATACAACCCCATCAGTAGGGAAGGTGGAGGGTTGGTATGCAGAGAAGGAGAAATGGAAAGAAAAAATGATTACAAGGGAAGAGGAAGAGACACCTACCTGGAGGGATTCAAGCACCTTTCCTAGTTTCCCAATCTCTCTGTCGCTTGAGTTCTCTAGTCAATTGGACAAATGAGCGATAGGGTGAGTGGTTTAAATAAAAAATGGTCACATGTGGGAGGGTTGGAGAGGTCACCAGGTCGTAGGCTAGTCTAGGTCGTAAAGTCAGTATCCAAGTTACTTGTGACCTGGTGACCTTGAAGGTAGAGGTCACAGAGTCATGAGGCATGAGGGTTCAGAAAGTTGTAATTTGGGATTGCGCCTATGGTGCGACCTGGGTACCTCAAATCTAGAGGTCATAAAGTGACAAACCAATCGGGGTCGCAAATTTGGGAGTTATATGCTTAGCTATCGTGCGACCTTACAAATTCTCTCTGTCAGAGTGTAACTTTGTCAAAGGGAGGTCGCAAGTCACCATTTTCAACTTAAATAAAGTCCATTTTATGTGACCTACAACTTATGGGAAAGATAAAATTTAAGGCTTGCAAACTTAGATTTTTCTAAGAGCCCAAAGGGAACTTTTCATGTTGCTAGGATGGGGAAATAACTTTGAGATGTATATGGACGCTACGATTTTAGTCAAGTTGGGGGCGGGTCCAATTTTTTTGAAAGATAAGAAATTTTGGGGAGTTGTTGCAACGACTACTACAATTGGCATTTCACGTGTAGAACCATAGTATCTCTGCTTGCCCTTGATTTGGGATGAAATCAATCATTGTGAGTGTGATGTTCCAAAATCGTATGTCCCACTGACATCTCCACGTTACCCTTATTATTGATCGGAAGCTCCCCACTATTTAGATTGGACTTGTTAATAAAACAGACCAAGGATGTTCTCAACGAATCGAAATAGGGGCCCAAATAATAATATGAGCTGTAAATATTATTGGCATTGTAGTTACAAGTCTCTGGTTTTGCTCCGCTTCTAGGGACCTTAGACAGTACCCCCGCAGAGTCACTACCTATAAATAACAAACGTTGCTTTGCTGCCAGTGAGTTTGGACCTTCCCCGATGGAGTCATTGCATTACCTCTCTGTGCAAGAAGCATTTCTTGATCCTTTAACCTTTATTTAATTTATTTTGTGTTCTTATTGGCACTTATTTATTAGGAATTTATTTGCCAGGGCGGATGAGGGTTCCTGACTTATTTTACGTGCAAGATAGGTTGTTTCTTGTTTTTCAGACACTATTTTTTTCTCGAAATATGTGTTTCTCATTAAGGTTTTACATTCCCTTTTTGAGTCAACAGGGTGAATGGATTCATTTAAACTATACAACTAAGCCATGAGTAACTTATGTTCCTACTCATGGTTAAGCATCTAGCTCTTGGTTGAATCAACCCTTTTTGAGTTTTTGCAGTAGCTTTGAAATTTTGTCTATCATTTTTAACACCTCCTTGCAAGACAAATATATGATTCTCTCTCTTTTTCCACACATGGTTTTATTTTTTATTGTTGCAAAAAAAATACTCAAATTCAAGGTCGTTCTGGTAAGGAGATGGCATATTCATAGTTTCCAAATATCTCCCCTTAAAATTCACACTAAGGGTTTTTACTAAACTTTATTCTAGTTATTCTCGCTTAGTTTTATTTTCAGTTTATGGTTGTTAATTCCTTCATTGTTGTATGGCTGTAGACTTCTATTCATGCACAAAATCACACAAAACTCTTATTGTCTTGTCATGGAAGTGTATTTAGAGTATAAGCGGTTTTCCTTTGTTAAATAACCTTTGATATTCCATTATTAAATCCTTGCGTTTTTGTTATTAGGGATTGTATTTGTTCGTCATATAAATTTATTCCTTTTTATTGGAAATGGATATCCAAGGCCAAAATCCATGATTGCTATTATGTTACCAAAAATCAAAGATTTTGATGAGAGAATTTTTCATGTTAAATATGCTTAGTTTTTTGTTTGTTTGTTAAATTTATTTGGTCAGTTGTTTGGGTTTATAGTTTTAATCTAAAATTCCCCCCATTTTAAGCATTTAAGATGGTTTCACCACCCTATTCAAATATTATTGTGTTGGTATTGACCCAGATCTGGATGCTCAAGTAGAATTTAGGACATTCCAAAAACTAGGAGATTCAATCCCTCAACAAAACTGGGATAAAGTTGAGCCAAAACATTGCTATTAAAAATAAATTCATGAGGAAGTGGTATCTCTTTAGGATCCAAACGAATGTATAGAAGTTGGTTAATGGGTCGAGAGACATGTACTTGGTTTCCTACCCAATTTTACCAGTACAACAACCGCTACTGAATGAGAACCCTTGTTCGCACTATTTCACACTTAAACTTTGTTACAAATGCATGGAACCATACCAAGGTATATCTTCCTAATTTTCAGTTTGATAAAGGTTTATGACCCAATTAATTAACTAAGATTCTAATATATTTTTTCTTCAATTCAAAGTTTTGACCCAACTAATTAACTAAGATTCTAATAGAGTTTCTCTCCAAACCCATCTCCAAATTCTCTTCAACTATATAATGATACCTTTTGCCCTAACTACAAATATTATTGGGACATTGGGTTTTTGCTACGGGTGCTTAAATTCTAGAGGGTGTTACCAATTTCCAATGACAACAATGGCTTGTTTTTTACTTATTACTTAAGGCCTTTCCATACTCAAGCTTGAGTTAGACTTTCAATGTTTGTATTCACATTTTCTTAAGTTATTATTCTGATTAATGAGAAATCCACTTGATCTGAGTGCAAATTATTCTTTTAGCAACTCTCAATGGAGATACTAAACTATCTTGTAACTATAATTCCAAATTTCTCGACTTATGTGTTAATAATTCACTGTTTTAAGAAACACATAAGTTTTTTATGTGCATGAATTATATTTCCTTGCTTCTATTGTTATTCCTAATTAATAGCTTTGTCCCACTTATATATGGATATTCTATAATTATTTTTTCTCTATTAGTGTGGTATATTCTAAACCCACATTATACATTTGTGCATGTTGAATTTGGTTTGAAATTCCTCACTGCACTGGGGTACCAAATCGAGCTAGACTTCAATATTTGAATTTGGTGAGACAGACTGCAACCTCGAGTGTTTCTTTTAGCTATGCCTTGAGGCCCTACATGAGATAATATCTAAGAAACAAGAAGATTTAAATTATACCTTTGTCAAGAGATAGTTTCCTAGCTAGTGTTGCCTTGGGCCATGCATCTACCCCCTTGCCCTTTTTGTTGAACCTGTCAAGTTGTTGTCTTATGCAGTGCATTTTTGGTGACAAGTGGAGATAAATCCTATGTATCATTCCATCGTCTTCAAACCATCGTGGACATGTTCCCCAAGCAATTTTGTATCTAGCCCTAGACTTCTAGGTTGTGCTTGATTGGTGTCTCAGACACTGGTGTTAAGTCGCTAGCTAGTACTTTAACTGCCAAGTTAGAGATATTCGACAATATTAGAATCCCATAGACCATTATTTTTAATATAAAAGATGCCAAAGGTGGCCCTAACTTGCATTTTGTTCAACAATGACCATGGTTTGGGTAATATTGTCCTCATGAAGCAATTTAGAGAAAAAATAAACAAATTTGTAAAATTCAAATTTGTCTTTTTTGTATAGCAGCCTACGATTTCATTCTAGAAAATGTAGCACTTTTGGAGCATTGGGGCATAATTTGTATTCAGATAAAGAAGGAAAATGAAGAGAAGGAAATCACAAGGAAACATCAAGATCAACAAGTACAACATGTTTTGCTTGCAGGTACCAATTTGCATGTATGATTTCCTTGCTAGTGTTGACATGCATGGCATATGCTTGTGGTTATTTTGTTATGATATGTCATTGGCATGGAGGATTTCCTGGATTGACAATGGTTTTTCCTAGCCTTTCCATTTCCTGGATAGCCATGGTGTTGTGGGTTTTATCTTTAGTTTTCTGGTTGGTTCTCATGTTCTATAGGACTGCGGGTTGAGTTATTAGTTCCTGGAGCCTTGGCTAGATAAACGCTCTGGAAGCCCTGTAACAACTTGGGTTGAATTACTAGTCCTAAAATCGTTGGTTATGCAAATGATCTAGATCCCTTGGTGGGTTGAGTTACTAGTCCTGGAAGCCTTGGTTGGACAAAAACTCTAGAGCATGACGACAACTGTGGTTTGAGTTACTAGTCCTAGAAGCTGGGTTGGAACAAAAACTCTAGAGCCCTAGACAGATTGGGTAGAGACCAATCTGGTGATGGTTAGTGATGCCCAACCGTGAGGTGGAATCACTGGTTGACGGTTGAGGTGGTTTGGCCTCTGGAAGCCATGGTTTATATTTCTTAGTTTATTCCATGAGATCTCACATTCATGCATGGAATATGGCACGAGGGTGATTGGTTGAAAGAATGATTTGGTTCAGCCCAATAAGAACTTTTTCCTCTTATATTTCATGAGTATTTATACTAGTTATTATGTGTCTTTAATGGTTGTTATATTATTGTCATTTATCTCGTTATATGTTGGTCAGAAGTATGGTTTTATGACAGTCTTGAGTTATGCATGTCATCATGTCTTGGTTAGTAGATGAAATGTTAATGAATGGATGACGTAATAGATGTTTTTGCACCTCTTATGAGAAGGAATCATTCCTTCTTGTTGATTCTTAGATAAGCATTAGACCCCTATGTTCAGATGTGTAATTATGACATGTAGATTACATGTTCATGATGTGTTTGGTGAAATTCTTGTCATGGTTAGGATGAGTCAGGTGTATGAATTTACAGGGTAAGTTCCTCAGACTAAACACCAAAGGACACCGCTCACAACCAGATCGCAGATCAATACACCAGTATTTTTGACGTGGTTAAAACCCTCAAAGAGGGAAATAGTCCACGGCCTGAGCCAACGCAGCCACTTCAGGCAATTTATTAATAAAAGAATGAAAATTTACATAAGCTTCTCTTATAGACGGATTACCCTACAAATGACCCTCCATGTGCTTTAAATAGAAATCATGGACCAATCGGGTGTCAAGCCACGGATCAAGTGTCGGTAATACCGAGGAGAGAATGAACCATCAGATCACTACATATCGTGACCGTCGGATAGTAAGTTACAAAATGTACAAGGTAAAGAAACACACTTTACCTAACTCTATACTAGACCAAGTTGTACTTAACTATTTCCTATGTGTCGGAATATCCTAACATCCCCCCTTAAGAACAACAAGGGATAGGATTGAAGGATTTACAAATATGACACAATAGGAGAAGGAAGGAGGCACTAGAGCCTATCCCCCCTTAGTGAAAACTTCCTGAACTCCAACCATAAATCGAAGTTTAGTGAACTTTGCCTCTGTGAGAGCCTTTGTGAAGATGTCTGCAACTTGATCATCTGTTGAACAATATTGCACTTCAAGAACATGGTCGTGAATGAGCTTTCTGATGAAGTGCATGTGCAGTTCAATGTGTTTGCTGCGCTGATGTTGGACTCGATCTTTGCATAGTTGAATGGCACTTTGATTATCACACCAAAGTGTAGTCGGATGCTGCTGCTAAAAGCCAAACTCTGATAGGATTTGACGAAGCGACAAGGCTTCCTTACTAGCTTCTACGGCACCACGATACTCTGCTTCTGCTGATGAAAGAGAAATGGCACCTTGTTTCTTGCAAGGACATGTAATAGGTCCTGAACCAAGAGTGAACACATAACCGGCAGTAGACTTCCGATCATCAGGGTCACCAGCCCAATCGGAATCAGTGAAACCAACCAATAGAGGAGATGCTTCGGCACTGTAATGAATCCCAAACTGAACTATACCTCGAACATAACGAATTATTCTTTTAGCTGCTTTCCAATGACTTTCACGTGGGTTTTGCATAAACCGAGCAACAAGGCCAACAACAAAGGAAAGGTCAGGACGAGTATGGGTTAGATACAAAAGTTTTCCTACAAGTTGACGGTATAAGGTAGCATCAACTTCAGGAGAAGTACAAGTGACTGAAAGTTTGACTCCAGACTGGAAGGGAGAAGGAGCTGGCTTACAGTCTTCCATGTGAAAATGGCGTAGAATATCACAGGCATACTTGGACTGAGAAAGGGAAATAACTTCCTTGGATTGCAAGACTTGAAGACCGAGAAAATAATGTCAGTGTCCTAAGTCTGTCATTTCAAACTTCCTTTTAAGGCTAGACTTCACATGGTTTATAAGGTTGGGATCACTACCAGTTAGGATAAGATCATCAACATAAAGAACAAGAATGATAAGAGACTTGCCCACTTTCTTGGTGTAGACAGTATTGTCAGAATGACACCTAGAAAAGCCAGATTCTAAAAGAAAGCTATCCATTTTGGCATACCAAGCTCGAGGAGCTTGCTTGAGACCATAAAGGGATTCTTAAGCCGACATACAAGGCTGGAGTTTGTTTTTATGAAGCCAATGGGTTGTTCCATGTAGATTTCTTCATGCAAGTCCCCATGCAAGAAGGCAGATTTAACATCCATCTGATGGACTTCTCATTTGAACGAGGCAGCAAGGGAAAGAATAAGGCGGATAGAGTTCATTTTGGCAACAGGGGAGAAGGTTTCAGTGTAGTCAATGCCTTCAACCTGTGAAAAACCTTTAGCAACAAGACGAGCTTTATGTTTATCAACTTTCCCATCTGGTCCATACTTGGTTCTGTAAACCCATTTGCATCTAACAAGTTTTTGTCCCTTTGGTAGAGGAACAAGATCCCATGTATCATTTGCCAATAATGAATGATATTCTTCATTCATAGCTGCTTCCCAATCTGGATGGCCTGAAGCTTCTGCAAAGGTGTCAGGATCATAATTTACTGGAGCTTGAGCCAGTAAAGAAGAGGCTCTGTCAAACTAAGAACGTGTGCGTCACTGATCCGTAGGAGCACCGACAAGATCACCTACTGCATCTCGAGTAGCACGAACCCATTTTGGAAGCTGAGGAGCTGAAGGAGGATCCTGAGATGGTGGGGGAGGATTGTCATCCTCACTTTCATCATCTGAAGAAGAAATGTTTTCAAAAGTAGAAGAGATAGGGAGAGGTGGCACATCCACTAGACTAGGCTCGCAGGCCGATATATTTTCATCAAATTTTACATCTCTTCTAATGATAACATTTTTGGACTTAAATGGAATAAGTCTATAGCCTTTGACATCTTCAAAATATCCGACAAAAGTACATTTTTCACTCTTAGGTTCTAAAGCTTTATGCTTTTCATCTAGAATATGGGCCCACGCTTCACTTCCAAAAACACGAAAGTGACTTACATCTGGTTTGATTGAGCTCCATGCTTCTTCTGGAGTGATATTCTTTAAAGCCTTAGTAGGAGTGCGATTTATTATGTAATTTGCATAGTTAATTGCTTCTGCCCAAAAACTAAGACCAAGTCCTTTAGATTGTAGCATACAATTAGCCATTTCCTTTAAGGTGCGATTCTTCCTTTCAACTACACCATTTTGTTGTGGAGTATATGGAACAGTATGTTGCATTTGAATTCCATTCTTAGTGAAAAAGTTGATGAATGTGTTTTTAACATATTCTCCGCCATTATCAGATCTTAGCTTAAGAATTTGATGTCTAGATTGTTTTTCAACAAAGGCCTTGAAGGCCAAAAATGTGTTAAATACTTCACTCTTGAGTTTTAAGAAGTATACCCAAGTGCGTCTGGAGAAATCATCAATGAAAGTTAAGAAATACTTGCAGCCAGAGAATGAAACAACTGGAAGTGGACCACATAAATCACTATGCACAAGCTGTAAAGGGGCTGAGGTGTGCCAAGAGGCATGTTTTTCAAAACTGTCCCGATGATGTTTTCTGAGTACACATCCGGAACAAACATCATCTCTACAAGATACCATAGGAAGACCTGTCACCATATTTTCTTTACATAGATGCTGAAGGGAGCGATAGTTTAAGTGACCAAATCGCTCATGCCAAAGTTTGCTCACTTCATCGTTATGAGCAACAAATACAGAGGGAAGATTTGATGACCCAAAGTTGTGAAACTTATACAACCTTGTAGAATCATCAGCAATGCCAGTAGCTAAAATCTGTTTAGGATCACTTAGGTCCTTGATTACAACATCATCAGGTGAAAATTCAACGATTTTACCTTCACCTGAATGGGTTATCTGATATACAGATAGAAGGTTGCAGGATAAGGTTGGAACACATAATACATCATTAAACTGACCATTGTCTAGATGAACAGTTCCAGTCCCTACAACACTAAGAGATCTATCATCACCAACATATATATTTTTGGTGTTACAATCATTTAAAGAAGAAAACATGGCTTTGTTTTTGGCCATGTGATAAGAAGCTCCAGAATCAATGAGCCACTCATGAGAATGAGAAGAAGAAGATACATTTAATGCATAACCAGACTGAGATGATTGACAACCACATGCAGAAAGTGCCATTCCTGAAGATGAAGTTGAAGTTGAAGAATGCTCCAAATGGATGTTATGTTTCTTCATCGCTGCTTCCAAGGCTTCCATCTTCTTAAAGCATTTGGATTCTAAGTGGCCATCTCGATTACAAAAGTTGCAACGTCTATCAGTCTTCTTCCATTTGTTTTTATTTGTCTTATCATTTTGTTGAAATGATTTGTCATTTTGAGGCTGAGATTGCTTAGGACCCTTGTTTGGTTTAGGACCATTCTTTTTAGGATATGACTTCTTACGATTCTTTGAATTTGGTTGCTGCTGGGCGGCTAACGCTTTCTTGGAAGAGTTTCCAAGATTAAGAAGACCAAGGTGTAAGAGTTTTTCTTGTTCTCTTATTAAAGAATCACAAAAAGAGTCAAAGGAAGGGGACTTGTAGTCCGTTCCTTGAGAAATGAAGGCTTCTCTTGTAGAATGGAAGGTGGAAACAAACACAGAGTAGGTTGGTCCCAACTTAGTAAGAATGGAATAGATAAGGTTACTATCTTCTTTCTTAACCTTAACACCTTCCAAGAGATATCTAAGGGTCTTGAACTTGGACAAGAAATCTTTAATGCAAGAAAAATTATTAGGGTCCAATGTAAGCAACTCATTTTCAAGTTGATAGGCTCTAAGTTCATTTTTAATCCCAAAAACTTTATTGATTTGTTTCATTGCTTCATCAGGAGTATCAAGTTCTGCAATATGGAATCTAAGATCTGGAGAAATAGACATCCCTATCAATCCACGTGCTTGATCTTTCCTATTTTCCCATTTAGCAGCCTTATCTTCATCCTTTAGTTTCTTTTCTTTGCCTGAGGCTATTCTATAGAGACCTTTACTTCTAAGCAAATCCTCAATGTAGGACAACCATTGGAAGTAGTTGGTGCTGTCAAGGGTAACTTGGTATTGACTTTCCATTTCAATAGAAACTGAAACTAAATATGCTGAAACTAAGTGTTCCAATGGATAGATCTCGAAAAATTAGGCTGGTTTAAAAAAAACGGCTCTGAAAACGGCTTCCGGATGAAGAAGTTATGGCTTTTTGAAAAAAAGTTGTTGAAGATGCCGAAGAAGTGCGGGAATGTGCGGAAATGAAAAATCCGCCCTCACAAAAAAGAGATTTGAACCCAAGACCTCTACTCTCTTAAAATAGCTTTGAACCAATTGAGCTATACAAAAAATTTGAGAGAGAGAGAGAGAGAGAGGGGGGGGGGGTGATGCTTTGGGTTGCGTGCTTGCTTTGAGAAAGCTCTTTTTCCCTACAAAACAAAAAACACAAAACCCAACACGGACATGCAAAGAAAACGAACCTTACGGCTCGAAGTTAGCTTTAGCCGAAAAACTAAATATTTTCAAAAATGAACCTTGCGGCTCAAAGTTAGCTTTAGCCGTAAACTAAATATTTTCCTCAATGTTTCTGATTTTCTGAGATCACACTAAGGCACAGCGGAAAAGAGAATACGCATGAGAAAAATCCTTCCTTTCTGTTTCTGATTTGCCCAGATCGCATAGAGTCGCAGGGAAAAGAGCATACGCAGAAATGAAAGGTATAGATCCAGTAATAAAAAAGGCTAAATAAACCAAAACCGAAATAAACAGAGAGAAAATAACTGTAAACTGCAAATAAACACGGTATACCTCCAGATCTTAAAAATGACACAGCTAGGGCTACTGGAAACCTTTTCACGTGAAACGAAAGGGGTTCCTCACTGGAACAGATGCTCCCAACACAACAGAGCAGTCCTCTCAGCCCGAAAGCAGTCAGAAACAGTAGATCTAGGAAACGACAGTCGGATGCAGTTCTACCGGCTTCAGATTTGGATCACCAACGGACGCTACCCTCAAATAGCTCTGATACCATGTAGGAATTTATAGGGTAAGTTCCTCAGACAGAACACCAAAGGACACCGCTCACAACCAGATCGCAGATTAATACACCAGTATTTTTGACGTGGTTAAAACCCTCAAAGAGGGAAACAGTCCACGGCCTGAGCCAACGCGGCCACTTCAGGCAATTTATTAATAAAAGAATGAAAATTTACATAAGCTTCTCTTATAGACGGATTACCCTACAAATGACCCTCCATGCGCTTTAAATAGAAATCATGGACCAATCGGGTGTCAAGCCACGAATCAAGTGTCGGTAATACCGAGGAGAGAATGAACCGTCGGATCACTACATATCATGACCATCAGATTGTAAGTTACAAAATGTACAAGGTAAAGAAACACACTTTACCTAACTCTATACCTAACTCTATACTAGACCAAGTTGTACTTAACTATTTCCTATGTGTCGGAATATCCTAACATCAGGTCCAGTCCTTGTTCAAGTTTTGCATTATAGGTCTTATATTCTTATTACGTATCATTTCTGGTAATTTCATCAAGTTCTTGGCAGAGGCGTTAGTGCTAACCCTGGAAAAGTGGCTCATAATTCAGGGTTGCTAGCACAAACCTGCCTGAAAATAATGCAGTTGCATGGAGGCCTTGTTGTGGGAATGACTAGAGGGTTACATTCTCATGGAGGGCTTGTCACGAGAGTGACTCATGGTCTAGTTTAGTTAAAAAATAAGTTAAATAAGGGATTGGTAACCTGGAGTGGTTGGTTAGTCCTTGGGGGTCCTATAAATCTTGAGGAAGGTTAAGCTTTTTTTGGATTTTTGATTTCCCTTCTTTAACTTTACTTTGGGAGTTGAATCATATCATAGTAACTTTCTGTCACATATTTACCCTAGTGGACTAGTTAGCTTGGGTAAGCATGGGATGAGGGTGTTACATTCTCACTTAACCTGGTTAGAGATATAGTCCCCTCCCTTTCCTTACTCGGTTAAACACATATCAAGGATTTTCCAAATCACAATTGTTTTGGTATAGGAATGAGTAATATATAACTGCGAGTTTAAGATAATCAGAGTATGGGTTTTCATCTATGGCATTGCTCCACTACCAGCAATCTTGTACATTACCTCGATAGAGTCACTACAGGAACAAATGCATTAGTTCGCTTCCAACGAGCTTGAATAATACCCCGATGAAGTTACTTATTTCACCTCTCTATGCAGGAAGCCTTTCTCTTCTTTCACCCTTTATTTATTTTACTTATAGAACTATGCTTTGAAACTTATTTATTTGTTGGGGCGAAAGAGGGATCCCGACTTATTGAGAGTAGGAGATGTTGTTCCTTCAGAGAAAAGTATACATAACTCTGTTATTTGTTTACTCACTAATTTATTTTCCCCTTACCTTTCTCTACTCGATTGGATCAACAATAAAAACATTATTTACTAACAATGTCGAGTTGAGGAATTATGATTGTAGAATGTATACATGCTTTATAGTTCGACCAAAAGCATTCCATTTGAATGCATCATATTTTATGTTCATAAATCATTGAAATTAAAGATATATAAACCCAATATAGAGGAGAGGTAATGGATTAGCCAAGCATTGTTCATCATCACAATATCCCTTTACAAGTTTTTCCAAATTGTCTTTTGAGTCAAACATGAGAATCTTTCATGCAAAGCCTTATTAAAGAAACAAAAAAGAAAAGACATAACAAAAGAAAAAGCATAAACAAGATGAGACAAATAAAAATGGAGACTGAACCCAAAAGCATCATATGAAAAGAAAACAAATGCAAAGACTAAATGGAGAGCAGGAAAGAAGGTGGATGCAATGCAAAGGAAACTAAACGCAACTAAGCCTACTCCTAACCTAACCCGCTAGAAGGCTAGGGCTAAGTGTAATGATATTTCCAATGAATACAGGTCCATTGTTCCTGATATGAAATCACAAAGATAGAGACAATAAAAACCAATATATAATAGTGTGTAAGAAAGAAGATAAGAACTTGAAAATATTGCTTAAACTATCAAAGATCTTTCTTAAAGGAGGAAAGATATGTCATATCACCTAAATGTACCCAACCTTCCACCTTACCTTCTAAATGAAAACCATAATCAAACAAACCTTGATAACTCCCTATGAATGTACCTACACTTATATTATCTTCCTTACCACACATCAAGAGAGATTAGAACTTACTTTTAGCAAATGGGCTTGCTAAGTAAGATACTTCTAACTGATCATAGATTGGATCATGAAATTCAAAACAATCCTCTTGAAGATTTTGAAATCCTTAAGAGAAATAATTTTTTATTAATGGTGTGAAATCAATATGAGAGTGTTGTAAGGGAAAAAGTATTTGACCATGTTCAGAAGGCTTGTCAAGATAGTGAGGGCCTGACATAACCATCAATGAAGGATGAAGTACCTCAACTGCTTGGAAAGTATCTGAATACTAAGATGATAAACCACAAATATCAAATGGTGTAAAACAATTTTCATGAAATATACTAATGGGAAAATGCCAAATTGAATGATAGTTATTGTTAGTGTCGGTATCTTCATACCTCCATCAGTAATCAAATTGCTCTTTTTTCATGTATATTAGGCATCCCATTCGATCAGATGCATTCCATTAGGTCATGGATCAACTGATGGTAGTGGTTTCATGTCAATTTCCCTTATGACATTCACCTGCTAACCTGTTTTCATATTTTTTAGGTCATTTACTGTCATTCTGTTTCATTTTATTACAAAAATTAGTTTTAGGGTTTTTAGTCTCACTAGGTCTAGGATATGCCATCATGGTCATCCAAAAAATTGAATAAAAGGTCAACAGGCACATGAGGAGAATTAAAAGCTCATAGAATCATGAATTTACTGTTGATATGCTCAATAAATTTGTTTTACCTCAAAACTCTGTTTTGAGGTGAAAACAGAGTTATTTCCATTTCATGTACAAATTTCATGTAATTTAATTGTTTCTATATGTAATAAGTTCAACAGCTACTCTTGGTCACCTTGCCAACTCCAGTCACTACAAAAACACAAGCATCAAATGCATCAATCCATCAAAGGGTTAAGAAAAAGTCAAACTTCATAAGAAAAAAAAAAAATGAGAAGAAGTGATTAAGACTTTATAAAAGTGGGTATGCAATGAGGAAAAATTAAAGTGCATCCATTTATAAAGTGAATTCATGCTAGCCATCTATTTTATTGTGCAAAACATCTTTGTAGAGCCAAAATCGCGATTTTGAGGGAAATCGACCAAAGGAGGAAGAAAGACCCTTTTTTGCAGCAAACATGCCTGGCACCACGCATCAGAGGGTTGGGGCTGTGCATCAGATCGGAGCTGCGCATCAGCCAGTTTCAGCTAGTGTTAAAATACAAAGACGCTGCGCATTAGGAAGGTGTTGCGCATTGGGCCCAGTGCACTGCGCATTGGCCAGGAAGGTTCCAAAGCCACTCCAATTCACTCTCAACTCTCCCAAACGATGCATTTCACTCCTACAAGTAAGTTTTCATTGATCTTGAACTAAATTTGGTCTTCTCCATGTTTTCTTCATGAGTTTTTCATCTTGAAAATCAAGCCCTAGCTTGTCTTCATAAATTTCCATTTCATTGCAAAACTTTCACTCCCTAACAAAACCAACATCTTTTTCCCATTTTCCACACTTCATTGCCCTAAATCTACTCATTAATTCCATTTTCCCTTTCCCTATTCCCCTAAGGAACTAATTCCCTTCATCAAATCCTAAGTCCCTCATAAGTCAAAACCCTAATCTTCTAAACCTGTCCCTTCATTCCACTACTTCATTTCACATTTTCAAAATCTCTTCATAATCATCTTCTTTGTCCCCACCCATTATCATTTTCCACCATATCATCATCACATCACATCCCTAAGACAAGCACCATGGCAAGAAACAGTGAATCAAGTTTTGAAGAAGAAACACTTAGTGATAGCTCAAGGGAAAGAGATGTACAGCCCAGGAGACCTCACAAGGGTGGAAAAATTATTAGGGAGGAACCTATTAGCATGATCGAACACCTTGCTTGCCCTCTTGCCACCGCATGTTTTAGATATCAGTCTTGTTTTGAGTTTTGTGAGATGGTTGAGAGGGTTAAATATCACCATGAGTTAGCAAGGCAGTTTGTGATAAACATGGAGAATAATGTGGTGCATATTGTTGGGGTAAATTTCACCCTTTCACCAGCTATCGTTGTAGAAGCTACAATAATGCCAGATGTAAGGAAAAAGTGGAAAAAAAAGAGCAAAATATCAGTAAACAACATTATGAACCTTATATCAAGGCCAAATACCATGGTAAACTTAGCAGGGTGTTTCCTTTCAAATTCTTGGAGGACCGGTACATTCCACTCATGAAGCTTATCATCAAATACTTTACATGTGAGGGTAGGTACTCCAGACTTTATGCCTACCACATCAGATTGCTTATGCACTTCACCAAGGTCAGAATGATGAGAATTCCATATTTCATATGTAAAAACATAGAGAGGATGACAGTGATTGCAAAAAGAAAACATTTTCCACAGCAGTTCAATAGTATTTATCATTTTTTTCTTATTAAAATTGTGGTTTTGCATCAGCTCACTCAGTTGGGAGTGTCATGGGAAAATTTCATTTCCCATGAATGCTTCAAGGGGCCTCAAATATTTTCATATCCTCAAGAAGAAGGTGTACCTTCCGGGCAACAAAAAGAGCCTGAAAGTAAAACAAAAGAGGCTCATGTTCATGTGTTTGTTACTTATGAAAGAGGCATTAGGATGCTTTTTGCAGCTGCCAAACGAGTACTATCTCCACTAGGGGTGGAAGGGGTCTCGTTTTCTTCACGGATCACAGGAAAATGCTATCTTCAACAGGGGTGAAAGGGGCTTTGCCTTCTTCTTTAGTTGAACAGGTATAGGGTAGAGACAAAGGAAAGCAATAGATGCATGAAGAGGGCCCTACTAAAGGGAAAGATAGGGATTGTGTTTTGGTTGAGGAGGATGTCACTGATTTGGTCTCTCAAAGCTCAAGACTCAAGGATATGATTATCAAGGAGAAGGAGGCTGAAATACAAGCCTTATCACTTTACCTTGAGAGGCCAAATGGATCATTAACTTTCTTGAGCAGGAGAACAAGCAACTTGAAGACAAGCAAACTATTATGGAGCTACAAACAATTAGAGAAAACAGGCAAGCGGCAAAGAGAAGAAAAATCAAGATGACATCCCTTGAGAAAGAAATTGAGGCTGATTGAGAATCATGGTTGGAAAGAGTGAACATCCACCTTGAGAGGATGCTTGATAAATCTAACAAAGAAAATAAAATTATGGGCCATATGGCTTATCATTACTTAGCTCGGAATCAAATTTTCAAGACAAGGATAAATGGACTAAAACCTAAGTTAAAGAGAGCCTTGAGAGCCAAAAAGGAGCAAGATTAACATAAAATTTTGGCTGAAGCTTCATTAGCTCAACAAAGCATTTAGTAAGCTTACCTCTTGCCAAATTTGAAGAAATTTTGGGAAAAATTTGTCATTTCACAATTTTGTAATTCAAAACACAGGAATTTTCAGCTAATGTGCAACGCCACTGGCGCTACGCATTGAGTTGGCTCAGTATTTTGCAAAATGGCTTAAATTTTTGTATTCCTCATGGAAAAACAATGAATCCAGAAAGTTTCATAATATTTGGAGGAGATCTGGGTAACTAAAGGGCAAGAAACACCTAAAAAATGCCCTCTCTACCACTTTTTGGACCCACAAGAACCAGTCTTGGGAGAAATCATTTTTGAAGGGTCAAATCAACTCCAAATCTGAAAATTCAAAGTGTTCTAGAAACTAGACAGGAAAAAATTTCCAACAAGCTATATTGGGCCTAATTTGGTGAAGTGGAAGGCCTCCAAAATTAGCCTTTAAGTGGTGCTGCGCATCAGGCTCAGGGCGCAGCGCATCAAGCAAATTTTTGCCAATTTTGCCTAAAAACTCAGAATTTCGCCTAGTTTGAATGTCAGTTGACTTTTTCTTTTCTCTTTGGTAAATTAATTATGTAATATGATGTAAATATTATAAAAAATTACATGAGAGGGTAGATACATCAGTTATAGGTGGTTTGGGCTTGAATGAATTAGTTTCCATAATTTTAGAGGCAAGCTGTTCCACTGCCTATTTTCTAGTTCCTAGTTTAGATGTTGTTGAAACAGCTCCTTGACTCATGGATTCGACCCCTGATGGCTAGCATAGGTGGTTTGATGCATATATTGTGTACTTTCTTAGTCATTTGTCAAGGTTGGACTCTTGTGGATGCATTGAGCTTCATTGTTAATCACTTCTGCAGTTTGACAAGGAAATGAACCAGGGTTTTGCAGCATTTTGTGGGATACTTGTGGTAATGTGTCTTGGCATTGTTTCTTCCTTTTTTATTTATTTTCTCTTATGTGTATATGTACCAAAATCTACTTCTTTCTTCATAACTAAGTGAATCAAGATAAATAAGTGGAATCCATTGATATTCAATGTTCTACTTTGAGGATACATTTAGTTTTTAATGTTTTCTGTTGTTTGAAGAGGACTCATGAACCTTGCATGCCCTCTCCAACTCCTCACTGGTCTTAGAATTACCATCATATCCAATTCAAAGTGCTAAAACACTTGCCTACCTTGCCCCACAGAACCTCCTGCAAATCTGAGTTGATTTCCCGGACCCAAAGTTGCCTTCTTCATTTGATCCAGCAACCAACCATCAAAATCAAACAAAATATTTTGACCTAATATACCTAGCCTAAAATCATTATTTATTTTTAGTCATCTCAAGCCCTAGTTACCATATTCTAATTGAGACTGACAAGGAGAGAGCCCTCTCCCGACTTGGTAGGGCTAGCTACCAGGTTAAGCATGGTTTGATGTTACCCTAGACCTACCTTTCTTCAGCCTGAGGTAGATTTAGGCACTAACATAACGGCGACCATACTAGGGAAGAACTAAAAAATATAACTCCAGTACTATTAAAACAATTCTAGACCTTTGGATGATCGGTTTGGAATTCAGTAGGTTGACAAAATTGTAATGTTCATTTGAATTTTGTGAAGCATTTAACACACTAGCTTCCAAAAGATACACCAGGGGCAATCCTGATTCTGATCCTCCTCCCGTGTTTGAAAACCCAAATCTCATTCCAAGAATACTCAGGAAAGAAAGTTCGGTGAGTCCAAGGCCAGTTTTCAGATCTCATTCATGCCCAGTTGTATTCCAATATCTTGAAGATCTCCCGTTTGATGAACATTTTGATCTATCATTTTTTGAAACTAAATCTAAAATTGCAGTTGGTGATACTGTTTTAAATCCACAGTTTGTCCAATACCTTGAAACTAATAGAGTGAATAGATCAATTGATGCTTATATTTTGAATCTTCAAGCCTCTATTGTGGCTACCAATATTCTCGAGCTCTTAGAATCTGCATCTGCTACTCTTGGTTCATCTGTAGTCTTATCTAGTTCTGAAATTCATACTAAACCTCCTTTTATCTCTACCCTTCCTGTTCAACCTACCATATCTGATCAAAGATCTGCAGTCTCTTCTCCCCCTTCAACACCTCAAACATCTATCATTTCTTCACCTCCTTCCACACCCCATACACCCATTTCATTGACTGCTGTTGTTGTTATAAATCCTCCTAATTCTCCAAGGCTAGTTTCCAATCCACCTAGAGCAATGGCTGCCAGATATGCACCTCTCATTTTGCCACAAAAATTGGATGTTATGCCTGCTGATTATCAAAGTAAAATACCATTGTTTGATGCTACCCAAGGTATCACAGCACAACAACATGTTGACAGGATGAACGACTTATTTGATCTTCATGAGATAGATGAAGAGAATGTGACAATGCGATTATTTGTGCAAAGTTTTGGAGGTGAGGTGTGAAAGTGTTTCAGAGCACTGCCCACAGGGACTATTAATACATTGTCGGTTCTTCATAGACAATTTTTGGGTCGCTGGTAGCTAAAGAAAAATCCACTCAAAATTCTTTCCAAGTATGAAAATATAAAGAGAAATGCTGGTGAAAGCATTCAGGATTATTGTGTAAGATTTAATACTATTTATAACACTATTTCAGCTGATATCAAGCCACCAATGGGGCTGGCTTTGATAAAATTCCCCGATGGTTTTGATCCTGACATGGCATACCAATTGAGAGAATGAGATCTTGCTACATTGGGGGATATGCAGAAAATTGCAGTGAGTGTGGAGGCAAATATGCTAGCTAAGAGAGCTAGGAAAAAGACCGAGAAGAAGGTTACCATAAAGGAAGAAGATTCTTCCTCAGATCATTTGCTCTGTAAAATTGAGAAAATGTTTGATAGATTCACCATTATAGATAAGCTCGAGACACAGATCAGAAATCCAAATTTCCATTGTCAACAACAGCCACAGTTCAGGATTAAACAGCAGGAGCAATGAGCGCAAGATCAATCATCATAACAGTAAGTCAAAACACCCCTACAACAAAACTATGTGCAGGGCCCAGAGTCAGAGGATGATGAGAATCCAATAGGAGAGGAGAATCACTTTTTTACAGCAGATGGTTTGCCTATTTATATCACAGAAGATGAGGAATATTCAGAAAGTTCGGCTGTACAAAAAGATGAGGATTTTATACTATCCAATGAAATGATCCTAGAAGAAGAATAAGATGAATATCAGAGGGGATATATGAATGCATTGACATCGCAGCAAAGGCAGTATTCACTCAGGAGCAGGGATGTACCAATCAATCCAATTCAAAAGCGGAAGGAAGCAGCGCAACCAAAGAATGATTCTCCAAATGTTCAAAAAAAAGGAAAGGAGCTAGCAGATCCTACTTCTAGCAAAGTACAATCTGCAACAAATCAGCCAAGTACAGCAAAGGAAAAGTCTGAAAAGAAGGATTCTCTGATCAAAGAGGTAGATAGAACTACAGCCTTTAGCTTAGAGAATGATATTGCTAAGTTAAAAGTGTCGATACCTCTGACTGAATTAATGAAGAACAACAGCTATAAGAGTCAAGTGTCAAAGATTTTGAATGTAGATCCCCTGTCTAATATGGTTAATGTGGAAGATGACCAACCCGATCTTATTTTTGTTTCGGAATTAGAAGGCCAATCTGAAGATAGTGAAGTAGCCCCATTTTACATCAACCTTAGATTACATGATTATGTCTTGCACAACGCCATGTTTGATTTAGGAGCATCTCATAACCTGATGCCAAAGGCAATTATGGAAAAATTGGGTTTGGACATCACTCGCAAGTATCACGATCTTTATTCCTTTGATTCTGGTAGGGTCATATGTATTGGTCTCATTAAGGATTTGGTTGTGACTTTAGATTAGATTCCAGCAAAGAATGTTCTCATGGATGTAGTTGTGGCTGACATTCCCCCTAGATTTGGCATGCTTTTATCTAGGTCGTGGGGTGCAAAACTCAAAGGGACATTGCAGTTAGATTTCTCCTATGCCACTATTCCCGTGTTTGGACAGCTGAGAAAATTATATTAGGAGAAGAAGATGAAGTATATGATCACAAGCAAGGAGAAACCTTTGAATCATCCAATTAACTATGTACATATAGATTTAGAATCTTTTGTTCTTTATTTTAACAGTGGCTTTAATGATGTAAATAGTCAACTAGTTGAAGTGAAAGATATTCTGGAGATAACAGAAAATTTCAGGGCAGTAATTGATCAAGAGAGACAAAGGCTTGAAAGCACGGCTGAACAGTCTACATTCTGTAAGCAGCAGAAAATTGATGGACAACAGCCAAAGGTATAAGAGCAGGAAGAAGCCGGTTTGTGGAGTATGGATTTTGATGGAGCGATAGGTAAGGATGGTGCAGGAATTGGGATTTGGATACGCAGCCCTATTTTCCTCCCAAATAAAGTCCCCAGTAATGTAAGAGTTTGTTCATATAAATTGGCTTTTGATTGTTCCAATAACGAAGCTGAGTATGAGGCACTGATTGCAGGCTTGAAAATCCTCAAGAAGTTGAATGCAAAGAGAATTTCAGTTTATGGTGACTCCGAATTAGTAATCAAACAAGTCAAGGGTGAATACCAAGCCAAACATTTGTGAATGAGGGCTTACTCTAATGCAGTTTTAAAAATTTTGAGGTTGTTTCCAGATCATTCTTTGACATGTGTCCCTCATACACAAAATGTTATTTCTGATTCTCTAGCTACAACTGCAAGTAACTTAAAGATCCCAATGAATTCAAACAATAAGTTTGAAATTCATGTGAAGCATCGCCCAAATGTCCCTGATAATATAAGATATTGGCAGGTGTTTTAGGATGACAAAGAGATTGAAGATTTTCTGCAAAATGAAGGAAAATATAAAGACACTTCTATAGATGGCGAGCAAGATGATGGTGAACCAGAAATAGAGGTAAATCAGATGGAAGTCTTAGAGTTGAAAGATAATGTCATCCCTAAAGGCCTTATACCTTGAGAGGAATTATTTGATTAGGATGATGTAGCCCGCAAGCCAAGCTTAGTGCTGACTAAGAAGGGTGTTGAATATGTAAATATCAGAATAACAGAAAATCCAAATATGGTGAAATTGTCAAAGGCATTACCTCCTCAGGTAAAAGCTAAATACATTAGTTTGTTGTCTTCATTTTTTGATGTATTTGCCTGGGACTATACAGATTTAAAGGAGTACGACAAAAGTATAATTCAGCATATCATTCCAATTAAGCCAAATTAGAATCCATTTCGCCAAAAGCTAAGAAGGATAAATCCGAAGTTGCTACCATCAATAGAAAAAGAGGTGAATCAATTGTACAAGGCTGGTATAATCGTTTTGATCAGATTTTCAGATTGGATCTCCAATTTGGTCCCCATGAGGAAGAAGACAGGTGAGATTAGATTGTGCATAGATTTCAAAAATTTGAATAAAGTGTCATTGAAAGATAACTACCCGTTGCCGAAAATGGACCACATACTCCAAAGAGTAGTTGGAGCATCTCATATGTCGTTGCTCGATGTATTCCGGCTACAATCAATTTTTGGTTCATGAAGATGATAGGGATATGACAACATTCACCACTCCTTGGGGGACATTCCATTATGCCAAGATGCCATTCGGTTTAAAGAATGTTGGAGCAACATTTCAGTGTGCCATGGACATTACCTTCGCAAATGAAAAAGATGTCTTTTTAGTAGTGTATATTGATGATTTGACTGTTTTTTCAAATTTAGATGAGGAGCATCTTTACTATCTGAATTTTTATTTTATTTTATTTTATTATTTTATTATTTTTTTTATTTATTTATTATTTTTTTTTATTTTATTATTATTATTATTATTATTATTATTATATATATATATATATATATATATATATATATATATATATTTCAACATTGCAGAAAATATGGAATATCACTCAATCCCAAAAAGAGCTTGTTTTCCATGGATGAGGGGAAGCTTCTCGGTCACATAATATCAAAAGAAGGAATCCACATCGATCCTGCTAGAGTGGAAGCTATACAGAAGATAGATTTTCCTCGTAATAAGAAAGAGATCCAAGCATTTAATGGTAAGATGAACTTCTACGTCATTTTGTGCCTAATCTAGTAGAACACTTGAGGGAAATTACAAATATGTTGAAGAAGGATAGTGTGGTCAAGTGGATTGAAGAAGCTATGAAATCTTTTAACCTAGTAAATTTGTCTCTTTCTTCAGCTCCGATTTTGATCAGTCTGGATTATTCACAGAATCTCATATTATTTTCATTCGCTTCTGAACATACTATGGCAGCAGTTCTAATGCAGAAAAGAGATCAGCTGGCAAAGCTAATTGCCTTTTTCAGTAGGACAATAAGGGATGCAGCTTTGAAATATAACATCATTGAGAAGCAAGATATTGCCTTGGTAAAAGCTTTGAAATATTTCTGGATATATATTCTACACTCTCATATTCTTGCTTATGTTGCTAACGCAGCGATCAAAGATGTTTTGGTGCAAACAGATCCGGAAGGTAGGCGAGGCAAATGGATCGCAACATTGCTAGAATATGACTTGGAGATAAAGCCAACAAAGCTAATCAAGGGGTAGGGTCTAGAAAGGTTGATGGAGGAGTCTAATTTACGTGCATTGGACATAAACTTGATTGCAACCATGTCTGAAGAAGATGAAGTTAGTTCACTGATTCAGGTATCTGAATTTTTTCTCCATTCTCCTTGGTATTCAGATATTGTATACATGCTTCAGAACCTTTCACTGCCACTACGGATGGCTAAAAATAAAGGTAGAACTCTTAAATTAAAGGCTGCTATATTTTGTATTTTGAACAATGCACTTTATTGGAAGCATCTCGGAGGCATTTTACTGAATTGTTTGACCGAAAAGGAAGCAAAACAGGTCATGAGAGATTTTCATAAGGTAGACTGTGGAGGTCATCTATTTTGGAAGATGATGGCTAACAAAATTTTGAGAGCAGGGTACTATTGGCCTACCTTGTTTGCTGATATTTATAAAACTATCACAAGCTATCATGAATGCCAGATTTTTCAGGGATGGAGAAAGTTGCAGCCTTTACCTCTCAAGCCAGTCGAAGTTAGCGCACCGTTTCAGCAATGGGGCTTAGATTTTATTGGAGAGATTCATCCCACATCTTCAACTCAGCACAAGTGGATCTTAATAGCAACAGATTATTTCACAAAGTGGATTGAGGTGATCCGCACTCGACAACCTACGGACTCGGTAATAATTCAGTTTCTTGAAAATAATATTTTGTCACATTTTGGATGTCCTAACAGACTGATTACAGACAACGTAGCTACTTTTAAGTCCAAAAAGATGATTGAATTTTGCAGCAAATACAAAATTACCTTGGGACATTCAACTGCATATTATCCGCAAGGTAATGGATTGGTTGAATCTTCAAACAAATCATTGGTCAACATTATTAAAACGCTGTTGGAAACCAATAAGAAGAGATGGCATAAAAATTTGGTTAATGCACTATGGGAAGATAGAGTAAGTCAAAAGAAGTCAATTGGCATGTCTCCATTCAAGATTGTATATGGTATTGACATGGTGTTCCCAACATCTCTCGTAGTCCCGGTTGTTAAACTTCTGCAAGAAGCTGGCAGCGAGGAAGATCATTTTCAGCGGAGAATAAGCCAAATGATCCATTTACAGAAGATGCGAGAGGAAGTTTTTCAGAATACCTTCAGGCTGCAAGACATAATTAAAAAGATTTATGATCGGAAGGCAAAGGCATACAAATTTCAAATTGAAGACATAGTGCTAAAGTGGGATGCTAGAAACGAGGATAAAGGCAAGCATGGCAAGTTCGAGAAACTGTGGAAGGGCCCATATAGAATTGCTGCATATAGAGGTCAAAATGCTTTTCTACTCAAAGAAATGAAGGAGGAAGATTGTCCAGGAGGGCCGGTAAATGGTCCGCTCCTAAAACGGTACTATCTCTGAGAAATTTTCTTCAATCACATTTTTTCATTGTACATACCATTTTATTTCTTTATTTGCAAAGATTGTACTGTCATCATTCATTTAGTTTGGGGCCCAAAGTGAAGGCTATAAAGCTGAATGTTTGGCTTCAGTCTTTGTTTATTTAGTGTCAGTTGTTTGAGTCGTAGTTGAGTCAGTTTTGAGTCAGGGTCTTTGTTCTGGTGTTCTAAAGTTATTGACTCCATATTTCCCAATGGATGAAGGAACTTATCTACTTTTCCAGAGATCTATTGTTTTTGGCACCTCTCAAGAGCTACCATCCCCATTGGAGCCAATGTTAGTGTCAGTATCTTCATACCTCCATCAGTAATCAAATTGCTCTTTTTTCATGTATATTAGGCGTCCCATTCGATCACATGCATTCCATTAGGTCATGGATCAATTGATGGTAGTGGTTTCATGTCAATTTCCCTCATGACATTCACCTGCTGACCTGTTTTCATATTTTTTAGGTCATTTACTGTCATTCTGTTTCATTTTATTAGAAAAATTAGTTTTAGGGTTTTTAGTCTCACTAGGTCTAGGATATGCCATCATGGTCATCCAAAAAATTGAATAAAAGGTCAGCAGGCACATGAGGAGAATTAATAAGCTCATAGAATCATGAATTTACTGTTGATATGCTCAATAAATTTGTTTTACCTCAAAACTCTGTTTTGAGGTGAAAACAGAGTTATTTCCATTTCATGTACAAATTTCATGTAATTTAAGTGTTTCTATATGTAATAAGTTCAGCAGCTACTCTTGGTCACCTTGCCAACTCCAGTCACTACAAAAACACAAGCATCAAATGCATCAATCCATCAAAGGGTTAAGAAAAAGTCAAACTTCATAAGAAAAACAATTTTTTTGAGAAGAAGTGATTAAGACTTTATAAAAGTGGGTATGCAATGAGGAAAAATTAAAGTGCATCCATTTATAAAGTGAATTCATGCTAGCCATCTATTTTATTGTGCAAAACATCTTTGTAGAGCCAAAATCACGATTTGGAGGGAAATCGACCAAAGGAGGAAGAAAAACCATGTTTTTGCAGCAAACTTTCCTGGTGCTGCACATCAGAGGGTTGGCGCTGCGCATCAGACTGGCGCTGCACATCAGCCAATTTCATCCAGTGTTAAAATACAAAGGCGTTGCGCATCAGGAAGGCGCTGCGCATTGGGCCCAGTGCGCTGCGCATTCGCCGGGAAGGTTCCAAAACCACTCCGATTCACCCTCAACTCTCCCAATTGATGCATTTCACTCCTACAAGTAAGTTTTCATTGAGCTTGAACTAAATTGGTCTTCTCCATGTTTTCTTCATGAGTTTTGCATCTTGAAAATCAAACCCTAGCTTGTCTTCATAAATTTCCATTTCATTGCAAAACTTTCACTCCATAACAAAACCAACATCTTTTTCCCATTTTCCACACTTCATTGCCCTAAATCTACTCATTAATTCCATTTTCCCTTTCCCTATTCCCCTAAGGAACTATTTTCCTTCACCAAACCCTAAGTCCCTTATAAGTCAAAACCCTAATTTTCTAAACATATCCCTTCAGTCCACTACATCATTTCACATTTGCAAAATCTCTTCATACTCATCTTCTTTCTCCCCACCCACTATCATTTTCCACCATATCATCATCACATCACATCCCTAAGACAAGCACCATGGCAAGAAACAGTGAATCAAGTTTTGAAGAAGAAACACTTAATGATAGCTCAAGGGAAAGAGATGTACAGCACAGGAGACCTCACAAGGGTGGAAAAATTATTAGGGAGGAACCTATTAGCATGACCAAACTCCTTGCTTACCCTCTTGCCACCACATGTTTCAGATATCAATCTTGTTTTGATTTTTGTGAGATGGTTGAGAGGGTTAAATATCACCATGAGTTAGCAAGGCAGTTTGTGATAAACATGGAGAATAATGTGGTGCATCTTGTTGGGGTCAATTTCACTCTTTCACCAGCTATCATTGCATAAGCTACAAGAATGCCAGATGTAGGGGAAAAGTGGAACAAAAGGTAGAATATCAGTAAATAGCATTATGAACCTTATATCAAGGCCAAATACCATGGTAAACTTAGCAGGGTGTTTCCTTTCAAATTCTTGGAGGACCGGTACGTTCCACTCATGAAGCTTATCATCAAATACTTTACATGTGAGGGTAGGTTCTCCTGACTTTATGCCTACCACATCAGATTGCTTATGCACTTCACCAGGGTCAGAATGATGAGAATTACATATTTCATATGTAAAAACATAGAGAGGATGACAGTGATTGCAAAAAGAAAACCTTTTCCACAGCAGCTCAATAGTATTTATCATTTTTTTTTATTATTAAAATTGTGGTTTTTCATCAGCTCACTCAGTTGGGAGTGTCATGGGAAACTTTCATTGCCCATGAATGCTTCAAGGGGCCTCAAATATTTTCATATCCTCAAGAGGAAGGTGAACCTTCCGGGCAACAAAAAGAGCCTGAAAGTAAAACAGAAGAGGCTCATGTTCCTGTGTTTGTTACTTATGAAAGAGGCACTATGATGCTTTTTGCAGCTGCCAAACGAGTACTATCTCCACCAGGGGTGGAAGCGGTCTCGTTTTCTTCACCGGATCACAGGCAAATGCTATCCTCACTGGGGGTGAAAGGGGCTTTGCCTTCTTCTTCAGCTGAACAGGTACAGGGCAGAGAGAAAGGAAAGGAACATATGCATGAAGAGGGCCCTACTGAAGGGCAAGACATGGATTTTGTTTTGGTTGAGGAGGATGTCACTGATTTGGGCTCTCAAAGATCAAGACTCAAGGATATGATTATCAAGGAGAAGGAGGCTGAAATAAAAGCCTTATCACTTAACCTTGAGAGGGCCAAATGGATCATTAACTTTCTTGATTAGGAGAACAAGAAACTTGAAGACAAGAAAACTATTATGGAGCTGCAAACAATTAGAGAAAATAGGCAAGTGGCAAAGAGAAGAAAAATCAAGATGACATCTCTTGAGCAAGAAATTGAGGCTGACCGAGAATCATGGTTGGAAAGAGTGAACATCCACCTTGAGAAGATGCGTGATAAAGCTAACGAAGAAAATAAAATGATGCACCATATGGCTTATCATTACTTAGCTCGGAATAAAATTTGCGAAACAAGGATAAATGGCCTAAAAGCTAAGTTAAAGAGAGCCTTGAGAACCAAAAAGGAGCAAGATAAACTTAAAATTTTGGCTAAAGCTTCATTAGCTCAGCAAAGTAGTTAGTAAACTTGACTCTTGCTAAATTTGAAGAAATTTTGGGAAATTTTTTTCATTTCACAATTTTGTAATTCAAAACACAGGAATTTTCAGCTGATGCGTAGTGCCACCACCACTACGCATTGAGTTGGCTCAGTATTTTTCAAAATTGCTTGCATTTTTGTATTCCTCATGGAAAAACAATGAAACCCAGAAAGTTTCATAAGATTTGGAGGATATCTGGGTCACCTAAAGGGCAAAAAACAACTAAAAAATGCCTCTCTGCCACTTTTTGGACCCACGGGAACCAGTCTTGGGAGAAATGATTTTTGAAAGGTCAAATCAACTCCAAATCTGAAAATTAAAAGTGTTCTAGAAACTAGACAGACAGAGCTTTCCAATAAGCTATCTTGGGCCTGATTTGGTGAAGTGGAAGGCCTCCAAAATCAGCCTTGAAGTGGCACTGCGCATCAGGAAATTTTTTGCCAATTTCACCCAAAAATTCAGAATTTTGCCTAGTTTGACTGTCAGTTGAGTTCTTTCTTTTCTCTTTGGTAAATTAATGATGTAATATGATGTAAATATGATGAAAAATTACTTGATGGGGTATATACATCATTTATAGGTGGTTTGGGCTTGAATGAATCAGTTTCCATAATTTTAGAGGCAAGCTGTTCCACTGCCTATTTTCTAGTTCCTAGTTTAGATGTTGTTGAAATAGCTCCTTGACTCATGGATTTGACCCCTGATGGCTAGCATAAGTGGTTTGATGCCTATATTATGTACTTTCTTAGTCATTTTTCAAGGTTGGACTCTTATGGATGCATTAAGCTTCATTGTTAATCACTTCTCCAGTTTGGCATGGAAATGAACCAGGGTTTTGTAGCGTTTTGTGGGATTCTTGTGGTAATGTGTCTTGGAATTTTTTCTTCCATTGTTATTCAGTTTCTCTTATGTGTATATGTACCAGCATCTACTTCTTTCTTCATAACTAAGTGAATCAAGATAAATATGTGGAATCCATTGATATTTAGTGCTCTGCTTTGAGGATACATTTAGTTTTTAATGTTTTCTGTTGTTTGAAGAGGACTCATGAACCTTGCATGCCTCTCCAACTCCTCATTGTTCTTAGACTTACCATCACATCCAATTCAAAGTGCCAAAACACTTGCCTACCTTTCCCCACAGAACCTCCTGCAAATCTGAGTTGATTTCCCGGACCCAAAGCTGCCTTCTTCATTTGATCCAGCAACCAACCATCAAAATAAAATAAAAAACTTCTGACCTAATATACCTAGCCTAAAATCAACATTTATTTTCAGTCATCTCAAGCCCTAGTTGCCATATTCTAATTGATATTGACGAGGAGAGAACCCTCTCCCGACCTGGTACAGCTAGCTACTAGGTTAAGCGTGGTTTGATGTTACCCTAGACCTACCTTTCTTCAGCCTGAGGTAGATTTAGGCACTAATAATTATCATGGTAAAAAAGACAAATTAAGGCACAAGAATTTTGATCAATAAACAATATATATATATATATATATATATATATATATATATATATATATATATATATATATATATATATATATAGTTTGAACAACTTTGCAAATTCTTTGAACAAAAGAATCATCTTCCTCATATGTTTAATGTGACAAACCATGTACTTGTGACTAGCTACAAATGTGACTAGAAGCATAACCATTAAAAAGGAATGCCAATATGGAAAACACATGAAACCAATCGAGATTTAGTGGATGAAAAAGAGGAACTTCATTAAAAAATAACACAAGACCCATTTATATTGAATAGGATATCTGGTGCCATGAAGGAAATAATTAGTAGTATAATATTCACAAGAAGGTTTAGGAGCTAATTACTTTCAAAAACTTCTGATAGACATGAATCCTCCAACGAACAATAATATTCAAAATGATCAACTTCACAACTATGTTCATTCATGAAAGGTATACACTCCAAACCCAAGTTTGATACAAGATATTTGCATGAAGATGAACTAATTGAAACAAAATATTTAATCCGATCAGAAACAAAAACTTGAAAGTTGAAAGAGATATATTTGAAATACCACACAACTTTCAAGAATGAATTTACATCTAGCGAAACCATGGAAAGGAATTTTTTTGTGAGAAAATATTGATTTGAATTATTCCATGGATCTTATCAGAGTCATGAGGACCTGACCTAACAATCAATGGAAGTTAAAGTACCTTGATTCCCCGATGGGTCCCGAAACTTTCAAGAAATTGTAGAATTGCATTTTGAAAATTGAATCATATTATGCATGGTGTGTGGACAACTATCCCGAGTAATTTCAACTAGATCACTACTATCTAAATGGTATGCATGTACATCACTTATGCGGTCATAACTTACATCTTCAATAAAAAAATTACCTAGGCCATAAGGTTCTTCTAATTGCACATCTAAGGATGAATAGATTGAATGAATTTCATGAGTAACTTGAATATGATAATTTTCTTCATGAAAAATTGGAAATGACAAGGGATGGAAAGGATACTCAATGATTTCATTAGCTTCTTCTTGATCATGAATGATCTCATTACCTTGTGTCAATTCAAAATGCATCTTATCAGATGGGAGATCCAAAAAGCAAGACATAAAAGCAGTAGGAAACAAGGAACATTGAGTTGAGTGGAGGCTTCCATGAGAAAATATTCGTTGACCAAAACAAATTCAAGATATAAATATTTTGAAATAAAGTTTTCTTGAGAGACCAAAATATAAAAAGGTGCACCTGGGAAAACATCATTATATAAAATAATGGAGTTAGAGTCAATAGAATGAAGGTTGTCCAAGACTTCATATTGACTAGGAAAACCAATTTCATTTGATTCATCACCGAGATTATTAAATTCAAAATCAACCAAGGATGAAAGAACATTATCTTGACATGGAGGATTTTTAAAAAAAGAATAAAGATTGAAATAATGTTCACCTTCCTATTGTTCCTCTACCTATGAAATGTGATTACGTTGCTTATGATCGATGTCTGGATTTGGAAGAGGTCGATCAAGAAATTCAAGGGGCAATGGATCATGAGAAAGAGAGGATAGAAGATGACAAGTATCAAAATTAGATTCAATACTGGGGTTATGAGTCTTAATAGGATTAGCCTTCACCTTAGGTTCCACGAGCCACTGCAAATTTTCCTCCATTAGACCTAGATCATGAGAAATGGATGAAGGTTGAAGAGGCAGATCAACAATCTAATTTACAGATTTCCCAAGGAGGAACCTAAATTGGTATTGGAAAAGGAGGAGTACAAGGAACAAAAATAATAGTAGGTTCCTCCTTTGAAATTGGAGGTGCCTCACAGTTTAGAAAAGTTGGGCAAATAAGAATATCTAGGGTTTTAGATTCAAACTGATTCAAAGAGATCTGAACCAAATGTTCAAACTTTTGCTTAAAGATATCGCAATCCATATCTTTTTCAAGAAACTCATAACATAAGTGAATGAATCTATTATAAAAATCCTCAGTTGATTCATTACGTTCCATTCTGAGATTAGATGATTGATTCTTTTATAAACATCTCGATAATCATACCTATCAAAAGATTGATGAAGGTCCTAAAGAAATTGATGAAACTAATGAATAAAGGCAGATGGTAAGGTATTACACCATCGATTCACATGACCTTCAAGAGTTCAAAGGTTGAATATAATACAAACAACATCTTCATCATCAATTTCATGAGATTTACAAAACCCAAGAAAATCATTTATGAGTTTGGATAAATACCATTAAACTTGAATTGAGAAAAGACATGAACAATTTTCATGGGGATTGAAATTTTTCGAGGGTTAGAAAAAAACCCTGGGATCATGATTTGGGAAAGAACCATTTAATACAAGAGATTCAAAACAGGCTTAATGGGCACATATTGTCATCTTTCCCTCCTAGCACTAGAATGTTGACGGTGCTGGATACCACCAACATACAGGGGGTCTCCCCGATATAAAGTCCCAATTAGACCTCACACTATTTGGAGTAGGGGCCCCATCAGGAGTATCGGCCCAACCACCATAAGTCAAAGGTTTTTCTTGGTTTCAATGGATAACATAAGAGATTATATATATAGACCTTGAACAAGCAAGTTGACATTGTGAAACACCAATTGAAATGTGTAAAAGGAGACCTTAATAAGCGGGAGATGAGACTGAGTCTCTGGAAGGAAGTAATAGTACTAACCTAAGAGAGACACACATAAAGATTATTAAAGTGAATAAAACACACATTCAACAAAATGAGTACCAAAGCCACCTAAATAGTTCAATTTCTCTAGTACATATGGAAACAACATATACCGTAAACATCCCAAGGATAGCCCCAAAACATTCGTGATACATGCATAAAAATGTGTTGGTGCATTAAGTTTCAATTATTAGGTGAAATATCCAAGTACATGGTTACAATGATGAGGCAGTAGTTCCAGTAGTGGAACATTAAGTCACTTATTTCTTCACCAAAGAATAATTTTATCTCCTATGCCAAGTAAGCAAAGCCAAGACCAACTCTCCAAAGTTTAAGCCTCCAAAATCCCTTTTCTTGAGTTATGAGGTTGCTTTTATAACACGAGGAATGAACTTTAATCTTCCCTTGATTCTTGGTTTACCCTCATGACTCGTGGAATTATAATATGTCCTTTGGACTTCTAAATTAACTTTGGACTTCTCCATATGAATTTTGGACTTCTTTAGGACTATGTGACTCTTCCACATATGGATCTTGGACTTGCACAAATTACATTTTGTCATTTTCCTTGAAAATACATCATCACATTTCATATGATGATGTGAAATGACACGTGGACACATATTGACCATTATGACGACACTTGTATAAGTTTCAACTTCACAATGATGACACGGGCTTCACAATGAGGTGGTAATGCCAAGATTTCTTCTCGGCTACTTCATCTTGCATTATGGATGGTAGATTTGTTCTATGCTTCATATTCATGGAAGATCTGATCTATTCTTCATCTTCACCTTGCAAAGGGTCTTGGATCAATTTCAGAACCCTTTGAGTCATCATGCGATTTCTTTTTTCTGTCTTTGTTCATGACATGCTTCATGTCTCCATGATAGATCTCCTTTATTCTTCTTCTCCATAGGTGTTTTTGTATGCTTTCTACTTGATATCTGCTTTTAGCATTACCTTTCCATGCTAGGAAGGTACTCCTACCATTGAAAATCATTCATGACAAAGCAAAATCTATCTTAAAAACATTTGTTCTATCACTACTTAGCTTATGGAATGATTAACTCATGATAGGCTTGTGAGAGAGTTAAAATAAGGAGGCTTGACAAGGAGGGCACAATTGAACTCATCGGTGGCTTAGGAAGGCTCCACTATAAATTTTTACTATGATATGCACTATGAAGAGGAGCTCTCCTTGGTTCAACACAGTGGGGAAGCTGAAGGGACAAGGTGGGAAGGCTTGTTGCTTAAAGATGTGCCATGCGCCCTAGAAGAAAGAGAGGAAGATTTGAAAACACAATTTGACTAGTCAAGTACTGAGGGGAGGCCTCCTTCAACCTTTCCTACTGTTCCATGCTATGAAGAGGAAGGGGATAGTCAAGGCTTGAGCGCATTGGAGAAGAGGGAAGGGTGAAGCCTTCAAGCTTCAAGACTATTCTATGTGCTAGAAGGAAGAGGAGGCCTTTAGAAAAGTGTAGTTTGATTGGTAAATGCCTAATTATCTCTTCAAACTGTACTGTGCACTAAGGGGGACTTGATAAGGAATATGCTTGAGCACATAGCGCATTGGGGAAGGAGGAAGGATGTAGGATTCAGGGTTCAAGACTTTTCCATGCGCACAAAGTGAGAGGACACCTTAAGGAAAGAGAAATTTGACTCAACAAGGGGCCACTGTTGATTTGTAATATGCTTTTACTTATAAGCTAGCACATTTTGACCCAATAGTGGGTGCTTGTTCATCTGAAATGTGATTTTTACTTGGGGAAGCCATAGAATGTAAGCAACTTTGTCTTTGAGGGTTTTCATTGCATTGGGAGGATAGGAGGGTCTTTGCATTGCATTTTCTTCTTTTGAAAGAGGGCGTAAGAAGTCCATGATATTAGCTAGGATTTCTCTATTTTTCATGCAAGGAAGAGGTGACCAAAAATCAGTGCAACAAGTCAGTATAAGCAAGAAGGATTAGGTGACTACCCTTGGGAGGCTCATAATGTGCAACAGTTTTGAGGTGACCTTGAGGAAGACTTAGTGCACCAATATTGGTGATTAGGATTGCATCATTTATTCCCATTAATAAGTTAATATACTCACTTGGTAAGAGGGCTAATGCCTTCAGAACTTTCACTGAGATGAAGGACCAAGAAGGGCTCTTGAAATGGCTAAGTGTGGGATCAACATGGTAAGAGAAAGAAATGCATCTTAACAGAACCCAAACATGGATAACACACATAAATTCCTTCAAAAAAAGACAAAGAAATGTAAAATACTCATGAAAATCAATCACACCTTGAAACAACGGCAAAGAGATACTTATTTCTAAGTGCGACAGTTGAAACGATACATTACAACACCTATAATCGAAGTTACGAAAAAGGTGACAACTATGACCAAAAGGTGCACTAAGCTGTAATAATGTGTCTAATGCATAGGCTGATTATATTTAGGACCATGTAATGTAGAAGGGTGCACCAAATCTAACTTTGGTGATACAAAAAGGTGCGACACATGTATTAGTGAGAACAACAAAAGTGATACCTACGACATGAGGAAAACATGAAGACGAGACTTGCAAAATGTGACCAACCTTGAAAGAGACACTTGCTAGAGCAAATATAACATGAAAATTACACTTATTAAAGTGAAAACGAGCAAAAGTGACGACTGTGAACATAAAAGTGACACTTGTAAAAATAACGGTGCGCAAAAGCGACAATTAAGAAAACTCATTGAAATAGAATTATAAACAAAATCCAAGTGAGGGATACTGTCAATGAAAGTGCACATTGACTATCTGCATGTGCTGAACATTGCACAAGTACTATATGATGAACGATGTTATGCTTTTTTAAGCTTGTGTAAGGAAAATGTGCTCATAAGTTTATCAAGGAATGAGCATGTGTGACCAAGTGACTTTGAAAGTTATAACTTTGAGAAGAAGACGAATGCTTTAAAAAACATCAATTGACCATGAGGTAACCATATGGTGACAGGCCATAAGATCCTTAGTAGGCTCCAAAATTCAAGTGTAGGCAAAATTTTGGAGGGTGTTGATTGTAGTGTCAACAAATTCTTATCTTGGCCATATAAAGTGTTATTTATGCCACAATTTTGGGCATATGGCCAAGGATTGTAGGATGCCTAGATCCTTAAGGCCTTTAGTTCAAAAGTAACAAACAAAGGAGAATGCACTTTAGCCAAGGAACCAACCAAGGAATATGTGGAAGAAGAAGGAGGAGCAACTAGAAAGATGTGGCATTGCATTTTGTTCACATGATGATGATGATATGTGGTATATTGATAGAAAAGTCTCACACCATATGTAAGGAGATAGAAGGAAATTTCACTTCATGAAGAGAACCAATATTGGTTGTGTTGTTTTTTAAGGTAATGAAACTGCAAGAGTGTTTGGAAGGGATAAAGCCAATCTTGGTGGGAAGAAGACCAATGTAGATGATGTGTGGCTCATTGGAGGCTTAAAGAAAAACATTTTTACCGTGAGCCAAATGGTTGATAGAGGACAAATAGTGGTTTTCAACTCCAAAGGTTGGATCATTTGGAAAGAAGGATCAAAAATAGTGATTTCCAAAGAAGTCAAGACACCAGATAATGTGTACGTGTTGAAGGGAAGAGTGAGTAGTAAGAAGAGACCAATGGAGCCTCTTCCTCATTAGATTTAGACTAGGAGATATCAACCCCTACTGCAGTCTATTATTACATGTTAGATATACTTGATTGCAGAGGTATATATGAGACTAACATGGTCTCAAGGGGAGTGTTGGCAACTTGATGAGTACCAACATCAACGATTTTTTGATCCATTGTTTTCATGCAACCTCATATGAACAAGGTCATCATACACATATGAGGTAAATTTTTTTCAAAGGGAGATATGCATGGTATGAGTTATTTAATATTTTCCTTATTGTTTTCACATAATTATTTCTAGCAACCTTACATATTTTTCCCTGAGTGAATTGGGTACATTTTTTAGCCATATATATTCTCTTAGTCTCCACTGAAAGTTGGATGAAAAGGTGTACAACCATGCATAGAGGTGATTTGAGACTTGAACCAACCATGTGTAGGTTGTTATATGTTGATTATTTAAGCCATGTATTTGTTTTTGTTTCATCATTTTATATTGGTTGAGGGTCCACTCATTAGTGTTTTGAGTCTTCATGGTGATAGGCATGTTTTGGAGGAGTCCCATGAGTTCATTTTGTAGCCATATGTATGAGCTAAAGATGTTGTGATAACGATGATATGTCATGTTTTGAGTCATAATTGTTGGGCATTGGATAATCCAACACTCCCTGTGTGTTTCACGACATGGCTGAACCACCTCTCATGGATCCGTTAACTCTGGAGATGTGTCCATTTACTAACACCTAAGATTTTTGGTGTAACGACAATAATGATTACAACAAGTGGTATCAGAGCCAAAGGTCTTGAGTTCGAATCACACCCGGCTCACACCCGGGGGGGGAGGTTTTAGTGTAATGACAATCATGATTCCAACAATAATTTGGTCCATAGGAGATGATTATAGCAACATTGTATTTCATTGATGAAATCATGCAATATGCTCATGAATCCATGTACTTGCATTGTATTTATCATTAGGTCTTCTGGTGGATGAAAGAGGAATCATGAGGTCATGTAATGGGCATGTACGAGGTCTTATGTCACTGCTGCAACCCTGTATTTACATTGTATATGTCATTTAGTCATGGTCATATGGATTCTTGGTCCATCTTGTGCTTTTGTCTTATAGAAAGGAAGCATAATTGCAGCATAAGAGATTCACTATAGATTTGAGCTGATTTTGGAGATGGAATGAGTTCAACACGGGGGATTCACTCAATGAACTTCTGACATATCACATGCATTCATGGCATACTAAACAATACCCTTAATTTGACTTCATATTGGAAAATACCTCTAAAAATAAATTATTTAACCCCCTGCCAATACGAACCCAATACACATTCCTAATTAAAAAAACCCCTACATTCACTAGATATTATAGGAATCCATTTTTTCATCAACATTTTTTACACCCCTTTATATTTTTTCATTAATTTTGAGCTCCATTTTTTATACTTACCAATATAAAAAACTCTTTACCCCCTATTATATGCTCAATATATTATGTCATTTTTTCCTCAATATATATCCCCTAACATGAATGCACGTGGTGTAGTATTTCTCCCCCAGTGAAGCCCTCATGGGGTTCAGGGGGAGAGTTATTTTCTCTTGTTTACTTCAACCATCCATTATTGGCATTATGATCCACTTGGAGGTGTTCATGTTGTGCCTCATGTTATGTTATGAATGTGGAGTTTTTGACCTCATTAATTGACCAGATAAGTTGATGGTAGCCATTGATGTTGCTGTTGGAGAGTATGTGATGGTGCCTCATTTGGATATTATTGCACATTGCTGATTACTTATGATGCTAATTTTTGATCTTGTATGGTTTCCTCATGTGCATATTACTGCTTCTTCTAGAGATGATTTGTTTGACATGTTGCTCATGGGAGATGCTTGATGATTATTGTGTTATGCTACTTGTTGCTGCTGACATGAGAAGCATGGATACATGTTGATTTACATTCCTATTCAGCCATGTAGAGTTTAGTTGCTACAATTCTTGTGCATGCGTTCTTATTGTCTTATCAGATGGAGTTGACCCTTTTCCATTGATGTCAAAGGGGTAGAGATATATGGGGATATTAGTATGGAGATTATGTGTGGTTGCCATCAATAAAAAAGGGAGAGATTGTTCACATTATGGATTTCATGGTTGCAACTATATGGTGTTGGTAGTGTTTTCATTGTTGCAACTAGCTCCAGTTGGCATTGATGTCAATGTAGTGCTAGTCTAGTTGATGCATTGATGTCAACCTTGTGATGCCATGTGATGATTTGTATGTTGGCATTGATGTAGGATGATGACATTGGTATGGTTTATATGCAGATCTACATGTGTTGGTGATGGTTGCTCAGGTGCTAGTGATGTTTGTGCTTCATGTTGATGAGCATGGCAGATTAGGTATTCATAATTAGGTCTTCATGTTGGGCCTATGCTCATGACTTGTTACAATGATGTTTTTCGCTTATCATGATGTTAGAGACCTGCTACAAACTTATGCAGATGTGTTGCAGCTTGTGTAGGTGTCAAATTAGAGCATAGGACTTGTTGATATTCATGTCAACCCTTGTTTGTTGGATTTTAGGTCAACTTGGTAGTGGCACTTGGTAGACATGTCTAACCCACTTGCAAAGGTGTCACAAATCTTGGCAGGTTTGGAGGCATGTACGCGAGCTGATGAAGGTGTCCATATAGGTGGCAAAGGTTACGACATGAAGGCTTATGGTATTATCCTATACTTTTCCCTAACCACTAGGAGGAAGGCTTGTGCATGCAGATGGAGGCTCTTGGCCACTGGGAGGAAGGCCTGTGCATGCGGATGTAGTTGAGATCTAGCCTTGTTTTGTGTGTGGCCGAGCCTCTACATGAAATTTTCTCCAGATTCCTTGTACAAATCTAGTGAATTTTATTCGTAGAAACTTATAAATTAATGAAATAAGGTCAAAAATTTTAAGTAAGTCCTCCAATGGGTGTGAACACCTTTAGTGCACAAGTAGTGATGGTTATGGATGAATTTTGTCAACATTGTGCACCTTTGATCCCAATCCAAAAGTGGAATTCACCCAACATATTATATATACTCCATTTTGGATATGAGATATGGTTGGTTGAGTGAGTGTGTGAGTTAGAGAGATATAGAAGAGGAAGAATGCTCAAATACACTAGAGAGAAGAGATACTTTAGTGCATGAGTGAATATGACAGTGTAGTGAGTGTATTTGAAGCATGGAGCAAATTTCTGAAGTGATATATTAGATTTGAAAATTAGATTCATGGCTGGTGTAGCAGAGACTATTTTTCAGTATGTGGAGCAGAGAGTTATGGAAATGAAGATACAGAGTATAGAGTGTATTATATTTTTGTGATTGGTCCATCTATTTTGTAGAGATGTTGGTGCATATGGTAGATTATTTTTCTACTATAGATTTATTGATGGTTTGATGTTATGGCTAAGTGTTAGATGTGTTTATGCTGCTAGATGGTTATGTTATTACAGATTTGATGTTTGTATTGGAGGCACTATTTTTCTTGAGTAGAGAGCATACTTTATGTGGTGTTTTTATATTATTTGTTGATGGTGTTTTTCTATTGAAGATTGGATTGCAAAGCCGAACCTTTTTGAGCATAGAGTCTATATCCAATTTAAAAATGAATGAAATTGAGTTTTTCATAGAGTAGAGGAGTAGTGGCCTCTGACAAATTGGTGTTTTCCAAATTGGAGTCGTGATTCCGTGTTAGTAACAATGTTGCGGAAATGGCCCAGTGATAGCTGGAATAGTTGATTGTCATCGACTCACTGTGATTTGTGATCAAGTCTCCTAGTTTGTGGTGGTAGGCTATATTAGTTGTGGTTGAGTCTCCTAGCTGGTGCAACCAACATCTATGTAAAATACATTTTTCTTAACATAATAGAGAATTAGAGTAGCGCAACAACACCAATGGTTGATTTTTGTCTCAGAGGGGTTTTCCACTAGATATATTTTGTCTCATGTGTGATGATGTGATTGTGCCTTGACGTGTTGCTTATTGTTGCTGTCATGGTTGTGTTTGTTTAGCTGCTTGTATGGTTTATGCTTATGTGATGATCTACGAATGCGTTGCTGGTTAATATATTATTGATTAAGTAAAGAAGTTTAAATTAGTAAAAAAATGTAATAAGACACACTACTGATTCATCCCCCCCTCTCAATAGTGCTCAAGGTTTCTAACATTTTGCAGAGATATATCCATGCAACTCAATGATAACATAACTAAGAACCATGATTAGTTTATGGAACATCAAAATTTAGCTATGTGACTGGGATGCATCTAAACCATAATTCTTCGAGGAAAATGTCTTTCTTCTCCAGGAACTCTTGCAACACCAATTAATATTTCTATGTCAACATGATCTTCTTTGGGCTCCAATGACACATTGAGTTTTTTATGGCAAATTTCTCAATGTTTCTGGCCTTTGTATTTTATACACAATATCATTTCTTTTATGTTATGGACAAACACACTTATTGTTTTGGTCATCATGTAAGTTATAGTAGTATTATGTCATGGATGAAACAAAACTAGGACATTGCTATTTTTTGGTCCAAATCTATCTTTTCTAGCATTGGTCTAGTTTCCCGAGTGGAAAACCAAAACCGGAAAGAATCTTGAAGCTTACCAGAAAAACAACAACAACAAAAATTAAACTACTAATAAATTGTGTATAAAATTTTTACTACTTATTTTAATAATCTGAAATTTATTTAAAAAAACATATATATATATGTATATGTATAACTTACTTTTTATTAAAATTAAAATTAATTATTTTTTAACACACTCTCTCACACCCATATATCTAACAAAATTGAAGCA
Source organism: Pinus tabuliformis (assembly GCA_031772625.1). Lineage (NCBI taxonomy): Eukaryota > Viridiplantae > Streptophyta > Pinopsida > Pinales > Pinaceae > Pinus > Pinus tabuliformis. Next base: position 346,378,483 of record CM062816.1, read on the forward strand.
TAAAAATAAAAATCACTGTCTAAATTTAATTACAACTATATATTTTATAAATAAATTAAATATTTCAAGGTATACACATAAAATACTCATGGAATCTAATAATAATATTTTTTAAAACGTTGCAAATCATCCCAAAAAAATATTAAAAGCAATTTTTATTTTAAAGATGAAAGATGGGATTTGGACCTAACAATGACAATTTCTCACATGGCATCAATTGATAAACTTAAGCTCTTACGTTGAATCTAACTCTTGGCTGAATCAACCCTTTCTGAGTTTTTACAGTAGCTTTGAAACTTCGTATAGGGTTTACAAAACCTCCCTACAAGACAACTCTCTCATTCTCTCTTTTTCCACACAATGTTTTATTTTGGGTTTTTGCAAAAAGAAAAGTCAAATGTAAGGTTCATTCTGGCACTGAGATGACATATTCATACTTTCCAAATCTCTCCCCTTAAAATTCGCAGTAAGGAATTTTCAGCAAACTTTGGTTTATTCTCTCTTAGTTTCATTTCCAGGTTATGGTTGTTAATTCCTTCATTGTTGTATGGTTGCAGATTTCTATTCATGCACAATGGTTGCAGATTTCTATTCGTGCACAAGAGCACAAAAAACTCTTATTGTCTTGTCATGGAAGTGTATTTAGAGTACAAGGGGTTTTCCTTTGTTAACCAACTTTTGATATTCAGTTATTAAATCCTTGGTTCTTTGTTATTAGGGATTGTATTTGTTCGTCGTATAAATTTCCTTTTTTTTATTCGTAATGGGTATCCAAGGCCGAAATTCGTGATTGCTATTCTGTCACCAGAAATACGAGATTCTCATGAGATAGATTTTTGTGTTAAATCTCCTTCGTATTTTTGTTTTGTTAAATTTATTTGGTAAGTTGTTTGGGTTTACAATTTTAATCTAATTTTTTCCCATTTTAGGTATTTAATAGGGTTTAACCACCCCATTCAAAGATGATTTTGTTGGTATTGACATAGCTCTAGACACTCAAGTAGAATTTGGAGAATTCCAAAGAAATCCAATCTCTCAACAAAATTGGGATAAAGTTGAGCCAAAAGACTGCGATTCAAAATAAACTCATGAGGGTATCTCTTTAGGATCCACTTCAATGTCTATAAGTTGGTTAATGGGTAGAGAGACATGTTCTTGGTTTCCTAATAAAGTTTACTAATATAACAACCACTATCGAATGAGAACCCTCGTCCATGCTATTTCACAGATAAACTCTGTCACGACTGCCTATAGCCCTACCAAGGTACATTAGCTTCCTAAATTTTCAGTTTGGTAAACGTTTATGATCCCATTAATTAACTAAGATTCTAATAGAGTTTTTCTTCATTTCAAAGTTTTGAACCATCTAATTAACTAAGATTGTAACAAAGTTTCTCTTTGTTTTAGATTTTCTCTCCAAACCCATCTCCAAATTCTCTTCAACCATATAATCATAATTGTTCCTCCAGGTACAAAGATTATTGTGACATTGGGTTTCTGCTATGTGTTCTTAAATGCTAGAGGGTGTCGCCAATTTCCAACGACAATAATGGATTTTTTTTTGAATTATTACTTAAAGCCTCCGCATACTCAGGTTTGAGTTATCCTTTTAATGTTTGTATTCAAATTTGCTTAAGTTATTATTCGGCATAATGAGAAATCCACTCGATCTTAATGCAAATTATTCTTTTAGCAACTCTCAGTGGAGATAATAAACTATCTTGTAACTATAATCCCAAATTTCCCAATTTTTTTACTGATAATTAATTGTTTTAAGCAACACTTAAGTTTTTTATGTGCATGCATTATATTTCCTTATTTCTATTGTTATTCCTAATTAATGGCTCTGTCCAAATTATATATGGATATTCAATAATTATTTCCTTTATACTAGTGTGGTATATTCTAAACCCACAATATACATTTGTGGATGTTCTATTTGCTTTGAAATGCCTTGCTACACCAGGGTACCAAGTTGAGCTAGCCTTCAATATTGGAATATGGTGAGACAAACTGTAACCTCAAGTGTTTATTTTAGCTATGCCTTGAGGCCCTACACGAGATCATATATGAGCAACATTAAGTTTCAAATTATACCTCTATTGAGAGATAGTTTCCTTGGTGCTGCCCTGAGCTATGCATGACCCCCCTTGCCCTTTCTGTTGAACCTCTCAAGTTGTTGTCTTACACAATGCATTTGCAATGACAAATGGAGAGAAATTCTATGTATCATTCCATCATATTCAAACCATCATGGACATGTCCCTCAAGAAATTTTGTATCTATCCCTAGACTTCGAGGTTGTGCTTGCTTAGTGTGTCAGACACAGTGTAAAGTCACCAGTTAGCAATTGAATTGTCAGGTTAGAGATACCAGACAATATTAGAACCCCAAAGACCATCGTTTTTAGTATCAAAGATGCCAAAGGTGGTCCTAGCTTGCATTTTGTTTAGCAATGAGCATGGCTTGGGTAGCATTGTCCTAATGAAACAATTTAGAGCAAAAACTAACAATGTTTCAAAATTTCATTTTTCTTTAAATTCTTCTATTAAAAGGTCTATTCATTTCTAATAAATTATTGTTTTACTAGCATATCATTCAATGAAATCAAATTTTGGCTCTATATAAAAGCAAAATTGTCTTTATTGGAAAACAACCTCTGATTTCATTTCTGAAAGCATGAACAATATTCCCACTTACTCGATAATTAAGTACAATCATTGTTCACTTGTTTCACATATGGATTCCAGGTATATAGAATTATTCAAATAGTTTTCAAAATCAACATTAGATTACCAAACCTTCTATGAATAATCACACCTAGAATAAATGGGATTAACAATAGAACCTGAAGGTTCAATATCCATCTTCCTTTGAACCATTCTTGAGAAGGGCATAAGTGTGAGCGTGTATATGCCTTCAGAGTGTAGTTTTCGAGGAAGCACACAACCCAAATCTCATCCTTAGTGTTAGAAAGCAGTTTGATGATGATGCCACACCACCAACAATTGGTGCCACAAGCTTCCATTGCATCCCTAACTGAGAAATGGTTAGTAAAATGTATGTAGGAAGGAATGGGTCTCACACCATTGTGTAGAAAAATCTCCTCCTCCACGAATTCCTTTCCATGATCAATCACAAACTTATCATATTACATCTTACAACATTGACCATGTATGGTAACTACAAGGATAATTCCTTGGAACTAGGCCTTGCCATATCGATCCTCACTATTGCATATAACCTCAACTTTCATCCCTTCCCTCAATTGCATTCCACCACCTTTCCTCCTCCTCCTCTTGCAAGAGTGCTAGAGTATAAATAATATAAATGTGTAAATAATTTGACAATATATAGTTTTGATTTTTTATAGATCCCAACATGAATAATGAGGTTTAAGCGATATTATTTACTAAAATAAAAGTTGTATGTGAAAATAATTGCATCTATAACAACATCAATATTATTCACGATATTAGACAATAATTACTCTGAAAATATCCATGTAAAAAAACTACTCACAACTATATGTTGTCAAATATCTCATTATTGTTCATAGAATGAGTTTTTACATAAACAATTTAAGAATTCCATCTTTACTAATTCCATTTGGACATTGCTAATTAATGAGTGGTTATGGACATCATAAATGTGTATATTAATGGACATATCCCCCAAGTAACTTGGTATCTAGCCCTAGATTTCTAGGCTGTGCTTGATTGGTGTCTTAGGCTCTAGTGTAAAGTCACCAACTAACAATTGAACTGCCAAGTTAGAGATATTGGATAATATTAGAACCCCAAAGACTGTGGTTCTTAGTAACAAAGATGCTAAAGGTGGCCTTGGATTGCATTTGTTCAACAATCAACATGGTTTGGGTAACATTTTCCTCATGAAACAATTTAGAGAAAAAATTAACAAAGTTACAAAATTCTCAAATTTCCTTAAATTCTTTTATTAAGAAGTCTTTAACTTATGCTAAATTATGATTCTACTATATCATTAAATGAATTTTTGCTCTATACAAAAGAAAAGTTGTCTTTTATGGATAGCCACCTCTGATTTCATTCCAAAATATGTGAACAAGATTCCCTCTTTCTCGGTAATTCATTGCAATCATTGTTCACTTATTTCACATAAGTAGATGCACATACTCCTCCACCAGTAAATTTTCGTCATCCATCACAAAATTATCATATTACATCTTACAATGCTAAACATCTGTGGTAATAGCGAGGATAACTCCCTAGAACCAGGCCCAACCATTTCCATCCTCACTGCTGCATACCTCAACTTTCACCTCTTCCCTCAAATCCATTCTACCACCTTTCCTCCTCCTCCTCCTTCTCATCCTGCAAGGGTGCCACAGTATAAATAATATAAATGCATAAATAATTTGATATTACATAGTTTTAATTTTTCTAGATCGCAACATGGCCAATGAGGTTTAAGCTGTATTATTTACTAAAATAAAAGTCATATGTGCAATTAATTTAATTTACGACAACATCAATATTATTCACCATATCTCAGAAAATAATTACTCACAATTATATCCAAATAAAAAATTTAATCACAAATATATTGTAATGCCCTCCTCCCACATTTGCCCAAGTTACTGGCCTACTGGGGTAAACAAGTGACAAAGAGTTACTATGATATGATTAAACCTTATAGATCACCTTAAGGAAGTGGAATCGACAAACCAAACACCTTAATGACTTCCCTATCAGTTGCTACAGGACCCCCAATGGCTAAACCACCCTTCCAGGCGCTCAAACCCTGAGTTAAAACTCTTTTTTTAGTGCCCTTATATCCCAAACACTGGCATAACACTGCTTTATTTCGACTAAAACCCTCCAATCGCACACATGATTCCTACAAGGGAGTGCCTGCAGTCTTTTTAACCTAGTTATGTGCCTGCATCCGCGGGATTTAAGCCACTTTTTCAGGATATGATCTAGACCTCTGCCTAGAACTTAATGAAACTTTCCAGAACCATGAATGACACAAGGAAAAAGCATTCCATACAAATATTAGACAAGAAATTAAAGTAACAAGGCCTAGCCATGATAATCATTCTATCAAACATATCATGAACATGAAATCTACAGGTCATGAATACACATATGAACCTAGGGGTCTCATAGTTCTTTGAGAATAATCAAGAAGGTATAATTCTCTCTCATATTAGCTACAATAACATCTATTAGGTCATGCATTCGATAACCAACCACATATTCATCAAACATGTCAAGAGCCATAAATAATATACATCATATAACCAACATATAAACAACAATAACCAACATATAAACCATGGCAACTCAACCATATTGTCACCATCATAATCAATACATATGATCATAAATCATAATAGAAATACCTCTTATTAATATATCAAAATTCCAACCAAGTAAGGGACTTCCACATACCACTCAACCATAGACTCGACCGAACGAAATCTTTCTTTTATCTAATCACCCTCGTTCCATATTCCAAGAATGAATGTGGGTTCTCATCCAATGACCAAAACAAAACCAAATGAGATCTTCTAGAGGCCAAACTACCCTAACCCTCAACCAGTGATTCCACCTCACAGTTAAACATCATTAACCATCACCAGATCGATCTCTACCCAGGTTCCCCAGAAATCCAGAGCATTTGTTCCAACCAAGGCTTCCAGGACTAGTAATTCAACCCACAACTACTGCAGGGGTCTAGAGAATTTGTCCAAATAGGGCTTCCAGGACTAGTAACTCAACCCAAACTATTATAGAGCTTCCAGAGTATTTTTCTAACCAAAGATCCAAGAACTAGTAACTCAACTCATAGCCAAATGAACATGAGCACCAACCAAAAAGCAAAAGAGAAAACCCAGAACACCATGGCTATCTAGGAAATGGAAAGGATATATGCAAAACCATTGTTAATCCAAGCAATCCTCCATGCCAATTACAACTCATAACCAAGAAATCACATGCATGTGCAATGCATGCCAAAACTAGCAAGGAAACTATACATGCAAGTAATCTGGTTGTAGTTGTCAATCCACTTGTTCCCTTGTGCTTTCCTAATTTCCTTTGCCTTCTTTCCCCAGATCCAAAGTATGCCACATTCCTCTAAGAGTTCTCCAAGAAAGCTCTAAGTGTCCAAGAGTATGAGAGAGAGAATAGAATGAGAGCTCCAAGATAAAACTGACCAAAAAGTTAACACTGACAAAAACCATGAACTGATCCTCATAAGCCTTTTTATCATTGAGGCCTCCATTTTTTTCAAATCCATTATTTTTCCTTCATTTTCCTCCTCACATGCAACCTATGACCTTTCACCTTCCTTTTCTCCTAATTTCCATTATTTTCATAAATACATGCAAAATAATACATCTTGTCTTTCCAAAGCCTTTGTGATTGCCTTTTCCATAAGAAACGAAAATGAACACACACTAGGATGTTTTTCCCACCATTCAGCTTGGAATATGTGTCCCATGACCTTGGTATTATATACTTTTTTACATGGATTTTTAACCGGGGTTGTTACATATATGTTGTGAGACATCCTGTTATTGTCTATAGAATACTTTTCTGCATAAACAATTTAAGAATTCCATCTTTACTATAAATAAACTTTGAACATTGAGAATCAATGGGATGTTATGGATTTCATAAATGTGTATATTAATGGTCATGTCCCCCAAGAAACTTGGTATATGGCCCTAGACTTCTAGGCTATACTTGATTGGTGTCTCAAGCATTAGTGTAAAGTTGTCAACTGGCAATTGAACTTCCACGTTAGAGATATTGCACAATATTAGAACCCCAAAGATCATGGTTCTTAGTATTAAGGATGCCAAAGGTGGCCTTGGCTTGCATTTTTTTCAACAATGAGAATGGTTTGGGTAGCATTGTCTTCATGAAACAATTGAGAAAAAAATTAACAAAGTTGCAAAATTCTCAATTTTCCTTAATTTTTTTCTGTTAAAAAGTCTTTTAACTTATGCTAAATTATGACTCTACTATCATATAATTCAATGACTTCAACTTTTGGCTCTAGAAAAAAGAAAAGCTATCTTTTTCGGATAACAAGCTTTGATTCCATTCCAGAAAACGTGAACAAGCTTTCCTCTTTCTCGGTAATTCATTGCAATCATTGTTCACTTGTTTCACACAAGCAAATGCACCTCCTCCTCCACCAGTGGTTTTCCATCGTCCATCACAAACTTATCATATTGTATCTTACAATGCTAATTGTCTATGGTAACAATGAGGATAAATCTCCTCCTCCTCCTCCTTGAAGGGCGCCAAATTATAAATAATATAAATGTATAAATAATTTGACAGTACATAGTTATAATTTTTCTAGATCGTAGCATGTCCAATGAGGATTAAGTTGTATTATTTACTAAAATAAAAGTTGTATGTGCAAATAATTTCATGTGCAACAACATCAATATTATTCACCATATCTGACAATAATTACTGACAAATATATCCAAGTAAACTTAGCTCTCACAAATATATGTTGTGAGATATCTCATTAATGTTTATAGAATATGTTTTTGCATAAACAATTTAAAAATTCCATCTTAACTAAAGAAAATTTGGACATTGAGAATCAAAGAGTTGTTATGGATACCATAAATGTGTATATTAATGGTCAATTCCCCAAGCATCTCAGTATCTAGCCCTAAACTTATAGGCTATGCTTGATTGGTGTCTCAAACACTGGTGTAAAGTCACCAACTAGCAATTCAACTATCAGGTTAGAGATTTTTGGACAATATTAGAACCTCGAAGACCATGGCTCCTAGTATCAAAGATGCCAAAGGTGGCCCTGGTTTGCATTTTGTTCAGTAATGAACATGTTTTGGGTAGCATTGTCCTCATGAAACAATTTAGAGAAAAAATTAATAAAGTTGCAAAATTCTTAGTTTCCCTTAAATTTTTCCATTGAAAAGTCTTTTATCTTGTGCAAAATTATGGTTCTACTATCATATCATTCAACGACTTCAACTTTTGGCTCTAGACAAAAGCAAAGTTATCTTCACTGGATAGCAAACTATGATTTATTTAAAGAAAATGTGAACAAGCTTCCCTCTTACTTAGTAATTCATTGCAATCATTGTTCACTTGTTTCACATATGAAGGTCATGTATATAATCATTTTATGGAAAGAAAATGGTGTCAAAACATCTGGCATCCATTTAAATGTATAAATAATTTGGCAGTAAATAGTTTTAATTTTTCTAAATCACAACATGACTAATGAGATTTAAACCATATTATTTACTAAAATAAAATTTATGTGCAAATAATTGCATCTACATCAACATCAATATTATTCACCATATTGACAATAATTACTCACAAATATATCCAAGTAAAAAATCTACTCGCAAATATATGTTGTGATATATCTCATTATTGTTTATAAAATAAGTTTATGCGTAAACAATTTAAGAATTCCATCTTTACTTAAAAAAAAAACATTTGGACATTAAAAATTTGTAAGTTATGGATATCAAATATGTATATTAATATTTGAAACAAAAATTTAGCAATTCCAATATTTTCCAAATTTTATACCAATTAATCAATATTTGTCAAGTCAAAAACATAAATAAATATTTAGATACTTTTATTCCCAACTAAACCAATGTCATCATGCTAATATTATAAATAAATGGTACAAATTTCATTCCTCACACCTATATTTCCATAATCATGCTTCTAAATTATTAACAACTCTGCCCAATTTATTTTGTAACCTTACATTTATATCTTCGAAATAACAATTTTCTTAAAAAAAATCCATTTAGAATATCAAAATAATCTTGCATTTATAATTCAAAAACAAAAAAATCTTCTAGAAGGCCCATTAAAAATGATGCCACATATAAGCGATAAAAAAAGTGAACTGATGACAGAAGAAAGTGATTTTAAATTCTCTTCCACTTGAATTAAATACCAGAGAATCATAGCATAGTATGAAATTTGAATAACTATTACAACTACTTATCAACGTTTGGAAATTTCTGGGCATCTCCAATGCATTAGAGGCAATTTCGCAAATTTCCACTAAACTTTTCCTCGTTGAAATATTCAAACAAGAAGAAAAAAAACGTTGTATACATCCTATCAATCAAATAAATAAAGCAGAGTAATCATTTTAGTGTTTTTTTCCCTTCCCTATTATTTGTTTATTTGTATTTGTTTTTAAGTGCTTGGGTTAAAAATTTAAATGGGCAATGCATGTCTTGCGTTATACTTCATACTTTTTATATTATTTATTATAAATTATAAATATTTATTTTAGTTTTTATTTTATTTATAATTATAAAAATAATATATATATATATATATATATATATATATATATATATATATATATATATTTGCCAAGTAATGTGAGTCTTGATATGACTAGTATATCTAATCTATAGTTTGAGTAATCACGACTCAATAGTATTTAAGCTGTCAAAATCAATCGGGGATCACACCCAACCTAGGTGACACCAATCCTTAGCATGCTGGAATTTTGCCCACAAGGTTTAGAGCTGATGAATTTTTCACCATAGAGTGTCTTAACATAACAACATGTCATCATCTATTCCACGTCTCGTGGGCAACTCATTTTCCTACATTTCACCATCTTCAAATTCATTCCCTAGGCATCCATATTATTGTTTTTCTAGATTTGTATTGCCATTAAAGCGTCGACCATCATTAGCTTACACCCACCCATAAACCGCATTGTCTTTTATTTAGTGAATATTTTATCTTCATTTTAAAAAGGACACATGTCAACAATAAGTTGAGCACAAAATTAATTACACGTCTTCTTCATACTAGGCTCTAGAATGGACCTTTCCCCATTTTTTTTTTATAAATGAAATTAAAATTAAATTAAATATTCATAGCAATGAGATTGTCTCCAAAGTAATATAGACATATTCTATCTAAACATATGTGTCTATCCATAGTTCTCGTATTTATGACTAATAACATTATTTTGGTTATATATATATATATAGATATAATGGTGTTGTATTCTCCATGGCTCTCCTTATATTTATGACTAATAACATTTTTTTTTTCGATCTCCATATCTATATGTTTATTAGTTTCAACAATATCACAACTTCCATTACTTTTTAATTCAACAATATAAAAAAATGAAATTAATTCGTTCTCGGGTTTCATTATGTTGATCCACTATTTATACATATTGACGTTATATAGATACTACACAAATAAAGAAGTAGAATAAATTGCAGTACACAACATATAAAGAAGAACTTTACATGCACCAAATACAAAAATTCCATTGTAGCACCTCCAAACAGCTTTACTACTATTATCTAAAATCAAATTCCTTCTCAAATGTATAATCCATATGCATGAATGTGACATCATGAGGGAAATTCATGATTATTGACAATCTAAACATATCCATCTTCCACAACATATAAATCATCAATGGTGTTGTATATTCCATGGTTCTCCTTGTATTTATGACTAATATAACATTACGACTAGAGTTGTGTTTGTAGATTAATATAAGAAACTTTCATGAATTCAAGTCTATAGATTAATTTAAGAATAACAAAAGTTTACATTTACACTTCCAATTTCCTATCATTCAGATATATACCATTTTTAATTCTTTATTTGAATTTTAACGTGATAGAGGAAATATATATGTCCCAATTATAAAAGTTTACATTTGCACTTCCAATTTCCTATCATTTAGATATATACCATTTTTAATTCTTTATTTGAATTTTAACGTGATAAAGGAAAGACATGTGTCCAAATTATAAAAGTTACCTAGAAGCAAGAACATTAAGATTTCTCTTTCACTCATATTGGGCTACATTTAGATCACATAACATATCAAATCTATCTTCATCTATGCTCTTCTTCCATATGCTACCCACTTACCATGCTTACTTTGCAACATCTAGTGTAATTGCTAGATTTTATTTTATTTATTTATTTAATTTCATTTTAGTGACATTAGATGTATCATGAAGTGAGCGTTTTGATGTTTATATCATGTATTGATTCCTTGATTCCTATCAGTGTTTAACAACCATTTAATTTATATTCTTGCACTAGTTATACCATAATCAAATTTTAAATTATTAAAAAACCACATACATCACAAAAATTAAATCATGAAAATATATATATATATATATATATATAAAGATAGGCCAGAAAATTTGAAAATCGAAATGTTTTCCTAAAAGTAGATTTTGTTTACTAAACTAAATAAAAATCACCACAAAACTTTCTATTTTTTTAAAGAAAATTTTCTTCATTTCATTACAACCAAACAAAAATACATATGATGTCTTTCCTTGGTGTGCTGCTAGTAAATGAAATCAATGAAAAAGTTTCTTTAACCTCCATAAACAATATTGATGTCTTGAAAGTTCAAAACTATAATACTACTCTCCTGTGGCCTCAAGCCAATCAAAGAAACTATTAACCCTACACTAAAAAACCACTAAGGAAAAGTATCAAAAGAAGAGTGCACCGAGTTCATTATCCAATCTTGGGGGACACTGATTCTTTGACTGTTATAAGTTTTTTGTTGCTCCCTAGTGAGCAACTTAGATATGGGGGAAGACCAAACAGAGCCTCTATTCGCTCTAATCATCAACCTAACCCTCATGTAGTGAGTTGAATCTCATTTAGAATGGGCGGGGCCTCCTCCCACATTACATTCTTGTCGACTATAATTCATCCCAAAATCATCTTGAGATGCCAATATATGTCAATCGTGTGCATGCATTTGTTAAATGTCCCTCTAGTGTGATTGACGTAACATATCCAATCTAGAAATTCACCAATTACTTCCATGTCTAAAAAGCATTCCTGCTTTCCAGTTATTTTTTCGCTTAACCTAGATAATTTCCTCATATATCTATAATGGTGTATTTTTTCTATAACTTCTAGTTGAGGACTCAACTTGTTGATGGGAATGAATAAGACCCATCTCTTTGTAATAAGATGATCCCCTTCTTACTCTAGCTCATTGTCTAGGCATGATTTTGTTCAGCCTTTCCCCTGGAGCGGAAGATTACTGCAAAGAGAGGGTGATGGAGATGGGGAGGAGGGATTGTGGAAGTGAAACAAATCTAGACTCCAAGGGTGAGCCATGAGACTAAACCGAGCATGAATCCCTATAAAGAGAAAATGTCCAAGAATTTGAAGAAGAGCTAAAACAATTCCAGAGGCAAGGGGTTAGTGATATTGGTGAAAGATGTGGGGAAATTAAAAGAGAGTCTAATGAGGGAGAGAGAGGAGCGACATATGAGAAAAGAAGAAGAAGAAAAAATACCAAGGCCAACCCAAGAAGGAAATTGGGCATAGTCCACACTGATGTTAGAGCAAGAGCTTTAACAAGAAAGCACACCCTTTCAACCATGAAACTTGCAAGTGGAATCTAGAGGCCATGAGTGGTCATATGTGCTCATAGTATGAGGCACATGCACACAATTTCTCACCAACTCATGTAATGATGCTCTGGTTCTTGGGCTCTTCATTTTCCATCATATGTGATGCAACTGCCATGCATAGAAATAAACATAAAAGGATCGCAAGTGTTGTGCCTTCAAATCCTCACAATCACCATTTCACTCTGAGTTAATAACTAACTTGTTTGGCATTACCCATCTTACACTTCCATAAACTCCACATAATGTCGAATGGTGTGCCTTCATAATGAATGACATGTAAGTAAAATTATTACGTGGTGGGGGCACTATGCCTTGCCACCAACTATAAATCTTGGTAGGGAAACAACCACACACCCCAAGTTTCCCCTTCCTATAGAGAGGAAACTCCCACAAAACTTTAATTCCTCTTAAAGCATTACATAAATTAAACTATTACATAAATGGTTGAAAAATCAATGTTTATTAGACAAGTGCATAATATTATAAAAACCTACATACATCATAAGAAAATGTTAAAATACTTTATAAAATTCTAATGGACATTGAAATATTGACCTAAAAGTGGAAATATTTTACTAAAATACTTCAAATTAATCACAAAAACTTTGATCTTCTTAAAATATGATATAAATTAGTTCAATTTATATTTATTGGACAAAGTAAGAGAGAGAGCTCACTTGACAAGTTTGTAAAAATATAAAGTAAATGTAATTTGACGAATTTGTAAAAATGTAAAGTAAATATAACTTGACAAGTTTGTAAAAATCTAAAGTAAATATAACTGGACAAATTTGTAAAAATCTAAAATAAATGTAAATAAAAATTCCATATTCAAATATCCTAAATATAATAAACTGCCCATAAATGAAATACTAAGACCTAATTACCCATTCCCCTCAAATGAACATATATATTGAACCACTAATAAAATATAATATGTCACAACAATATATAAATAAGCACAAATTCAATATTCAGTGGACAACCAAAGAAATCTATAATATCACAAAATATTAGATTAACCTGAATACCCAACTAACCTTTTTAAAAAAATGAGATAAGCAAATGTGAAGTGATGCAAACTTTGATTATTAAGGTAATACATAAAATAATGAAATAGCTGAATTGACGCAAACTTATGATAATTAGGATATGACTTAAAAGTAATGCAACTCCAATGTGTATAGGACAAACAATGATTATACAATGTCGCAAAATCAGAGATGACATTAGATGTGAAATCTATGATAGGCTGAAATGAAATGACTATAAGAAATGATTGGGAAATTCGTGGAAAAAGGGTTAAAAATCATTTCGTTAAATCACTGCATGTATTTAAACATATTTTAAAATTTCAAATAAGTGGAGATGAAATAAAAGGGTGAATTTCTAACAAAAATTGATTATATTGCGGGCATAATTTATATTGGAATTGGGTTTAAATCATTTTGATTTTTATATAAATAAATAGACTATATTTGCATTCAATATTTCTACTAACAAGTTATTCAAATGATAATATAAAAAATATTTAAATTTACAATTTCAAAATAAAAAATAATAAATTTAATTTTAAAATATTTATTTCACCACCAATTACCTAAATAATGAATAGGTATCACATCTGATCGTCATTTTATTTTATCTTTGTAACTATGTGATGACATAAAGATTGATATCCCAGGATTTCTTTTGGTGGTTTTTTGTTTTTGTTTGTTTGTTTTTTTTTTTTTTTAATTAAATTGACAGATCCAAATAGTTACATGTGCGGCCTCCTAAATTATTTTATAATAGTTGTTTGTTGTTTGATCTTTGTCAGAATGTGATTACACAAAGATTGATATCGCAATATTTCATTTGGTGGATTTTTTTATTTTTATTACAGCGACATATCTGATTTTATTTTAGCATAATATTCTTCGGAAGGGATGTGATTTCATGAAGGCTTATCATCTTGCATGTTACACGGATTAATTTATTAATATTTATTCGTCTCATCCATCTTCCATCGGCTCGCCATGCTCAATGCTCTCGGTGGATTCTGGGCGATGGATCGTTAGTTTGGATATGTGGGTGATGGATCTTTTCACTACATCGTGTGCGTGCTACTGAGGCATTCAATTCAATGGTTTTGGAGTAAACTCTTGAACTTCAACATCTTCAAATTCAATGGTTTTGGAGTAAATTTTTGAACTTTAACATCTTCAAACGCTGAAGTCGAGAGCATTTTATTGATGGTGCTACAGACGCTATTGATGTAGCGAGGTGAGGACCAGAAATTGCAGAGGAGGTCGTGGGTCGTTGGTGTTGGAGTTAAGAATCTTTAGATACCTCAATTTAAATTGAGGAAAAAAATTTACTAGGGCTATAATAATGAAAAATTTGTTTTCTTTTCAAGATATTTGAGATTTGGTGGCAACATACAATGTTCATTAAAAGCACAAAATGATTTGTTGAGAGACAACAAAAAGAATGATTCAAAATATCCCTTCTACATTTTCAGCAACAACAAATATTAAGCAAGCATGGATACCCTCTAGATAGCCCACTAAGGCATGGCAAAAATGAAGACGACAAAACTATAAATGCTAAGGAGAGATTTTGAGTCAATCTGTATGTAAGAGTCTGAGAATGTAGACTCATTTTTTACACAAGTAATTGCACTGGTTACTCAAATCAGGTCTCATAGTGAGACACTCGAGGAAAGGAGAATAGTTGAGAAAATTTTGAGAAGCCTCCCAGGAAGATTTGATGCCATTGTTGTGGCCATAAAAGAGACAAAGGATATCTCACAATTTTCAGTGGACGATCTTCATGCATAACTGATTTATCATGAAAAAATATTGAATAGAGCAACAAACTCCTCATTGGAGCATGCTTTCAAGACACAAGTTTTATTTGGTCAAGGTAGAGGAAGGGAAATATCAAATAGCAGAGGAAGAGGAAGAACCCCACTCAGAGTTGGAAGAGGCAACCCTTCAAGCTCAAGTGGAAGGGGCAACAATCAAAATCCAAGTCAAGATCCAAGCCAAAGTCAAGCACAAGTCAGAGGTATGATAAATCTAGAGTTCAATGTCATTATTGTAAGAAATATGATCATTATGCAAATGAATGTAGAAAGAAGCAACATGATATAAGTAACAAACTAAGTGAAAATTTCACAAAAGAAAATCAAAACCATTGTAACATGTTTTTAGCTTGTAATGTAGCACAAGAAAATAAAAGGGATGTATGGTTTCTAGATTCAGGGTGCAACAACCACATGACAAGGAACATAGAAATGTTTTCTAATCTAGATGAAAGTGTGAAATCTGAAGTGACATTAGGGACTAATAGCGAAGTCTCTGTCATGGGAAAATGAAGAGTAAATATTCTAACAAAGAAGGGGGAGAAGAATTAAATTTCAGATGTCTATTTTGTCCCTGGTTTGAAGCATAACCTCATCATTGGGGCTTCACTCAATGAACCTCTAACATATCACATGCATTTGTGGCATATTAAACAATACCTTTAATTTGACTACATATTGGAAAATAAATTTAATAATCACATTATTTAACCCCCTACCAATATTAACCCAATATACCTTCCCAATTTAAAAACCCCTACTTTCACTAGATATTGTAGGTATCAATTTTTTCATTAAATTTTTTATACCCCTGTATATTTTTTCGTTAACTTTAGGCTCCATTTTTTATACCTGCTAATATAAAAATCCTCTTCCTCCTATATATCCCCCATTATATTATGTCATTTTTCCTCAATAAATATCCTCCAATATGAACCCACGTGGTATGGTATTGCTCCCCTAGTGAAGCCCCCGTGAACCTCATAAGCATTGGACAACTCATGCAAAAGTGCTACAATGTCTTTTTCAAGAATGGAGAGTGCACAATTTTGGATAAGTATCCAATCAAACAACTGATTGAAAAAGTCCAGATGACAAGCAATAAGATGTTTCCCCTAAAGATAAAACAAGATTTGAAGGAAGAAGGTATGCAAGCACAACTGTCAATGAATTCACAAGAGGATGAAAGAAAGTTGCAGCTGTCACACAAGTAAACTTTCAAGCAGAGGTCAAAGATGAAAAGTGGTTATGGCATTTGAGATTTGATCACCTCAATTTTCGAGGCTTGAACTCGCTGCATAGAAAAGGCATGGTAAAGGGTTTTCCACTCATAGGAAAACCTGAAAACCTATGTGAAGGATGCATCTTGGGAAAACAACATAGAAATACATTTTCAACAAGAAAGTCAATAAGGGAAAAGACACATTTGGATATTTTCCATTCAGATTTATGTGGACCAATGTAGACACCACCAATTGGTGGCAACTATTTTTTTTGACTTTCGTAGATGATTATACAAGGAAGACATAAGCCTACTCCCTAAAACAAAAAAGATAAGCGTTTGAGTGCTTCTACCAATACAAATCTCATGTTGAGGAGCAAAGTGGACACTCCATCAAATTTTTGAGGACTGACAGAGGTGGCGAATACATCTCAAATGACTTCCTACGTTTTTGTAGGGATTATTGAATTCACAAGAAATTTACAATAAGGTATACACCTCAACAAAATGGTGTCATGGAAAGGAAAAATAGAACCATTATGGAAATGTAAAATCAACGTTATTGAGTGGATTGATGAAAGAGGAAGTATATGTTGCACAACCACTTGGTTATGAGGTAGAAGGCCAAGAAGACAAGGTATATAGGTTGAGTAAATCTCTTCATGGCTGAATCAAACACTGCGTGCATGGTATAGCAGAATAAACCCTTACTTAATGGACAATGGATTTGAAAAATGTGATGTTGAGGCTACTTTGTACATTAAAGAAAGTGACAGTAATCTTCTTATTGTTGTTCTATATGTATATGATTTAATTTTTGCAGGGAGTGATGATTTCCTCATTGATGATTTCAAAGAAGTCATGAAAAATGAGTTTGAAATAACTGAATTGGGGTTGTTAAGCTATTTTTTGGGTATAGAAGTGAAGCAAACAAAAAATTGTATTTTTACTTCCCAAGCTAAGTATGTAGTAAACGTTTTGGAGAGAATTAATATGCAAAACAACAAGCCTGCACCAAATCCAACTATCATGGGGTTGAAGTTGAGCAAAGAATATTGCAGCAACAATGTCAATCTGACATTATACAAAAACATGGTGGGAAACTTGATGTATTTGACGATAATTCAGCCAGATATAATGTATGCAATAAGCTTCGTGTTGAGGTTCATGGAGATACCCAAGGAGACACATTGATAAGAAACCAAAAGGATATTAAGGTATGTCAATGGGAAAAAGGAGTATGTTATTTTGTACATCGCTACAAATGAGTTTATGCTAGTTGGTTACACTGGCAGTGACTGGGCATGAAGTTTTGATGATAGAAAGAGCATGTCAGGATATGTGTTTCATTCAGGTTCGGGAGCCATTTCATGGGCCTCCAAGAAGCAACTGATAATATCATTGTCAACACCAGAAGCTGAATATGTCGCTGCAACAATAGCGATGTGTCAAGCAACTTGGATGAGAAGAATGTTGTGGGATTTATGCCATGAACCAGAGTGAACAACAACTATTTTCTGCGGCAACAATTCCACAATTTCACTATCAAAGAATTCAGTTTTCACAAGAGGACCAAGCACATTGATGTTAAATATCATTTTAAAAGAGAATTGATTAACAATGGTGAAATTGTGCTGCAACACTCCAGGTCACTGAAGCAATTTGCAAACATCTTTATGGCGGTAGTTGTGATTAAAGGGGAGTGTTGGAAAATTAATCTCAACCACCATGTTAAATGAATTGAGAATAGGCATACTTGTGGTACATAAGTAAATCAAGCAAATGGAGTTTTACTGCAGGTTGAGGATTTTTTTTATAGGCTGAAAGACACGAATTAAATGAAATTATGAGCGGGAATACAAACTTCCTATTCTGCAACACATAAGTAATTAAGGACAAATAAACATTTAATGCAGGATTAGTAAAACATAAATTCTTATCTTTTACTTGACCACTGATATATGTACTCCACAACATATACAAGTTCAGAAAATCAAGTTTTAGTACTCCTCTGTTTGTGTGATGTAATCCTTGCAATAATCTGGAGGAAGACTTCTCTATCTATCCAATCAAGGCCTTTAGATAAATTCTAATTTCTATATCTTTGTTTTTTCAGTTTATTATTGGTTATTTAAGCTATATGAAAATTTGCCATTTAAAATTAAGAACACGTTATATTAACGGTGCCTAAAAATAGTTAGAACTTATTTTTAAGTGCCACATATATTTACCCAAAATTTTGTATGATGTTAATATTTACTACCATATTAATTTTGGATGTATTAAAAATTAGGTTTATTATTTTTTACAAATAAAATAATTAGCTTTCATTTTTTAAGGTAATTTTAGGTCATAATTACTTTAATATTTTAAAAATATTATATTTTACTATTTTAAGTGTGTAAAAAATTTAAGTTAAATAAAATTAACCTATTAAAAATATTATAATTATTTTAAGTTTATAAAATTAACATATTAAATATATTGAATAAGTTATATGATTCTATTGTATTAATATTTAGTAAAGCAAATTATTAAATAAAATTTAAAATTAATATTTAATAAAACAAATTATTAAATAAAATTTAAAATTAAACTAAAATTATACATTCAAATAAACTGAATCAATGACATTTATTAATATAATAACTATGTCATTCTACATTCAAATAAACTGAATCAATCATATTTATTAATATATAAACTGAATGAATCACATTTATTAATATAATTTTGCTAGTATAGTATTAGGTTAAGAAATCATTATGCATTTTGAATCAGTCACATTTATTAATATAATTTTGCTAGTATAGTATGAGGTTAAGAAATCATGACCGATATAAAGTTTGGCGCCTGTTCATGATGAAGGGATATCCATTGTTTTAGATTCTTACGGTCAATGAATACAACTACCAAAAGAGAAACCCAATCCCTGACCGACAGCAGTCACAGGTTGGCCACGTTTTAGGCGGTAGGAATTATGAAGAGTAAATGGGTCACCGAATTTAGTGCAGTTTCCCTGCAAAACCCTGATAGGAATTACATTTCGGAGGGCATGTTTGGATGATTCCGGTTTACAGATATGCCTAGGGCATGGCCTACCTTCCCATAATCTGTATCCTTCCCCTCCGTATGATTACTAATCCCTCGATTTGTTTCGACACACATTTTAAACAATATGACAACTGGGAGCAATTGGATTCTGTACTTGGTATCAAATCCAATTGCTTTGACGGTAACGCAACACTATATTCTGGATTTTCTTCCATACCCGATTCGTCTAATGTCAGTGACAACGTCCTTTTCGTATAGCTGCAAAAAAGGACCGAGGAAGTCCCATGATGGTTCATACCGATAAAAAGGGGTATGCAACTTGACTATTTGTGCGGTTTTCCTCACTGTATGCACTAAATAATTCTACAGAATTGTGAGCAGAGCGCTTCAATACTTAGTTTGATGAGCTGGAATCCAATAATTCTGATGTGTAAAGCTTCTGCTCCATGCAAATACTCTTTGACCTAGCTACAGCACCACTCATGAATCATCATCATCATTATTATTTTTCACGGAAAATACTGTTACTGATCACTTTGAGCTCTATAAAATGTCTAGGGATTTCAAGTTCTTCACCATTAGCGTTGGTCGATCGATCATTTCATAATATTTGTTTTTGTTAGGTCAACATGGCATTGTCTTCTCAGGTTGTAGTTGGAGTTATTGGTGAGTTTTTCGTTTAGCTGTTCATAATATAATGAGGGTAGGACCCTTGTGACAGCGAAGTAATATTTATTGGATATTATTTCGGATATACAAGAAAGTTATATATATGTGATGATGATGTTCATAATTTATTATTTATGGGGGGTTTGGATCTTGCTCATAATCAAAGTTTTCTATTGACGTAAGAAGGTTTAAGGTCACCCTACCACCTGTGAATGCACTTCTATTGACGTAAGAAGGTTTAAGGTCACCCTACCACCTGTGAATGCACGAATGTTGTAAAATATATCCTTTTTCATATCTAGGAGAGCTGAGTGAAAAATATCCTTTATTCACAGATTAAAAATTCAGTTTTTTCCTAAAACAGTAATTATTACTACTAGCAGTTATTCTGTGACGTTTGATTCATACCGGGTTGTCACCTTGGGGTTGTAGTTATGCTGTACACCCCGTTTATCAATCTGCCTTCTTTGACTTCTGTTTCTCATGATACTTCCAAAATGTATCTTGATCCGTTTCTACCTGAAATAAAATATTTCAGATCACATTGCATTTATAGCTGCAGCATTGATTATTTTTGTGTACTTTTATCGATGGGTATATACTATAAACTTAAGTCTAATAGTTGGACTTCTTTCATGTCTAACATTTCCAAAATTTTCTGGAATTGCAATACATATAACGATAGTCCATAATAAACCTAAGCAAAGTCAAATAGTTTACTTCATTCAAATAGGCTATATTTCTAGAATATTTTCAAATTCACAGTGGACGTCACGATAGACCATAGTTTTTTATTATTGAATTGGGAGTTTAGAATTGAATTTGGATGATTGAGAGTTAATATTTTAGCTGTTGTGTTTGGATGATAACAATTATATGCTCAAAATATGTATGGCTTGAACAGGAAATATAACTTCACTGGCGCTCTACTTGTCTCCCATGTACGTATACAATATTGTACCTTATTTTCATTTCTTAAATGTTAATAGTTCTTTTGGTAGAGAGTTCATTTGATTCAGTTGATTAATGAAAGTTGTGTACTGAACTAATTTAAAATTTGTTTGCAGGGCAACATTTTGGGGAATATATAAGCAGAAGTCTACGCAGGAATATTCTGGATATCCTTATGTGTTCACACTGTTTAACTGTGCTCTTGGGCTACTCTATGGAAGCCCATTCGTTAAACCCCACAGTACTATGATCCTTACAATCAATGGTGCAGGCTTTCTTCTCGAAACATTTTATCTCATGTCCTTTCTCACTTTTGCTTCCCGAAAGAAGAAGGTAACTCACCTTGTCTCAAATATAGGTTTACAGAAAAATTGCATATATTAATGAGATGTTGGATAGAGATACTTTCTCGAGCTTCTATATATGCAACACTGCGACTTGAATTCCTGCTTATTATTTTGTCATGAATACTCTTTCAGGTGATTGTTGGAATTTTCTGATAAATTCCATAACAGAGAGACAAAAATTGCACTCTGTTTTTACACAGAAAAACAGAAAATCGCTTGCTGGAAACGGTGTTTCAGTAACACAGTTTTTTTTTTCAGTTGCTGTAACTGGTGTTACAGCAACGCTGTTCGTGGTGTTGCAGCAACGTAAATTTTTGACGTCAAGTATTTTTTGAGTTACGGTGTAACAACAACGGTGACGGTGTAACAACAACAGGAAAAATTAACTTGTATTCATCAAAATAAACTAACTGTTACAGATTTGTCTTCCTCATACTGAGGGAATTTCACAACTTCTATTACAAAACAGATTTACCAAGGAACGCTTCTGTTCCACACAAATAACATCTACCCTTTCTATCAGCAAACAACCAGAAAGCAAATTACATTCAAATCTGCACTGCTGTGCATTTCACTGTTCTGAAATTATTCTTCTTCTTCACGCTGCTGCGTGCTTTCCTCTGTTCTGTGTGATTCTTCAGCTGCTGCTGCTAACATTAAAACAGAACTGTTGTGTGGTATTTATATGCTGAAAGATATCTGATTAAAACAATAAAATATTACAAAATATCTTCTAATGTTTATCTCAGAATTTATTGCAGCAAGGCGGTGATGCCTTTATCAAAAACAAGTCGGTTGTCTGCAGGGGAATTCAATTGAAACTTTAATGCATATTAATGTGCAAAAATATCAAAGGCGACTTTGCTGCACCGAACAGCCTGTAACATTTACTGCAAATCAGATTCTTGTACAGTTGTTCATTGTTGCAGTTGGAATTAAATTCCAACACTCCCCCTTAATTTCAACTGCTGCATACCCAGACATTTTCTGAAATGATAAAAACCTTTCTTTGCTAATGGTTTTGTCAAGATGTCAGCTAGCTGATCCTTTGTTCTGCAGTGCTGCAAAACAATCTCACCATTGTTAACCAATTCACGTATGAAGTGAAATTTGGTGTCTATGTGCTTTGTTTTTTTATGAAAAACAGAGTTTTTAGACAATGCTATTGCTGAGCTATTGTCACAGTAAATGGTTGTGCCCTTTTCTTGTTCATGACACAAATCTTTGAGAACTCTTCTTAGCCATACTGCTTGGCATGTTGCTGTTGTTGTTGTCACATACTCTGCCTCTGCTGTTGACAAAGCCACAACCGGTTGCTTCTTGGAAGCCCATGAGATGGCTCCCTATCCCATATGAAACACATATCCCGATGTGCTTTTCCTATCATCAACACTTCCAGCCCAATCACTGTCAGTGTAACCTGTCAACATGAAACTTTCAGAAGAGGAGTATAAAATACCAAACCCCTTCGTTCCATTCACATACCTTAGAATCCTCTTGGCTGCCTGCCAATGAGTCTCTTTTGGTTTTTCCATAAATCTGGAAATTAAACTCACAGCATGCATAATGTCCGGCCTAGTTACAGTCAAGTACATAAGGCTGCCAACTATGCTCTTGTACAGTTTTGGATCAAAATATTTGCTGCTGTCTTCTTTGGTTAATTTTAGCCCCACTACTGTTGGAGTCACAGCAGCGTTGCTGTTCTGCATGTTAAATCTCTTCAACACAGCTTCTACATATTTATCTTGAGAAATGAAAACACCATTTTCACTTTGGTCTACTTCAATTCCAAGAAAATATCTTAAGAAGCCTAAGTCAGTCATTTCAAATTCACTCTTCATGACTGCTTTAAAATCAGCAATGAGAAAAGCATCATTGCTAGTAAAAATCAGATCATCTACATATAAAACAACAATAATAATCTTACCGTCATTCTGCTTTATGTAGAGTGTGGGTTCACCATCACACTTATCAAACCCATTCTCAATCAAATAAGAATCAATTCTGCTGTACCATGCTCTTGGAGCTTGCTTCAGCCCATAAAGAGCCTTCTTCAGTTTACAAACTTTATGCTCTTGGCCTTCAACTTCATAGCCCGGAGGTTGATCAACATAAACCTCTTCTTTTAACACTCCATTCAGGAATGCAGATTTAACATCCATCTGATAAATCTTCCATTTGTGTTGTGCTGCAATAGACAACACTGTTCTGATTGTTTCCATCCTTGCTACTGGTGCAAAGGTTTCATCATAGTCTCTGCCTTGTTGTTGCTTGTAGCCTTTCACAACAAGTCTTGCTTTGTGCCTGTCAATCTTACCTTCAGCATTGCTTTTGGTCTTATAGACCCACTTAACTCCAATGGCATCCTTGCCTTCAGGGAGGTCCACTAACTCCCATGTTTTACTCTTCTCAATTGCACCAATTTCTTCATTCATTGCTTCAATCCATTTATCTTCATTTACAGCATCTTCAAAATGGATTGGGTCATCAATATGACAATATAAAGCGAATAATGAATTCAGACCGGTATTGTTACTTACCTCTCCTTGTTCATAAATCTCATTCAGATTTCTGAATCTTGGTCTTCTTGGTGTGCTTGGAGTTCCATCCGAACTTGAGGGTATTTCAGATCCCTGTGGTGTTTCAGCATCAGCTGTTTGTGGTGTAACAACATCTGTTCTTCCTTGACTTCTCAAGGATGTTCGGATTCCAGCTTGTGGTGTGGTTTGTTGTACTTGCTGTGGTGTTGGAGGAGCCACCAAGGAAGGATTATTTGCTGTTGTCCCTTCCTCTTGTTCATCATGAGACACAATTGTCTTCACATTCACTGTTTTATCTAGGCTTCCATCCCAAGCTTCATCTTCAATAAACTGCACATCTCTGCTTACTATTAATTTCTTGGTGGATGGATTATAGAGTTTGTATGCTTTTGACTCATCACAATAGCCAATAAAGACACACTTCTCCCCCTTACTATCAAGCTTTTTCCTTAGCTGATCCGGTACATGTGCATATGCAACACAACCGAATACTCTCATGTGAGTGACAGTTTGCTTTTGACCACTCCATGCCTCTTCTGGTATTTTGTTCATGACAGCTTTAGTTGGGCATCTATTCAACATGTAAACTGCGCAAGTAACAGCTTCTGCCCAATACTCATACGGCAAATGTTTTGCCTTCAGCATACTTCTGACCATGTCAAGAATGGTCTTGTTCTTTCTTTCAGCAACACAGTTTTGCTGAGCTGTATACCTTGCTGTGAACTGCTTTTGTATGCCATTCTCTCTGCAAAAACGCAGAAAGTCTTGGGAGATGTACTCTCCTCCTCTATCTGTTCTGAGCACTTTGATATAATGCCCACTCTGCTTTTCAACAAGAGTTTTGAAGTGGAGGAATTTCTCAAACACTTCACTCTTCTGTTTCAGCATATACACCCATGTCTTTCTGGTGTAATCATCAATAAAAGTTAAAACATATTTATTTCCTGCAAATGATGGTATTTGCATCGGTCCACACACATCAGAGTGAACAATTTCTAAGGGTGCTTTTGCCCTTATACTCTTTCCTGCTGGAAAGCTTTCTTTGTGTTGCTTGCCCAAGATGCAGCCTTCACAAAGACTGTCTGGTTTTTCAATCAACGGCAATCCCTTTACCATGCCCTTTCTGTGCAACAGATTCAGGCCTCCGAAATTGAGATGTCCAAATCTCAAATGCCACAACCAATTCACATCTTTCACCTGTTCCTGAAAGACTTCTTGTGTAACAGCCACAATAGTTCTGCCTTCCTTCAAATCTGCCCTGAGTTTGAGAGGAAACATTCTATTGCTGGTCATCTGCACCTGTGCAATGATCTTCTTACTTGGAGGTATGACTCTGATAGTACACAAATCATCTTTGAAGAACACGTTGTAACCTTTGTTTATGAGCTGTCCAATGCTCAAAAGATTACATTTCAGACCAGGTACATAGTATACCTCTGGCACAATCATCTGTTCTCCATTTTTTGCTAGAATATTGACTCTGCCCTTAACCTTGACAGATATCTTATCATCAGTCCCTGTTGTTACCTCAGATTTCACATTTTCATCCAGATTCGCAAACATTGCAATATTTCCAGTCATGTGATTACTACAACCTGAGTCTAAGAACAAAAAATCTTCTTGTTTGTCTTGTGCTATGTTACATGTTAACAGCACATTCTTTGGGTTCTTATCTTCTTCATTTGCAAAATTAGCATTCTGCCTATTATTCATGTCATTTTGTTTTTTCTTGCATTCATTGGCATAGTGCCAAATTTTTTTACAATAATGACATTGGACTTGGGATTTGTCATACCTTTGTCCATGAGCTTGCTGTTTGCTTGAACCTTCAGCTTGGTTCTGATTGCAGCTCCTTCCGCTTGTGCTAGCAGGATAATTTATGCCTCTGTTTTGGCTTCTTCCACGACCTATGTAATTTGCTCTGCCTCGACTTCTTCTTTGGCCAAAAGACATCTGAGTCTTAAATGCTTGCTCAAATGAGGAATCTGTTCCTCTACTCAGTCTGTGTTCATGAGACAACAGAGAAGCACTCAGCTCATCTACCGTGAACTGTGAGAGATCTTTTGTTTCTTCTATTGCTACCACAATAGATTCAAACCTTGAGGGTAAACATCTCAAGATTTTCTCTACAATCCTTCTATCTTCAAGAGTCTCACCATGAGACCTTATCTGGGTTATCAAGCCAATAACCTGAGCGAAGAATGAATCTATTGTATCAGATTCCTTCATGTTGATATTTTCAAAGTCTCTCCTCAACATCTGCAACTTTGCAGTCTTCACCTTCTCCATGCCTTGATAGGCAGTTTGGAGAATATCCCATGCCTCTTTGGATTTTGTTGCTGCAGCAATCCGCGGAAAAACACTTTCATGTACTGATTGGAAGAGGAAAAAGAGGGCTTTGGCATCCTTCTTTCTGTCACCCTTCAACTGGTCTCTTTCTGCTGTTGTCAAAGCAGCCAATGCTGTTGCATCTGCAGGTTCAGCATAGCCAGTTTCAACCATCTCCCATATTCCTTGAGAAGCAAACAATGCTTTCATTATTATGGACCAATAACTATAATTTTTCCCATTAAACTGAGGCAGTTGGGGATTTGTCAAACCTGTTCCAGCATCTGCCATCTTAACCTGTACTGGTAAAGAAAAGATACTGATTGTATTTTGAAAACAAGCAAAAACTTTCTCTGCTGGAAAAATCTGCTCAACAAACTTCTTACAGCTCCTACAGTGAAAAACAATCTCTGTTTTTGACTCACTGAGTGCCTAGACTAGCTCTAATACCATGTTGGAATTTTCTGATAAATTCCATAACAGACAGACAAAAATTGCACTCTGTTTTTACACAGAAAAACAGAAAATCGCTTGCTGGAAACGGTGTTTCAGCAACACAGTTTTTTTTCAGTTGCTGTAACTGGTGTTGCAGCAACGCTGTTCGTGGTGTTGCAGCAACGTAAATTTTTGACGTCAAGTATTTTTTGAGTTACGGTGTAACAACAACGGTGATGGTGTAACAACAACAGGAAAAATTAACTTGTATTCATCAAAATAAACTAACTGTTACAGATTTGTCTTCCTCTCATACTGAGGGAATTTCACAACTTCTATTACAAAACAAATTTACCAAGGAACGCTTTTGTTCCACACAAATAACATCTACCCTTTCTATCAACAAACAACCAGAAAGCAAATTACATTCAAATCTGCACTGTTGTGCATTTCACTGTTTTGAAATTATTCTTCTTCTTCACACTGCTGCGTGCTTTCCTTTGTTCTGTGTGATTCTTCAGCTGCTGCTGCTCACATTAAAACAGAACTGTTGTGTGGTATTTATATGCTGAAAGATATCTGATTAAAACAATAAAATATTACAAAATATCTTCTAATGTTTATCTCAGAATTTATTGCAGCAAGGCGGTGATGCCTTTATCAAAAACAAGTCGGCTGTCTGCAGGGGAATTCAATTGAAACTTTAATGCATATTAATGTGCAAAAATATCAAAGGCGACTTTGCTGCACCGAACAGCCTGTAACATTTACTGCAAATCAGATTCTTGTACAGCTGTTCATTGTTGCAGTTGGAATTAAATTCCAACAGTGATGACAGTAAGGCTGAGCTGTGGTTTGATAATGGCGTTCGTCATGGAAGCTGCAATTACCATATTTTTGCTGCATACTTACCGTTTAAGACAGGTGGTAGTAGGCAGTGTGGGTGTGATTTTGTCCATTGTCATGTATGCTTCGCCATTATTGTTGTGGTATGTTAATTCTTCTTCTACTATATTATTCTTCTTATACATGTATTCTTCTCATACTTCTCTCCCTCTGAATAATGTATGTTGTGTTTTCTGTGTGTATGTTTTTCAGAAAGTTGTGATTAGAACTAAAAGCATAGAGTGCATGCCATTCTTACTCTCTCTATTTAATTTCATAAATGCACTAGCATGGGTTGCATACGCTATAGTCACTCGGGATCTCTTCATTGGTGTAAGTTTCTTTATTTCCTTCTGCAACTTAATTTATCATAAGCCTTCCACTATAAAAATTATTCTTCTCTTATAATGATTATTATCGTTTTAATTTCTTATTTTCACTTTGCAGGTGCCCAGTGGTATTGGTTGTGTTCTTGGAATGGTCCAGCTTGCTGTGTACTTCATTTACAGAAAGTCAAGGCTAATTGTATCACCTGCGTCTACCAATGAACTTTCTCAGACCAAACAGATAGACTACGGGAATGCAGTGGATCTAACAATTCAGAAACAAATAGACCTGAATGCAGTGGATGTAGTGGATGTAACAGTTCAGAAAATAGAAGCCGAGAAATCAACTTTTGCCACAGTAATTTCAGTAGATCCGACCATTGCAGATCTGGTGTAAAATATATCGAGTCTGGTTTCAAGATAGGGAGTCATTAACCACTTTTCTAAGCCGCGCTTAATTCTGCATGGACCCGTTTACATTGTTGGATTTGAATCAATTCAAATCCAAAGCAGTATGCATGCCCCATGCAGTATTTGTCGTCATTTCACGAGGAGTGAATGGAGGCTAAGGGTCCTTCCACTATGTCCTGTCTTTTTAATTGATAAGATATGTAAAATTTCATTGTCCTGGCAACTAGTGACCATGGTCTACTTCTAATCCCTGAATGATGGTTTACTGCTTCAGAAATAAAACTGTATAAGATTAGTCCAAAGTAATTTTAAAATTTGATAGCATCATCGTCAAATTAAATCCTATATATTTTAACAAATATAGCACTACTATGGCAACATCTATACTAAAACGTGCAAAGGATTTTGCGCAGATTAAGACACTACACATATTTCACAATACTAAACTATTCGTATCCGTAAGTGGTGTAGGTGGCAGGACTGAAGTGGCAAGCACAATGGCCTTCACTTCTGGAGGACATTAGGCAAGGAGATATATATGGGGCAGAGGAGAAGCCACTTCTAGAATAATGAGTAAAATTTCAATGGAAACTACTTCTAGAATAATGATGTGTATCATATGTTTGGTAATCTTCGTGTAAGCCACTTTTGTCATATGTTTTGCATGTTCGAAGCGATTTGAAGCATTTCTTCTTTTAGGTTTGAGGATGATATTTAAAATAAATTTAAATTAATAATTTAACATATTTTAAGGTAAGTCATACAACCAACACTAGGAGGCTGGGAGGTCAGACATCAATATAAAGCTAGACAACCAACACTAGGAGGCTGGGAGGTCAGACACCAACCATACTCGTATGTGGCTCACTTCATGCAGGCAATATTGAGTTTGAAGCAACACTGAGCCGTAAGCCATTGGGTGCAAAGAATAGTACGTCACACCTTTAAAAAGGGCCTCAACACCCCTATGCCTTGTCCTGGAATCACTAAGGCACTGAGTCGATGTGGGGCTATCATTAATGAGGGACTCTCCCCTAGCCAAACAGGGCTTTGTGCCTTAGCCAAATCTAGAAAATGAAGGCAAGAGAACCAACATAAAGTCAAACACCAAGATAAAGCTAGACAACCAATAAGTCAGACACCAACATAAAGCTAGACAAGTCAGTGGCACAGGATGGTAGGCCAGATAGATAGGCAGGATGGATAAATAGATGATCAGCAAAGGGACAACCACTACCAACACTAGGAGGCTAGGAGGTCATGCCTGGTAGCCCTGTAGGCCCACTACAGCCAGTGGTAACCTGTTGCTCCAGTAAGCTGCCTTGCTCCCTAACCAAATGATGGACAACCTCTAATGCAGCAGTGAGGTTGAGAGTCATGTCTGCCCCTCAGGTCCACTCGTCCGTAACAACTGGTGGTACCATTTGCTTGAGGCAAGTAGAGAATCACCTTGGCTCCCTAACGTCATCCGTGAATCTGTTGGGTATCCTACGCCTAATGATGGACCCATGATGGACAACCTCCAATGCAGCAGTGAGGTTGAGAGTCATGTCTGCCCCCTCAGGCCCACTCGCCGGACAATCGGGTGGTACCATTCTGGTGAGGCAAGGCAGTCCCCTGGCTCCCTAACATCCGCCTAACCTGTGATGGTATCCTAGAGAGATGGGACACCCCATATATTGTGAAATTTAAAATATAAATATTTTTGTAATATATATATATATATATATATATAAATATATATATATATATATATATATATATATATATATATAATTTTTTATTTTTAATTAAGAATATATATATATATATATATATATATATATATATATATATATATATATATATGTATGTATGTATGGTAGACGCATTTGGAACCAACAATTTTATAATTCTTCTAATATTTTGAATTTTAGAGTTTAGGTTTCTGATCCAAAGAACATTATATGAAAATATTTCAGAAATAATTACATTAAGGATTTTTCCATCTATTTAAGCTATCATGATGTGATTCTTCATCTTGTCTCGAAACCATAAAATTCTCCTTGATGTGATTATTTCTGAAATAATTTCTTATAATTTTGAATTTTCTATTACTTTGTGCTTTTATGCTATCTTATAACTATTTTCATATTTTAAATTTTTATTAATGCTAAATATCTTTTTGTTGTTGAAGGTTTTTTTCCTTTTCTATTTTTTTTTAACTAAAGTTTGGATAACTTATCAAAGTATAAAACTTCTAACCACTTTTACTAGGGATATTGTTACAACTACAAGGAATTGAACTAGTGACTTAACAACACACCCAATCCCATAGACATTTTCTAGTAGTAGATATTAAAAAATAGAACAATTTATTTCATTTTTAAGTTTGAATTTGGTGATATTTTTTTGCAAGATTGTGAATTTTTGTTATTTAAAATACTATAGATTCAGTAAGCTCAAAAATCTTAGTGACACTTAGATTATACAAATTAGAGAATTCAAACTTGCCATTCTAAAAAAATCCCACTAAATTTTAGACAAAATCAATAGGAAAAATACCCATAAAATATCAAAAACTTGTAATAATTATGATGCATCTCAAAGCAATTATCATATTAAAATGAGATTGAATTACTTGTTCTTTTAGAAAAATAATTGATACTAAATTATATACCTTATGCTATACATAATATATATAAAAAAGTAGTGTTGGTGATCCGAATTCAATTCAAACTTTTAGAACATGATATAACACATTAAGTTAGGTAATAGCTATGTTAGTGAGGTGTTGGTCATCCAAATTCAATTCAAACTTTAAGAACATGGTATAATACGTTAAGTTAGGTAATAACTATGTTAACTATATAACTCTTTCTTCATTCCTACACGAAAAGTGAAGAAAGAAAGAAAGAGGTAAAGAACAATGAAATCACATTTACAACATGTTTATAATTTCCTCTTTAATATATATATCAAAACTGAGGTGTAGTTTTTCCAAATTCAATTCAAACTTTAAGAAATGATATATCATATTAGTAATGTAATAACAACGAATATGAATTAATAAATAATGGAATAAATATTATTTAATTGTAAATTAAAAATAGTTTTCTAATAAATAATAATTATAATAAATAAAATAACTTTTTAGTATATTTTGTAATATTTTTTGTTGGTTGAGAATTTATTTTTCTCGGATGTAAGTAAATAGGTCAACTGCACAAAACCTAAAAGTATCTTACAAGAATGAAAATCTTCCTCTTGGACCATTAACAATAAGTCATTCCAAATAACTCAATTTTTCTTAAATAATGGTGATGATGAATCACCCTACTTTTATAGATAATAGCAAAAAATAACTGTCCTTGATAACTAAATTATGATAAAAAATTAAAATTAAAAAAGATAAATATAATAAATTGAAAGTATATATATATATATATAAAGTACGTTCCGAATAAATATGATTCAGAACAGCGCTTGTCCGTTAGGCTTGGAGCGACGGGCTTTTAAGCTTTGTAGGGTGTATTTCCTGACGTATGCATTAGGTTATATTATTGTGGATATGTTAAGTCTCGTAGTATTGTCATGCCCACGTCGTGTAAGGTGTACTTTCTCACGTATGCATCTGCCGTATGTTCAAATAGTGATACAATATGGTTAAAAATGTGGAAGTATGCATGGGAATGGTATTGATTTGATTTGCTTTTCTTTTTTTTTCCTAAATAAAAAAATGGTAAAAAATAATATATAAAATAATTAATTATTATTTTGGGGGCTTGCACCGATTTTTTGAGAGGTTACTCA
Organism: Pinus tabuliformis; assembly: GCA_031772625.1. Taxonomy (NCBI): domain Eukaryota; kingdom Viridiplantae; phylum Streptophyta; class Pinopsida; order Pinales; family Pinaceae; genus Pinus; species Pinus tabuliformis. The sequence goes on from CM062816.1 coordinate 346,410,760, forward strand.
TTCTAGATCACTTCTGGCTCAAGAGCACTTAACTATGGAGTTTTTCCCACAACCAAGTCTACTTAGCTTGCTACCCCATTTGCAAAACCTTAGCAAGTATCCTACCTCATGAACCATTCAAGTAGAGCTCCCTTTACTCTTTATGTATTTAAGTATTAGTGCAGTGCATTATATTAGATATCATTTTTTTGGGATTCAACTACGTTAAGAAAGTCATTTATCTATGACCATTTCAATGAGAGGTAGTCGTAATTGACTAATTTCTCATGATTTTTGAATAGTTCATTTAGCACTCATTGCATCAAGTGATGCTCATAGGGGTGAAGAAGTAGGATTGAATCCCAAAAAATTGATATCTAATATAATGCACCCTCAATACTTAATTATCTAATTGTTAGTATAATATTAAATAATTTCTTTTGTTGTATGATATATTAAAGTTGACTTTTGTATTATTTTATTGGTGGTGATAACTAAAATTTTATTTTTGTTAAATTATTGCACATCTAATTAACTAGCCAATTACAAACTAGATAAATAGATTTTAAAATAATAAGTAATGAAAATTTTAGTTTATTGATGTAAAATTTTGAAGGGTTGTACAAATATCTCATCAAAGAAAAGATTAATGTAAAGTTAAGGATAAACTAATATATGATAAGACAATATTTAATAAAAAATAATATTATCATATACAATAATTAAAATTATTATTATTATTTATTATTTTATTTTTTATGAAGTGTCATATGCTTTAAAAAAGTGATTTAAGTTTTAAAATTATTTATCATTTATATAAAGATAAATATTATAAAATTTTAAGAGAAGGGTCATATTTTCAACCACCCATCACTCTCTACTCTTAGTTTTTCAATGCTAGTTGATATATAACAACTAAATCACCTTTTTATCCTTCTATCACATTAAATCTATTAAATAGTTTAGACCTATAATCTTACCACTTAGTTGGTGTATGTACAATTTTAAGTGTTTATTAATGAAAACTTCATGGAGAAATTTGTTTTCTTTTTTAAATCTTCACTAGAAAATTCATGTGTTATGAGTAGTGCCAACCCTTATTGATATGAGAATTGATATGATACATTTAATGGACATAATATGTTGGGCTCCCATACTTGCTATAATGTTGTTCCTTTGGTAACATTGCCTCTACTTTTAGCTTTGTAAAGCAAAAAATAATAATTAATCATTAGCTATGAGTGTAAATTGTTAAAAATGGCATTGAAGTTTAAGTGCAGATGAGTGGCTCAATGAAAATGTTGAAAAACATGCAATAAACATTCTTTGAACCCAAATAAATGAGGCTGTATGAATTTCTTCATGTCTACACATTCCATCTCTTTAAAAGTATCAAGCATGTTGACTCATAATCATTTCTTCCATTGATAATGCTATTTATCTTCTTGTTCTATGTTACAACATGGTTAAGGGTAAGTATCTAATATCGCTTATTTTCCCAAGAGAAAAGAAAAATTTTCATTACTAATAAGAATTACATATTGTATCTTCAACATGTGTGAAATGCAGAAATCACCAGTAAATGGACAAACCATTCAAACCAGTACAATGTCATATAGTTCAATATTTACAATAAAAACATAATATTTACATATATATGTAAAAGCATAACTGTCCAATAAGTGCATAGAGATAGAACAAAAAGAAAAAAATGATGAATGATCTATGCAGATCATTCTGATATAATCCCATCCAACTTAATGAATGGTCGGTGGAAAAACTAGTAGAACTCCCGATCTTGGAATTCTTGAATCAACCACTGCCCCCTGATCTGCTGTGCGACCTCCTTGGAAAGAAAATCAATGACCACATTCCTTTCCTTGTATATATGAGAGCATACAATAAAATCAAAATGTGATTTTAGAGTGATGACTTCATCTAGTAAGCCCCTGAGTGTGTGCAAGTGACAATGATATGCAAAGTTGATCCAGTTTATAACAAGCTTTGAGTCCCCATAGATCTGAATCCTGTGGAAGTTTTGTTCCAAAGCAAAAATGAGAAGGTATCTGAGACAATTAAGTTCAACATAGTTGTTGGTGCCTCTCCCTAGACCACTTTGATCTTGAAGTAATGTGAATCATTAATGTGAAGTACCCCCCCCCCCACACATCCAGTGATCTGTGCCGACCCATCGAAATAAGCCTAGGGGATATTCTTATCAATTACTTCCGGAGTGATGACCTTGGCAGGGTGGTGACCAGAGTCCTCAGGGATCAAATTATAAATAGCAGCAATATAGTTGCAAGTGGCTGGCCAATGGGTCATTGCATCCTGAAAAATTATTGCGATTCCTGGTCAGCCAAATACCCCAACAGACAATCAGAGGGAGGTTTCTGATTTTTTGTGTAGCAACAACATTCCACCAGCTTTTCTAGGCACCAGATAGATGTGGCCCATCCCATCTGAGCACAATGTTGAGGGAGGCAGTGATCTGAATCCACACCTGGCCAGCCACTGGGCAATGAAGGAATAGGTGATCAATATCCTCAACATTTTCCTTGCAAAGGCAGCATCTAGATGGACCATGAAAGGCACGACGCATTAGATTGACCTCCGTGGGCACTTTATTCGATAATATACACCACATAAAGAGATAGGTTTTTTGAGTCTAATATTGCTTATTATTTGAGTACATGGATGTGTTACATGACATCCTCATTCTTGAAATATATACATGATAGTAATTGAACTCATAGTTAATATTTAAATGTAAACTTTTCAACAATCCACTACTCTTGTATAGGTTTGGTCCATCTCATAGTAAAGATATTGCATATATATCTTTTCTAAATAAAATCTAAATTTGTTTGGGATTAAAAAATCTATTAAACTTGAAAAATAAAAACGACTTGTACATTCTAAATTAAGTTTATATATGACCCAACACAAAACCTAAAATTGGAAATAGAATCCTACAAATTTTGATTCCATTCATTCAATTTTCTACTATATCAAATTCTTAATCCTATTGTCATTTCCCTTTCCCCCATTTTATGCAAATTTCACTATCATACTCTTTCACTTTCTTGTTTATGTGTTTAGGAGCATTGACATCATTAGAATTATATTTTAAGTACCAATTATTTAGGGAATGCTTCATGTTTCTCTCTTCCTCTCTACCAACTTAAGATTCCTAAGAATTTAGAGAGGATAACACAATTCATGTTATTATCATATCAATCAAGTAGGAATTATGTTTTACATCGAATTTATCATCACCACATTCTACACATTATAAATATAAAGTAAAAATAATCAAATTTTGATAAAAAGGAAATTACATAATTAATGTACATGTCATTTATTACTTCTTAAAACTAGTTTTCAATCTTCCAATTGTTTTCCTGCTTTTTAGCCTCATTCTACTCTTGTGAAGAATGATCGACACTATCTAAGTGTAACTTACAAAATATAGAGATTAGGAAGACAAGAGGGAACTAATTCCTTATAAAATAAGGTGCTAGTTTCATGAAATAACTTCATTCCCAAAAGAGACAATAGTTACAACTCCCTTCATCATGGAGGTGTTGACAGGCTAGAATGTACCTACAAACAACTAGCGTATCTCCTTGGTGTAAAATCCAAATCAAACTCTACACCGTTTGGTCTAGGAGTCCCATTTAGTATGTAGGCATGACTTCCATCTAGTGGGTTGAGGTTTTCCTTGGACAAAGAAGAGAGAATCATTTAAAGGAGAATGAACAGAACTTCGAAAAATCAAAATATATAACTTATGGATATCCAACAGAACAAATGCCATGAATAGCGACAATGTAATTACAAAGCATAAAACTCAAGAAAAGTATTGTTAGCAAAACCTTAAATGAGATTCACACACATATAATAAATAAATTACCAATCATGAATAAGTTCACAATTAATAACCACATAAACCATAAGTAAAGGCACATTGTATCATAATATAATGTTGACACCAATAAAGTATTTTATCAACATAAGCATAATGAATGCATAACATATACCATCCACGTGTTGCAAGAAAAATACCACAACACAAGAAGACACATGAAGAGATATCACACCAAAGCTCATAGCAATTTCCAATTCATTAAGCTGATAATATCCATGGCACCATCATACAAGATATATATCAAATCCAAAAGTGGAAATAAACAATTACTCCTTGCATTCACTAGAAGATCCCAAGTTCTTTAAACATATACACCAAAATTGAGTCGAAAGCTAAAAAAAAGTCCATTACAATGTGTGCTGAGGGTATATTTATAGAAAAGAGGGTGAATTTTTGTCTGCCCATGACCTTGGACTACCTCAGGACCTTTCATATTCCTACTAGACTCTACTCTACTCCATCTTGCTATGCACAATAAAATTGGTCCTATTATAACAATTTAGTAATAGAAAAATTTGGAGCATCCACATGTAACTTATCCACGAGGTGTGTATGCAAAATGTTATACTCAATAGTCACTGTGATTGCCTTTTGTTGTTCTTCATTATGTCTGTGAAGGCACTCAAGGGCATTTGATATTAGAGTTCTCTTCTTAACCTTGATCTGATTCGAGAGAGTTATCGGCTTTGTATACATCCTTACTGGTTCTATCCAATACTAAGTAATGTTCTCCTTTGTCACTTATAAGTCCTTCATGGTAGAAGAATGCCTGAAAGGATTAAGGTATGCCTGAATTTCTTGTAGGATTTCTTTGTACTTCCTTATTTCTTTGGTTGCCTTGATGGAGGGAACTCTATGAACTTCAATTACAAATTCCAACCCACTTAGTAAATGTTTGTATGAAGCCAGAAACTTTTCCACGTCCCTTGCAAGTTTATCCTGTGATTGGATCTTGATGTGGATCTAAATCTTGCTATTTTGGGCAGTTATCCAATCTTTTATGGGAAGGTTCATCGGTGCCTCTAGATATTTGTTAGTCCACTCACGAATGTTGTTAATAGTCATGGGAGATTGTTTTTGCATGGCTATCTTCTCCTTTGTATCACCTTGTATGGTCAGGAAAGGAGACACAGTCTGATGCAAATTTAACATCTCCTCATAGACCATGACCATGGCTTCCTCCAGAGTCTCTAATTCCTCTTCGATTGATGCTTATAAATCCTACATGCTTGAGTGAGATAGGTGTAGGGATTTATTCTCCTCCTCTAGCCTCATCCTATCTTCTTTGTGGTCACAGACAGTGGCTCTTCAGGGTTCCTAGCGTAATTATTCCTTCTTTCCTGCATAATCTTACAATTGACCTAGTCAAAAGTAAGTCTAGTGAGGTCCAACACCTCTTCCTCTACTTCATCAGGAATTTGAATTATTTGAGGGGTAGGTGTCCTCCAATGATAGGGGTGGATCAAGGAACATTCAATGGCGGAAACTCAACCTACGCATTAGACTCTTGGTGTTGTTATTGTTGTTGGAGATCAAGCTCAAGTTTCTTGTTGATCTCTTCTTGTTGTCTCTTCATCTCCTCTTCCTCCTACTTTCTCTTTTCTTCTTACACTTTCATCCTTTGTTCTTATTCTATAATTTTCTCCTCTCTCTCTTCTTTCTACCATTTCCTTTTGAGTTCTTACTCCTGCTTGTATTTCCTCTCACATTCTTCTTCTTCTTCTTCTTGTTTATTCTCTTGTGCTTCCCATGACCTTTGCTCCTCTTCTTCTTTTCTCAATTGTTATTCCTATTCTTGCTTTCTCTTCCTTTCCTCTTCCTATTGTTGGAGATCCTTTGATTGTTGGTCTCTTGACTTTTGCAACCACTTTAGCTCTTATTTCCTCTTCCTCCTCATTTCTTTCTTCTATTTAGCCAGGGTCACATTTATTTATTCTAGGGTTTCATTTTCTTCATCTTCATCTTACTCATCCAAAGGGTCTTCTAGTTCATCACCTTTTATTTTTCTATTTCCCTCCTGTCTTTTGTGGCTACTTCTTTCTTTTGAGCGAGGCTGACCTAACATGCAGGCTTATGTTTTCTTGTGACTGCTTGCCCTTCTTGTCCTTGTTTTCTTGTTTCTCACTTGGCCCTAGGTCCCTGGTGGAATTGTACCAATTCCTGACCTTGTCTTCATGGAAATGTATGCTATGAACGTATGACCAATTAAAGTTCACTTTCTTGTAGTGTGCTATTACCATGTCCCTTGGGTCATACCTACGATGACTCAAGTTCACAAAATGTAATCCATTGATTTCTTTAGCTTTTGACTCTAGTTCGTTAAATCTCGCAATGGTATAGGCCCAAATAGTTAATGTGAAGGCAGACCAAAGATTTTTATTGCCTTTTTTCAATGCTTTAGAGAACTTTGTAGTCATCTGGTAACAAAATTCTTGCAACAACAACTTATTTGTCACGAACTTGGGGAGAGTGTGAGGCTACTTGTATGAGTCGAAGACTCTGATGAAGTTACCCTCCTGGATAGGAAACCAATCTTCCACTCTAATGAATGTTTCTATAGACCTCTTAGATATATAGGGGGCCTCCTCTCCAAAGACTAATTGGTACAAAGAAGTGATGAATTATTCAACGGTAGTTTCCAGAATACTTTTATAGTCGGGGTCCCAAAAGACCTTGTAATACAGATGCATGACATTTGAAATCGTCGATGTCCAATTGTAGCTCCAACTATCAAAATGGAATCTCGAACACACTGCATCTAAAAGATATGATGCCATATAGAACTTCGATGGTTGACCTTTCTCTGAATTCTTGGCTACCTGTATGTTGGTATTTAGTGATGAAGCAAGGATAATTGCCCAATTAAAGATAGTGCTCCTGGTAGCAACAATGTACATAATAGGTACCCAAGTTCCAAGAAAGGTATCAATGTGTGGCTTGTCATATAACTGGTTCATTATTTGATTCATAAGTTGGTAGACCTTCCTTAGGCCCTCTGTCCTATAAATTTGATTAGCCTTTATTGGAATTTAGAGGGGACTTGCCATGATGATCTTAGGATGTCCTTAGTTTCTATTGGAAAATATGACATCCACTTGGTATTGAAGGTCTCTTCCCTCTTCGTAAGCCTATAATAAGAAAAAATATATGTGGAAGTAATAGCGACAAAGGCCTCGCTTGTGTGGCTCCTTATCACCCACTGATTTGTATTAGTATTCTGCATTATCCAGTCAATGGTCTTTGCACAATGGAAAATAGGTGGATGCACAACCACTTTGTGAAGATAGGAACTCTTGATGTTGATGTACACCCTAAAGTCTTCCTGGTCTGTAGGATTTTCTTCTTAGAGAACTTAGAATACATGTCAAACCATGATATTTTGGTAGCCTTATTCACATTTCATGATGTATCCGGGTAGATGGGTAGGGGTGTTCCTTTAGAAACTTCCTAGGAACTACTAGTAGCGTTATTATGGGAGGAATTAGCCATTGGAGGAACCATCTCTCCAGAGAGAGATGAGATTGATATGCAGTCTAGATCGTAGTCACCTGACATTTCAAACAAACAGTCCTAAGATGAGAGTGATGACATGTATTATATAAATCAAAAGAAAGATCACAAGCCAAGCTTTGAAACATGGGGAATGAGATGAAAAATCTTGAGCCTAGGTTCAATTTAGAGTTAGGTTGTTGGGTCGCACCACATAGGAGGTTAGAAAAAACTAGATTATTAAATTAGTAACTTGGAGACTAGAGCTTACTGGGTCACAAATCTGGGTAGGTTGTAATATTGTGGGGTTAGACAGGTCGCTAGGTCACTGGGTTAGATAGGTCACGAGGTCACTGGGATGGGCCTATCACTTTATTGGTGCGACTTGTTCCTCTCAGTGGCTTGGTGGAAAATATGAGGCTCAAAACATGAGTTTGGGCTTTATTGGATATTGGAAAACCTAAGTAACTAAGAGCATAAGGGAATGAGCCTCAGGCTAGCCTTGTTGCTTGCGAAATGAAAAGCTAAATGGAGAGAACACAAGACTGGAGGGTTTCAGGGTCGAATAAGTTTGAGAATGACCGAAGGGTAGATAAAACCTGTTTTGAATAAAAATATTCATAAAACATTAATTAAATAATAAATATTAAAATAAGCAATTATAAAAAATTATAAATTAATTAAATTAGTTAATGTCTCATTAGTTATGAAGAGATATGGGTCAAAAGTTGTGACATTCTATCTTCATGGCCAGTTAATGCCTATATAGGCACACCACCATGAAGATTTGTAAGCACCAATTCATATTTTTTTTATCTATAGTATTATTACTTACTTACTTATACTTAAAATCTACATACAAATATTTCTATGGTTTACTATTTATGTACCAGTTGTATCAAAGCCATTTCCACTCTCGAGACAAATTTCGTTGCACAGATCACTGTTCTTCCATCTTGACACCACTCCAGACCTCTGCTGTCACTTGCATCACCCTTGTGCTTACGATCATCTGCACTCTCTTCCGCCCACATTTTCTCTCGACAACCCTCCTGCCACTGAATGCATCTACCCATTGTCTGTCGATTCCGTTGTAGTTGTTCCGGCTTCATTTTCCATTGTTCATATGTAACACTATCTGATAGTCCATGCCACTGTACTGACAGCCCGTGCCACAACAACAATCGAACTTACCACAGAACTCAACGCTTACTCGACCCCATACCCCTTGATGCAGGTGGATGTTGGTGGCCATCCACCTATCCCACTTGGACCCCCACGACTATCTCTTTCAGCTTTTCAATTTTCATAATTGTAGCACAATTTACTATTTTTAGCAGTTTTTTTGGGTCTTGAACTTCCAGAGCCATTTTGAGGCCCTAAATGACATTTTTTTGGGAAATACAGGATAGATATTTCTAACGAGCTATTGTATGCATCAAACAGAGATCGAGTGCCAAAGTTACGACCCCAGGAAATTGATGTACCAATTTACCCAAACAGGGCCCACAATTTGGCGTTTCATCCTCTAGGGTTAGGTTTTGGGATGTTAAGGGTTTTCCGTTGTTTCTCAACAATAAATAGGCCTTTGAGCCTCATTGTAAGACAGTTCAGAGGCATGTAGCCGCCACATCTCTTCTCAAAGATAAGCTGTCATCACCCTAGTTGGTTTATTTCCATTTCTGTTTGTAAGCATATTTTAGTATTTTATAGTAATGAAATGAAGTATTATTTCGTTGCATATTTGTCTTTATGGTTATCTCTGTATTTTATTGCATTCTTGTTTAAATCAGATCAGTGGTATCAGAGTGGTCTGCTTTTTCTTTGTTTTTCTTTGCATGTCCCCAACGAGGTTGGGATATAAAGAGTTAGGGCTTGAACTAGTCGAACCTTTGCAAGACCAGCCTTGCAAATCCCAATGGTGTCCCATGGCAGATGAGAAGAAAGACGAGGGGGCAGGAGATCCTATCAAAATCTTTCTCAAAGAAGCCCTCGAGCGACAAAGGAATGCGATGATGGACAGCTTTGCGCAGATCCTTCAGCGACTACCCAGAGATAACGCATCGGCTTCCAACATCTACTCTGGAAGCGCCACACCATTTAAGGTACAAGTTAATTTTGAAATACCCATATTCGAGGGTCAAATAGACGCAGATGCCGTTGATAAATGTTTAAATCTTCTAAATGGGTATTTTTCTATTCATGAATTTTCGAGTTGGGAAAAGATTTTTTTCGTTCTTCTCAAAGCAGGCCCCCACATCAAGGACTGGTGGGAAACGTACTGTGAGCAGAAGAACGAAAGTACGGGCTCACTATTTTCAACCGCACCCACTTGGGATTCATTCTGGGATGTCGTTAAGGAGAAGTACTACCCTGTCAAAAGCTATGAGGACAAATACATCAAATGGACCACACTGGGGCAGGGAAGGGACCAAGATGCGCCAGAGTTCACAAACATTTTTCATACCCTTCGAACACAGTTGGGTATCAAGGACTCTGAGCTACATTTGGTACTCAAATACCGTGGTTGCCTACACAGATACATCCAGGAAGAGATGGAGTTCCTGAACATCTCCTCACTTGGCACGACGTACCGATATGCTATCAAAATCGAGCAAAAGTTCAAACAGAAGAAGCGAGACTTTGGATCTACAAATCTAAAGACCAAAGGACAAAGCTAAGGCTGGGTGACACAAGACAACCCATCGAAGCCGCAAGAAAAGAACAACACCACGAAGTCAAAAAAGGACACAGGAAAGTGGTGTGAGTTCCACAAGAGTCCCACTCATAGCACAAGTGAGTATCAAACCAAGCAGTCGTTGGTGGCCGAGTTGAAGGCTTTGAAATCAGATGCATGTTGGCTTTGAAATCAGATGCATGTTTCGACCCTGTGTCAGAACCCGACAAGGGGAATGGAAAAGGGAAGCATATCATTGATGCAGAGCCCAGCGTCATTGTTGCCACTACCAAGATCCAGAAGAATGAGCCAAAATATCCAGAGGAGGGGGAACATATCTTCCACTCACAGATGTGGGTGAAGGGTTCGCCGCTACAATTCATTGTCAACCGTGGCAGCCAAAATAACCTCATTTCAGCACAGGTCATGAAGCGGTTGGGCCTACTGACTACACCACACCTGTAGCCATACAATATCGAGTGGCTTCATGAAGGATGAGATCTCAAAGTTTGCCAGAAGTGCCACCTTCCCTACAACATCAAACCGTTCACAAACGAGGTATTATGTGATGTTACACTTCTAGATGTTTGTGATGTACTATTAGGCCAACCATACCTATGGAGGCAACATGCTGTGTATGAGTCAAGGCCTCATGATGTCATTATTTCTTTGTGTAATTCATTATATAGGATACCGGAGGTAGCCCCACCTACCACCACCTCTTTGATCACTGGTAAGAAAGGCAGCAAGCTCATCTCCCAGACTAGGAAATTCATCTGTCTGGTTCACTCCCAAAGAAAAGGGAAGATCATCGCCACATCCATGACCCCTGTGAAGGGTTCCTCCATGCAGCATCAGCAGAGGGATACGGTCATGAAAGAACATAGGAACAACTTATCCTCACCCACAGGGGTACCATACAAGCTTCAGGTGGGAAACAAAGTCTGGTTGCATCTGAAAAAATAATGCCTTACAAGAGCCCATCAGAAGCTCCGACCATGCTGACATGGTCCTTACACCATTACCTGTGGGAAATAATGCTTTGGAGCACAACATTCCTCCATTCCTTCGCTTGCATCAAGTGTTCAATGTGTACCACCCTCGACCATGCTTCCCACCATTATTGGACACATCTGAGATTGCAAAACAGCTCACTAGGGACCAAGTTCAAGAAATGGAGGAACTCAACATAATGGGGACCATTGCTTCCTAATGGGGAAGGAATGATCCAGGTGCATGTTGGTGGCCACCCACCTATCCCACTTGGGCCCCCATGACTGTCTCTTTTATTTTTTCAGTTTCTGTAATTGTAACATAATTTACTATTTTTAGCAGTTTTTTCAGGTCCTGAACTTTCGGAGTTGTTTTGAGGCCCTAAATGACTGTTTTTTGGAAATATGGGAGCAACATGGGTCTGTTTCTCTTCCCAAAGTATATTTCTCAGATAGATCTTTCTAACGAGCTATTGTAGACATCAAACGAAGATCGGGTGCCAAAGTTATAACCCCGAGAAATTGATGTACCAATTTACCCAAACGGGGCCCACAATTTGTCCTTTCGTCTTCTAGTGTTAGGTTTTGGGATGTTAAGGGTTTTCCATTGTTTCTCAACAATAAATAGGCCTTCGAGCTCATTGTAAGACAGTTCAAAGGCATGTAGCTTCCACATCTCTTTTGAGAGATAAGCTACCATCGCCCTAGCTGGTTTATCTCCATTTCTATTTGTGAGCATATTTCAGTATTTTACAGTAATGAAATGAAGTATTATTTTCACTACATATCTATCTTTATGGTTATCTCTGTATTTTATTGTGTTCCTAGTTAAATTCGGATCACCCCTACTACACCATCACCTGCACGTTGTCAGTGACACACTTTGGGACAACTTTGTTGTCACTGGCCAATTGTATTGATTCTAATACATGGACAACTATCTCCATTGATTTTTTGTCTGCAGGAAAGATGTTACGTTGGGTGTACATGTGTGAACATCATGCCTCTTGAAGTGAATCACCATATTGTATCATATTATGTTAATACGATTATAACACTCTATATCGAATGATTATAATATATATGACTATATATTATACGATTATATTATATAATCATAAATTAATTAATTGACTTATATAACTCAATTAATTTGATTAAATAATTTAATTAATTATTAAAACAATTATTAATAATAATAATTAATTAATTTAAATGATTTAAATAATTAAAAAAAAATCAAAATTGGGTCCACAAGGAATAGAAAGAACAAAATGGAGAGCAGTAATAGTGACGATGTAAAAAAATCCAAGAAGAACTCAATAAGTTGCATGAGCACCTTAACGAGGTCGAGAAGACAGTTAGTAAACAAGACAAAATGGCCAATGATGTCACTAGATTAAAAATCATGGTGAGCCAATTTATGGGAAAATACAATCCGCCCTTAGCCACACAAAGTCCCAAAACTTCAAAAGATGAAAATTCTCCAAATGATGATTTCCTGATACATGAGGAGCCGTGAATACCGCAACTACACTTTGAAGGAAGTCAATACTATAGGAAGTTTCCTGAAAGAGACCACCTTAAAATTAAAAGAGAATTACCAAAATACGATGGTAAGGACCATAAAGATGCCATTGCATGGGTAAATAATATGGACACCATTTTTGGAGCAAACCCACTAATAGGTGAACAAGAGAAGGTCATGACCACATCCAGTTACCTAGAAGTAGAGGCTTATGATTGGTTCCTATGGTGGTCTAATAAATGCGCAACTCGCTCATTCAATTGCATTTTTTTTAAAAATGCCTTGTTAAAACAATTTCATGACGAAGAAGATGGTGATGTTTACGAAAGATTCATTCACCTCAAACAAAGGGGATCAGTAAGTGAATACACATGTCATGAATGGGAAGTGATAACGATAAGGAAAAGGGGATTCTGACACGAAGAGATATTAAAAATGTATCATTGTGGCCTTAAGGATTACATTTGGGAAGAATTCAAATTATGTAAACCCCAAACCATTGAAGATTCCATACACAAAACCATAATTATTGAGAGAAAATATAAGTTTAGAATGTCATCATTCAGGGAAGACAATGACCAACAAAAACACTCAAGAAGAAAAGAAACTAACAAATGTAGGTATTGTGGATACAAATGGACATTAAGACATATTTGCCTTAACAAGAAACTGTATACTTAGGAAGTCAAGAAGGAAACAAACACTTCAAGTAACAATCCATACAAAAGGATAAAATAGAAAAATATCTGTTGCAAATGTGGAGAAAATTGGACGCGAGGCCATAAATGTGAAGACACATCCCTGTGCTACTATAAAATAGTATATGGGAAGAAATTTGAAGTACAAGAACATGATGAAGGAATCATTGTCACACACAGTGAAGATTCAGATTCTGAGGAACCATAATTAACTGAAATTTCATGTGATTAGAGAAACCTTAATGAAAATAGTAGCTCTTTCAAAGATCAAGAACAACAATCAATTACAAAATACGTTCTGCGACATCTTTGGAAGAAGAGATAATTCCCAAAAAAGAAAATTAAACTTATTACTCCATTAAAAAACATGAGAAGGAATTTAGAGAGAGATTCTTCGGCGAAAATCACATGGAAAATCATTTGTCGACGCGTTTCGAACCAACAAGTGTGGTTCATCATCAGGACAAGTTGAAGAAACAGATCCAGCTGAGCGAGTTAAATAGGCAGAGCAGAGACTCCTGACCAACGGCTAGTTTGACTCAAGAATCAGGGTCAAAAATACTTTATTAGTTTAGTTAGCAGAATTAGGACCAAAATATAAATTGAAGGGTAATTTAGTTTACAAATTTTAATAAAAATTAGTTAAATAATGGACCCTAAAAGCAATATATATAAAATAATATTATTTAAAATATTAAAATTATAAAATAATAAAAGATCTAACAAAGGTCAAAGGGGGGAAGGTTAGTTAAAATTATTCAAAATAAAACAAGTAAATAAAAATAAATTAAAATTATAAATTATAAAATACTAAGAAGCGTTAAAACGAGGATCGGTTAGAAAAATAATAAAATAAATAAATGGATAAATTAAATTAGAAATGAAAAAATAAAAAAATAAATAAATTGGTTAAAAAACATAAAAATAATAATAGTAAATAAAAAAAATAATAAAGATAAAATAAAAATAAAAATAAAATAAACAAATCAAAATTAAAAATTATGGAAAAATTAACGAATAAATAAGAATAAAATAAATAGGTTCTTCAACCGGGATTGGTTCTTCAACTTGTCCTAACGATGAACCACACTGGTTGGTTCGAAACGCGTCGACAAAAGATTGGTTATGTGATTTTGCCGAAGATTATCTAAACAATAAATAGGTTAGTTAGAAAAATTAGTTAAAAAGTCTGAATAAATAAATAAAATAAAGACAAATAAAATATAGGAGGGTAGGTTAGTTAAATAAATAAATAAATACAGAATAAAAATAATAAAATTAGTTAAAAGGACAAAAATCAGTTAAAATAATAATAATAATAATAATAATAATAAAGATAAAAATAAAATAATCAAACCAGAAGTAAAAGCCTATAAATATTATTAAAAATTATCGAAAAATTAATGGAAGAAAACCACAGAGGTTAGAAAAAATAAGTTAAAAAATGGTAACAATGTAATGAATAAATGAAAAAATAAAAAGAATAAAACAAAAAGGCTAGTTAGAAAAATTAGTAAAAAGTCGGAAAAAATGAATAAACTAAAGACAAAACAAAATATAAGAGGGTAGGTTAGATAAAAAATTAATAACCGAACAAATAAAATAAGAATAAAAATAATAAAAATTAGTTAAAGGACTCAAACAATAAAGGTGATAATAAAATGAACTAGACAAAAAGAGTTTCGAGGATGAAAAATCCCGTCTGCTTGGTGTCTTTGTTGAGAATGGCTATAGTAGACACTTGGGTCATAGGGCTTTCCTCAAGGCTTCCAAGAATTCTTTGAATAAAAGGGAACCGAAGGAACGAGTCCCAGGTGTCCTTCTTTCGTATGTTCAGGGGACTACTGATAGGATTGGGAGGATTCTTCGGAATCATAGTATCCCTGTGACCTTCAGGCCCCTAAATACCATTCGTGGGTCCCTAAGATCTGTTAAGGATCCTATCGACCCTAAGGCTCAAAGACTCATAAAAGACATAAATGTCAATATACTTATAGATTCTTGTAGTACTCACAATTGTATAAAAAATGATCTTGCTAAAAAACTTGGTCTTTGTATATGCCCAATCAAGGACCTGTCCATGTCGGTCGCTACCAAAAAGAAAATCATGGAAATAGGAGAATGTTAAAAAGTTTCAATCCAAATATAAGAATTGAAGATACAAACATACCTATTTTCCCTGCCACTCAAAGAAATGGATGTATTTCTTGGTGAAAAATGGTTAATACAACTAGGGAGCTATACTACAAACCTTGAAGAACAATTCGTGGAGTTTAACTGGAAAGGACGACTTTATAAATTAAATGGTGTTAACACTTCCAGCTCCAAGGAAGTTGCACATACTCATGAAGAATGCACCATTCAATGAAATAATTCCATTCCATCGCAACAATGTTCAACTAGAGAAAACCCTTCCAGTTGTGCTTTGAGGACAAAGCATGTCTAAAGGGGGTGGAAATGTTATGAATAGAAATATTAATAAAACATCAATTAAATAATAAATATTAAAATAAGCAATTATCAATAATAATAAATTAATTAAATTAGTTAATGCCTCATCAGTTGTGAAGAGGCATGAGTCAAAAGTTGTGTGATTTTATTTTCGTGGCTAGTTAATGCCTATATAGGCACACCGCCACAAATATTTGTAAGCACCAATTCACATTTTTATCTATAATACTATTACTTACTTATACTTAAAATCTACATACAAATATTTTTATGGTGTACTAATTATGTACCAAACCCCATCAGTAGGGAAGGTTCATGGTTGGTATGTAGAGTAAGACAAATGGAAAGAAAAAATGATTACAAGGGAAGAGGAAGAGACACCTACCTGGAGGGAGTCACACGCCTTTCCTAGTCGCCCAGTCTCTCTGTCGCTAGAGCACTCTAGTCGATTGGAAAAATCAGCAATAGGGTTAGTGGTTTAAATAGAAAATGGTTGCACGTGCGGGGCTTGGAGAGGTTGCCAGGTTGCAAGACATTCTAGGTCACAAGTCGGTATCTAAGTTAGTTGTGACTTGGTGACCTCGAAGGTAGAGGTCACGAGGCATCAGGGGACAAAAATTTTTAGTTTGGGCTTGCGCCTATAGTACGATCTAGCGACCTCAAAGCTAGAGGTCGAAAAGTCATAAGCCAGTTGGGGTCGCAAATTTGGGAGTTAGATTCTTAGCTATTGTGTGACCTTAGGAATTTTCTCGGTCAAAGTGTAACTTTAGAAAATGGAGGTCGCAAGTCGCCATTTTCAACTTAGTTAAACTCCATTTTATGTGATGTGCAACTTATGGGAAATATAAACTTTAAGGCTTGCAAACTTAGATTTTTTAGAAGAGCCCAAAAGGAGCTTGTCATGTTGCTAGGATGTGGAAATAACTTTGAGATGTAGACGGAGGCTATGAGTTTAGTCAGGGGGGGGTCCAAAATTTTTGAAAGAGCAGAAATTTTGGGGGATTGTTGCAGTGGCTAATAAAATTGGAGATTCACTTGTAAAACCTAAATATCTCTGCTTATAATTGATTTGGGATGAAATTTATCCTTGTGAGTGTGTTTTTCCAAAATCATAGGTGCCACTAACATCTCCTTGTTACCCTTATTGTTGTTCAGAAGCTCCCCACTACATCGACGTGACTTGTTAATCACACAAACCAAGGATGTTCTCAACGACTCGAAATAGGGGTCCAGATAATAATATGAGATGTAAACATTCTTAGAATTGTAGTTATAGGTCTCTGGTGTTGCTCCACTACCAGGGAGCTTGGACAGTACCCCGATGGAGTCACTACCTAGAAATCACAAACGTTGCTTTGCTACCAGTGAGCCTGGACAATACCCCAGTGGAGTCATTGCATTACCTCTCTATGAAATAATCCCTTCTTGATCCTTTACCATTTATTTAATTTATTTTGTGCCCTTATTGGCACTTATTTATTGGGAATTTATTGGCCAGTGAAAATGAGGGTTCCCGACTTATTTTACATGCAAGAGAGGTTGTTTTTGGTTTTTCAAAGACTATTGTTTCCCTGAAATATGTGTTGCTCGTTAAGGTTTTCCTTTCCCTTTTTTAGTCAGTGGGACGAACCGATTCATTTAAACTATAAAATCAAGCCATGAGTAAATTACTCTCTTACTCATGGTTAAGCATCTAGCTCTTGGTTGAATCAAGCCTTTTTGAATTTTTACAGTAGCTTTGAAATTTTGTCTAGGGTTTTTAGCACCACCCTGCAAGAAAAATCTATGATTCTTCCTCTTTTTCCACACAAGGTTTTATTTTGGATTATTTAAAAAGTAATAGTCAAATTCGAGATTGTTCTAGAAAGGAGATGACAAATTCATTGTTTCCAAACCTCTCCCCTTAAAATTCACAGTAAGGGTTTTTCCCTAAACTTTGTTCTAGTTTATTCTCACTTAGTTTTATTTTTGGGTATGGTTGTTAGTTCCTTCATCGTTGTATGGTTGTAGACTTCTATTCATGCAAAAAATTACAAAAAAATCTTATTGTTTTGTCATGAAATTGGATTTAGAGTATAAGGTGTTTTCCTTTGTTAAACAACCTTTGATATTCCCTTATTAAATTCTTGGTTTTTTGTTATTAGGGATTGTATTTGTTCATCATATAAATTTATTCCTTTTTATTGGAAATGGGTATCCAAGGAAAAAATACATGATTGGTATTCCATTCTAAGAAATCCAATATTTTGATGAGAGAATTTTTCGTGTTAAATATCCTTAGTTTTTTTTTGTTTGTTAAATTTATTTGGTCAGTTGTTTGGGTTTCTAGTTTTAATCCAAAATTTCCCCCATTTTAAGTATTTAAGATTGTTTCACCACCCTATTTAAATATGATTTTGTTGGTATTGACCCAAATCTGGATGCTTAAGTAGAATTTGGAGCATTCCAAAAACTATGAGATTCAATCTGTCAACAAAACTAAGATAAAGTTGAGCCAAAATATTGTTATTAAAAACAAATTCATGAGGAAGTGGTATCTCTTTAGGACCCACTCCAATGTATAGAAGTTGGTTAATGGGTCAAGAGACATGTACTTGCTTTCCTACCCAAGTTTACCAGTACAAGAATCCTTACCGAGTGAGAACCCTCGTCCACGCTATTTCACAAGTAAACTATGTCACAAATGCGTGGAACCTACCAAGGTATATTCTCTTCCTAATTTTTCAGTTTGATAAAGTTTTGTGATCCATTTATTTAACTAAGATTCTAATAGAGTTTTTCTTCAATTCAAGGTTTTGACCGAACAAATTAACTAAGATTATAATAGAGTTTCTCTCCAAACCCATCTCCAATTTCTCTTCAACCATATAATGATACCTTTTCCCCTTGTAGAGTCTCATTATTTTCCTATTTTTGACATCATTTTCCATCCATTTTTCCTCTTTTCATCACTACTATCAACTCCAATAAACAACTAAATAAGAGATTTTGACATGGTAATGTACTCAGATGTCTTATTTCTCATACTTGTTAATGTGCCTTATTATTTAGTTAAATATTGTAATAGCTACGGAATTAACACGAATCTGATGCTGTTTTATGATTCCGCAGCTACCTCCATGGTTTGTCGGATTCCAGTGCGTCAACCAAGCAAAGAAGCACATGGGCAGATAGGAATTGATCTCCTCATGGATCTCCTCCTATTCGTTCGAGCCAAATAATCAAGGAAATTTCCAGTGGCGCAGTTAAGGGAGCGGGTCAACGTATGGACAAATCGAGTAGCAAGAGTTCAATTCAATCACGACTCTCCGATTTTCTTTCCAAGTAACAAATCGTCGAGAAGTGTTATAATTTCCATTATCAAATCAACATTTAGATTAGGATTGTCTTTAAGTTTTTAAGGCATGAAAATATCAAAATGGTTAGGGGTGAATGCTATATATATATCTTTGTAAACAGAAACCACAAACACGCAGACATATATGTAATTTTTAATTGACAATTTGAAGTTCCATGACTTTGTTCCTATTTAATTGAAGAAGTATTTTCATGAATATCATGCAAAGTTAGCTGTTGAGATAGAGTTACAAACCTATTGTTTTGTGGAGGGCCCCTCTAGAAAATCGAGGTTCATTCATTTACTTAGTGTTTAGTTCAGCTCATTTCGTTATTTTTCCAAAATTGTATTATCATAGTTTCATTTCTTTGTAATAATTTATTTACAGTTTTCCATTTGTTTTCTGTCATTTTCAATTCATTTATATGCTTTTTAAAATAGGAATGTATATATAAATCTCCTTCCTTTCATAAATAGTTATATTTGTTTAGATCACATTCTTTCTGCTTTTGTTTTATTATTTCTATTAAGATTGATAATTGCAGTGTGTAGATCCTAATCTAGATTGTTTTATGAATTTTATCTTTGAATAGAAGTAATTCTTTTTAGAGTAGAAGTAATTATCTTTCTAGAACATTAGTTTAGATAGCTCTATTTTTATCATTTACATAGTAACTAACAATATTCAGTTAAAGAAGATCATGATAGCTTACCTTACTTTCCTTTTTAAGAATTGATTATATTATGAATCTTTAGATTTCATTAGGAACATAGGAACAAAGAAAATACTTAAAATAAACCATCCACAATCATTATATTAATAAACTCAAAAGGCTTCTAACATATATAGTGCACTTACACTTCACAAGTTTATCAACTCTGGTCGATAATTTATGTAATCAATTTAATAAAATTAAATTGACAAACATTTTGGCACCATTCCCGAGGAAGTGTAAATAGAAGTCTTGATTTCTTAAAAAAAAAAACACAACATGATATGCATAGGGAAAGAGACTCTAGGTGTAGATTTGTAGGTAGAGGAAAGAGCTTAATTCCAACAACAACACTCACTCCACCATGACCTCGTAGTGCCACATCACCCACACAAACTCGAATTCCATCCATAGTAGGCAAACATAGACTTCCTAAGGTATTAAGATCCGAAATCCAACCTAAAGAATCACCACCTTCATCAACAAAAGCTATAATTGAAGAAGATCCTACATCCCCAACAACAAGAATAATTTTCCTATATTCAACTAGAGAACAACTTCTAGCTCAAGAGTTGGAAGTTCCTATTGAAGAAGAGGAAGAAGAAACCTACTTCAAACCATTGATAGAGGAACCAAAGGAACTAGAGGAGATTGAAAACCCAATCTTGGAACCAGAATCAAAATCCTATATTAGTTCTGAAGAATCTACAATGGCTAGAGAAGGGGAAGGAGAGGTACATAATCTGAATGGTGAACAACCTGGAACTGGAGGAGGAAGAGGAGGAGCAAGACAAGGAAGAGGAGGTGGAAGAGATGGAGGAAGAGAAGAGAATATAAATCCGTAACCTTTTGGATTTCCAATCTTTGATAAAGATACAATTGTCACAATGAAAAATATCTCACCCTCTATCCTTCCAAACTTTCATGGATTAAGGAGTGAAGACCTTGAGACATTTCTCTTTGCATTTAAAGTCTTGTGTAGATCATATGATTATCTACATGATCAAAAGTTGAGATTATTCCCTGCAACCCTTAAGGATGCAACATTAAAATGGTTTATGGGTTTAGGAATAAAATCCATAAGAACATGGGAACAAATGAAAATTGCATTCTTAGAGAAATATAAGGATTACTATATGCCCCATAACATTAAATATGAAGTCTTTAAAATGATACAAAAAGAAGATGAAAATATTGAAGATTTCGTTGAAAGATTTGCTTACAATGTAAAAAGGGAAAAAATGAATAATCTAGATGAAGAAACTTTGAAAGCTCTCTTATTAAAATCAATTAGAGATGAATGGATTGATATTCTCAATCTAATGGGTAAGGGAGACATTTCTCAGTTATCACTAGGAGAAATTTGTGAGTTGTGCATACACATTTCAAGAGGCAAAGCAAGAACTAGGAAAAATCCAAGAGATCCACTTCTACCAAGGATTAATAAATCTGTATCTGGGACAGTAACTAGAGCATAATTAAGAAATTTGATTGATAACTTTAAAACAAATATTTTAGGGAGTCTTAGTGAAAAAATTAACACCCTTAAAATACAAAACAAGCAAAAAGCTAAAAATGTTGTATTGTCCATTTTCTATCCTAAGTGAAGAAAGAAGCATGGGTTGAGAGAATATCCTCTTGATTTAAATAGTATAGAAACTTGTGCTATTTGTGTAGAAAATCATGATACAAAATAATGTCCTTTAATACCAGGTCTTAAAGCTGTCTATCAAGAAGAAGGAGTACCAAATCAGGTAGACCCTCTCTATTTTATTGCTAAAAGACCTTGGAGGAATCCAAAACCAAGTACAACTCAAGGTTTTAATCGCCAACCATTTGCACAAACTTTGTAAAGTAATTGGAATTCTCCAATGCCTTGGAAATCTTGGCCACAACTTTGGTCACAAGGATGGAAAAATCCTTATGGAAAAATCCCTCAATATCCTCAATATCCACAATTTCATCAATCATATCCTACTTTTCCTCCACACTATTATCCTCAGCCTATTCAATGAACTCAATGTCACAATGTGAATCCACAACTCGAATTACCATTTCCTCAAAGACCAAATCAATTGCCTGCCCAACCACTTCCAAATCCAAATAATAATAAAAATTCACAACCAGTTTACAATATGGAAGGACAAAATTTTCAAACCTACATGATAACTCCACTAGATCTAAATAATGTTCAACTTAGATCTAGTAGAATATTAGAAAAAAAGTCCCCCCTCAGTTGTTATTTAGGAAAGTGAAAAAGAAAAGATCCCTGAAGAAGAAAAGTCTCTTAATGATAAAAAATGAAGAAACTCAAAAACAAGTTATTTCAACACATCCAAATAACTCAATCCCTATTATGGAACAACCTTCAGTATCTGTCTCAAAACCACCCTTCCCTGAAAGATTGAAAATTGATGGAGTGGAGAAACAAATTTTATTGCCTGATTATGACATGTTAGATGAACTGAAGAATGTTTGCATAAATATTCCTTTGCTTCAAGCTATTAATGAAATACCAATTTTTGCAAAGACAATTAGGGACTTGAGCATAAAAAAAAACCTGGAAGAAGAAGAAAAGAAATAAAAAGAATCCAACTTGTTGGAAAAATTGCAGATATCATGATGGGTAAAACAACAATTCAAAAATATCTTGATCTAGGAAGCCCCAATGTGAAAGCACACATCAATGGTAGATATCCCAAATACATTGATTTATCTAGGCGAAACCATAAATATCATGAGAAAACAAACTATGAATCAATTAAAACTTTCTAATCTTCAGTATACACCTATACTATTACAATTGGCAAATAGATCTATAATCAAACCTGATGGTGTATTAGAAGACATATATGTATCCTTAGATTATTGGGAATATACTATTGATTTTATGTTTTTAACACCCAAGAGTAACTTAGGAGGGCATCCATTGATTCTAGGAAGACCATGGCTAGCTACAACCAATGCTTTCATAAGTTGTAGATCTAGTGATATGCTCCTTTTCGATGGAAGTACAACAAATAAATTCACACTATATCCACCAGCAAAAACAACAATAGAGGTTGAAAATGAATAATGGATATATGATGACTTCGATATAAGACCAATATTTGCTACTTCACAATTAGATGAAGAAGATCAAATTTTAAATTTAATGGAAAATAATGAATCTTCATTATATTGTGAATCTATTTAGAGTTTTCAAGAACAAAACAATATTGAATATTTATCATCTTGTCAACTATCCTTGCACCTTATGGAAAAATTGGTAATTCTACAATTGAAATATTTTCAGGAAAAACTTTGAATATCAATAATAATTTGGAAGAATTTCAAAATAAAGAATTAATCAAGATGTTACAAGAACATTCATTTGCTTATACATGGGAATATACTGACATGAAAGGAATTGATCCTAATACTTGTAAACATCATATCTACATTGAGGAAAATGCCAAACCAGTTCGACAACCTCAAAGAAGAATGCATCCAAATTTAAGGGATATTGTTAAGGAATAACTAGAAAAATTGTTGAATGTCAATTTCATCTATCCAATATTATACAGTCAATGGGTTTCACCCTTACTAATTGTCCCTAAAAAGAATTGAAAATGGAGAGTGTGTATTGACTATAGAGAATAGAATAAAGCGACTTTAAAATATCACTTTCCACTTCTTTTCATAGATCAAGTTTTAGATACTTTGGTAGGAAATAAATACTTTTCATTTTTAGATGGTTTTAGTGGGTATAACCAAATCCAAGTAGCCCCTAAAGGCCAAGATAAAACCACCTTTACCTGCCCATGGGGAACTTATGATTATCGAGTACTTCCCTTTGGATTATGTAATGCTCTTGTAACATGCCAAAGAGTAGTATTAGGCCTTTTTTTTTTACCTTATTCATGATTGTGTGGAAGTGTATATGGACGATTTTACAGTTTATGGAATCCTTTTAAGGAATATCTTGAAAATTTAGAAAAATTTCTCACTAGATGTAAAGAGGAAAATCTCTCATTAAGCCATGAAAAATGTTTTATGATGTTTACTGAGGAAATTTCTCTAGGACACCATATTTCAGGAAATGGAATTAGAGTGGACACATCTAAAGTAGAATTTATTTCTAGATTATCAATTCCAACCTATCAACGAGATGTTAGAAGTTTTCTTGGTTTCACTGGTTATTATAGAAGATTTATTGAAAACTTTACAAAATTTCGATCTCCACTTTTCAAGCTACTCATGAAGACTGTGAATTCAATTGGGATTCAAATTTCCAAAAGGCCTTTGAGTCATTAAAAGAGAAAATCTCTAAAGCACCCATTCTTAGAGGACCAAATTGGAAATTACCTTTTCATATCTCAACTGATGCTTCACATACAACTTTAGGAGTTGTACCAGGAGAAAAAGACTTAACTCCATATGCCATTTATTACACTAATAAAAATTTGACTCCGATAGAGTTAAATTATATTGTCACAAAAAATGATTTTTTCACTGTTGTTCATGCCATCAATAAATTCAAACATTATATTACTGGCTATGAAACTTTTGTACATACTGATCATTCTACAATTAGATACTTAATGAATAAATCAATCATTAATGGTAGAATCACTAAATGGCTGTTATTGCTTCAAGAGTTTAATATTACTATTTTGGATTGACGTGGAAAACAAAACAAAGTTGTTGAATTTTTATCAAGAATTCAAAATGATAATAATGATATGCCTGTAGAAGATAATTTTCCTGATGAATATCTTTTTGCAGTATCTACTAAATCTCCATGGTTTGTAGATATTTCTAACTATTTGGCTACATAAAAATTACCATCATACTTGTCTCCTCGAGAGAAAAACAAGGTAATTCAAATAAGTGCATCTTATTCATGGATAAACAAAGAACTGTATAAAACAGGTCTAGATATGATCATCTGAAGGTGTGAGAGAGAAGATGAAGTACCAAAAATATTGAAAGCTTGTCACGATGAGCCATGTGGAGGACACTTTGTTGACAAAATAACTTCTTACAAAGTCCTTCTCTTAGGATACTACTGGCCTTCCCTTTTTGAGGATTCCAGAGAGTATGTTAAGAGATGTGATAATTGTGAAAGGATGGGGAAACCTGTTCCTTCTGATGAGATGCCTCTATAACCTCAGGTATTTATTGAACCTTTTGAAAAATGGGCTCTGGATTTTGTTGGTCCAATCTATCCACCTTCGAAACAAAAAAAAGGTACATTTTTGTTTTCACTGATTATGTTACAAAATGGGTAGAAGCTAAAGCACTTCTTTTTGCTACTGAAAATATTGTAGTTTCATTTATTTTTTAGGATACCTTTAATCATTTTGGTGTTCCAAGGGAAATTGTAACAAATCAAGGTACTCAATTTACATCCAAGTTGGTATAGAAGATAATGGAGGAACACAAAATCAAACATCGAAAGTCTACTCCATATCATCCTCAAGAAAATGGACAAGTGGAGTCCACCAATAAAGTCATTGAAGCAATTCTCACCAAAATTGTGCACTTACATAGAAGAGATTGGGCATCACAACACATGGAGGAATATTACAGGACATACTCCTTATGAGCTTGTTTATGGAAAACCAGTCCTATTTCCTATTAATTTTCAAGTCAAAACTTTCAAGACAACAATCAAATTAGGCCTTGATCTTTCAAAATCACAAAAACAAAGAATGGAGCAACTAAATTAACTTGATGAAATAAGACAAGATGCAATCCAAAGAACTTATTTAGTTCAACAACAGATATCCATATGGCATGACAAATAGATCAAAGAGAGAAAATTTCAACCAGGAGATTGGGCATTACTGTTTGATTCAAAGTTCACAGATTTCCAAGGGAAATTTCAAACTCATTGGCTTGGGCCTTATGAGATTGAAATAGTCTTTGACATTGGAGCAGTTAGAATCAGAACTATTGATGAAGAAAGGATCACTTTTCTTGTGAATGGTCATCGACTGAGAATCTATCATAAGCCATTGACCAAGAAAGAATTTATCAAAAATTTGCAAGATAATACTGATTTAAAGTTAGTGAAGAACCATTTTCCTTCTTCTCCAACTTGATCTTCAAAAATCATTTTCTTTCTAAATTATATCTCTCTCTCTTTCTATATATATATAGAGATATAAAATTGAAAGCCAACAATGGTTGGCATGTTTATACATAAAATCTAAGGTGGAAATCATTTTTTGACACTTTAAATTTTCTTTACATCTTTTCTAAACCTGTTTTCTTTATGTCCCACTCTTTTCCTTTTCTAAATAAAATAGCTACATAATTATTGAGTTTCTGCAGCTTTGAAAAATTTCTGTAACCAATTTGACAAATAATTTTGATGGAATAATTGAAAGAAGTGATTGACTCTTTCCACTGCAAAGCACCTGAAGACAATACAAAGAACAAAACCAAAGGTTAGAAGAAATAATTCAAAAGTATGCAATTCTTTAACTTGATAATAGGGATCAAAACATTAATCGTATGAATTATATAGACATTGTACTATCGAATTCAAAGTCATCATTACTAAACGTTGATAGTATCGTGTCAAATCGGATCTAATCCACCATTCAATCCTCATCATTATATCTACGCTCTAACCCACATTCCAATTTTTATTGATCCAATCATCCAAATCATGCTCATTCATTCTCTCACTACAAGAAAAAAGGACATTGATGAGGGGAAAAAATGTCACCATAAGCTCATTGGTGACGGTTAAAAGAGCATTCGTCATCAAAAACTGAACATCACCAAAGTTGGCATCGCCAAAAGTATAGGTGTTGTAGTGACATACAAAGTCCGTCACTAATAATGATTTATAATTATAGATAATGACTGTCACCATTTCATATGAGTAATGGTGATGGACCATAGCCTTCATCACCAAAAACTGAACGTCACCAAAGGTGGCATCGCCAAAAGTATAGATGTTGTAGTGACATTCGAATTTCGTCGCCAATAATGATTTGTAATGACGGATAGGGATCGTCACCATGCATGT
This sequence comes from Pinus tabuliformis, assembly GCA_031772625.1. Lineage (NCBI taxonomy): Eukaryota > Viridiplantae > Streptophyta > Pinopsida > Pinales > Pinaceae > Pinus > Pinus tabuliformis. Next base: position 346,437,582 of record CM062816.1, read on the forward strand.
GAGCAATGGTGATGGACCAGAGCCTCGATCACCAAAAAATGAATGTCACCTGGCATTGCCAAAAGTATAGGTGTTATGGTGATATTTAAGTTCAATCACGAATATTGATTATAATGACATATAGTGACCATCACCATTTCAAATGAACAATAATGATTTATTGTGATGGATCTTTAATGGCTGTCACTATTGGTGCATATATATGGTGATGTTCATTGACCATCATCAAAAGCCGCATTGCTAGAAGTATAGGTGTTGTGGTGACATTCAATGTCCATCACGATTAATGACTATAATGACGAACAACGAACATCACCATTTCATATCAACAACAACGATTTATGGTTACGGACCTTTGAGGGTCGTCACAATTGATGCTTATATATGGTGGTGTTCATTGACAGTCACCATTTCATATTTTTGGTGAGGGTCGAAAAATGTCACCAAAGCTCATTGGTGATGGTCAAAAGAGCCTCCGTCACTAAAAATTGATTGTTGCCATTCCATATGGATGTCAAGGTAGGATGGAATCGAACCACCAACCTCCTACTTGTAAAGCAGGTGCTCTTCCATTGAGCTAGCACCTTTTAAAGAATTATATTTTTTACAATTAGACCTTGAAACTTCATAAATTGTAAATTCTACAACTTTCAATAAATTAAAGTCTTAGCAATATTTTACTAAACAAGCAAAACAACATCGAAGATGTAGGTCCCTATCTAATGGTTATTGAAGTTATGAAAATTGGGTGGAGGGAAAAATAGTTACATATAAGAGAATCAATATGTTCAGTTGAATACTCACTTAGAAGTGAAACTTTGAAGACATTTATAACCTATAAATGACCTATAACTATCGAATGCACCAAATATTGCAAAGAAAATGTCATAAGTGGATATCATATGGAAGAAGAGGAGGCAGGGACTTGGAACCTTTGTACATCTTGACATGCCTTAGCACTTGGCACATCTTAGCTTGTTTGATATGTCTTTGCACTATATGGCACATCTTAGCATGCCATAGCATTCCTTAACACACCTTGGCAGTCATGACCTCACAACTAGCATTGCATTTTTCCATGACTTGGGAACCTTACATTCACTAGAACACCTTGGCACTCCCTAGTTTTCATGCCCTCTGTTATCCTCCATAATGTCCTAGGCTGATGAAGAGATTGAAGGGAGTAACCACATACCAAGCTTTTAGTTTGGTAGCTAGCCCTACCAAACCAGAGTGGGCTCTCTCTATGAAATCATAGCCAAGAGATGACTAGAATGTAAAGGATTTTAGGCTGGATAGCTAGGCTTAGGTGGGTTTTTGGAAAATTTAGGGACTTGGAACTCTATCCACCAGTGTCTTGTCTGGTAGGGACTTTGTCAAGGAGGCAAGGACTTGGGAATCTGTCTAGAATAAAGCACCTAACATGCATGACAAAAGCTCCCTATAATATAGTACCTCCTACCTAGAAGAGTGGCCCCTACTCAAAATATAGAACCCTTCTCTACTGTGTACTTTTCTTAAAGATAAATTTGTGCATAAAATAGTACTAAGAAAAACACCTAAATTAAGAAAAGGGAGCATCTAAGTCAAACTATAAAAGCATAATAAATATGGCTTTATATAAGTTTGGGAAACATTGGACAAGCATGATTTCATAAAACAACAATAAGATGCCTAAAATCGATGGGATTCTTTCATCGTTGTTATACCCTCACAACAAAACTGGAATCTATAGCATGTACCCCAAGGATGTATGCATCTGTTGAAGGTTTAGATTGAAAGGATCTGCTGAGATGAAGTATTATTGAAGGAGAAACACCTTCAAAACAATAGATAAAGTCTATTGTGAATTCAACCCATTTGCACACAGACCAAGGTTGCTACTGGGTACACTTCTCCGCCGAATGGAAACTATAATGTATTGTAGTGTTGCTGATGGAAAAACACCTTTAGTGCAACACGGATAAAACTTTAACAGATATTGTCACTGTGGCCTCAGTTTTCAATGATATCATCAATATAAGTAAGAACTTCGATAATTGAAAAACCAAAAGGTGAGATGCATAGATCATTTGAAATGATAGATTTGGGCATACTTTATTATTGTTTAGGAGTGTTAGTAAGAAAATGCAAGGTAACTTGTTGTGTGTTGGGTCCCTATAATACTAGTGATTACCCCTTATTTATATTGTTGTGCCCCTATTACCCCCATATTATTATTTTTGTGCCCCATAGAATCCCTCTATTGTTATTTTTGTGGCTTTATATTATTATTGTTAGGTCGGCTGGATTATATTGTGACTCCTTAGACTCCTATATATAGAAAGGAGGTTTTGTCATTTGTATCATCCAAGAATTGTTCATTTATGTAATGTAAAGGAGGTTGCCCCATCGAAGAGGCTGAATTCTAAGGCGTTGATCTATCTTTTCTATCTTTTCTTGAGCCGGTTTCATAACATTTGGTATCAGAGCTTTGGATTCTAGGGTTTCGCTGCTCCAAACAGGTCATCGTGGCATTTTCGCTATAACTTTGTTTCTGTGACGTTTCAGAAGTCACAAAAAAACCCATTTGAGAAGAATTGGCGCTAAACCTTGGGTCCAAATTTCAGAGTTTTTCGCACGATATTTTCGGAGATATGATCTGAGGAAGTTGGTCTTTTTGCAGACTCCGGAATTACATTCAAAACAGGTGACCTGGGGAAAATCGTCATAACTTTCGCTCTGAGGATCGGATTGAAATTTCGTAAAAAGGTGCAGAAAGAGGATGGACTGTAGTTTCTTGTGGGTGTTTTTTAGATCCAAAGGTTGAAACAGGACTCGTGGTATGTCGTACAAGTTAGCTCTACTGAACTAGTCTATAATCAAGTCACTGTGGGAGATTTTGCATAACTCTTCCTTGGAGAATCCAATTTGGGTCAGACTTGTGGCATTGGAAAGAGGACACAGCGAGCTACTACAAGTCACAAGTTTAGAACTAGATGACTGGAAAGTACAGAGATACATCAGAGGAAATATCGAGCTCCTACAAAGTGAAAAAAGGTGTGTAGATTTTTTTAAATTTTTGCTTAAGCTTGGTTTGAAAATTTATTTTGAAGGAATTAAAAGGGCATAGTAGAGCATTATTATCAGTACCTGATGCCCCGAGGAAAGAAAATGCAAACACCTAGTAAGGAACCTGAAAGCTCTAGCATGACTCATGAAGAAGAGGAAGAAATGCTACATGATATATCAAAATTACAAGAACAAGTGCAACAAATGTCACACTCACAAAAGTTAACAGATGCTTAGATAAATGGCGTGGAAGCTAAGATAAATGGCGTGGAAGCTAAGATGAATGGCATGGAAGCTAAGATGGACAATTTGAAGATAGATTTGAACACAAATTTGAAGACAGGCATGGCAGATTTGAAGACAGATTTGACTAATTTTCTACAAGAAATACTTACTAATGGTGAAAAGGTAGTAAAGGAAACTCATGATGAGAACAAAAGAAATGTTAATCATGATTCCATAGACGCTAATGTTGGATCGAAGAATCACCACATTCCAAAAATCGATATGAGGAAGTTTGATGGCAAGGATCCCGCCACATGGATATTACAGATGGAGCAATTCTTCGATCTCAATAATGTGCAAAACACACAAAAGGTACGTATGGCAACTTTATATTTGGAACCAAATCAGTTTGTATGGTATCAATGGCTTTGTTCTCATAAACAATTTATCACTTGGGCAATTTTTACGGAAGAATTGATAGCACATTATGAGGATACAAAAAGCAACACTTTTTTTAGCCAATTGATAAGTCTCAAACAAAAGGGTTCAATAATGGAGCACATTGAGGAGTTCCAAAAATTGAACATAAGGGTAAAGGATATTCCAGAGGAGCATAGGATTGATGTGTTCATAGGGTCCTTAAAGGATAATATCCAACATGATGTGCGCCTTTGGGAACCTGATTCATTAGAGAAGGCATTCAGGTTAGCAAGAAAAATGGAAAGCAAAATTATGGCAACTAGGAAGCATACCATTCACAACTATAAAGACGGAAGTGTTGTTGCCCATAGTCTTCCACAACCTACAAAGTTGACACCACAACAATTGGAAGAAAAAAGAGCAAAAGGGCTTTGTTAAAATTGTGATAGCAAATACACAAAAGGTCATAAGTGTGCTGAGAAGAAATTATTCTACATAGATTGTGAAGAGGAAGAAGAAAAGGAGCAAGAAAGGTCAAAAGAAGAGAATATATTCCAGGAACAAAGCCTAGATGAAGAACAAATAAATCTGACCATATCTTGTAATGCATTGGCGGGAATTACCACTCCTCAAACCATCAAGATAGAAGGACAAATCAAGAAGAAAAAGGTAATAGTGTTGATTGATTCAGGAAGCACCCACAATTTTATTCATTGTAGGGTAGCAAAAGAATTGAATTGCTTCCTATATCCAGCACCAGAGTGTCAAGTGATGATTGCAAATGGAGGAACAATAAATTGTTCTGGAAAGTGCCATAATATCAAGCTATCCATGGGAGAATATGTATTGACTAGCCCAATGCTTTCCATTCCAATGGGAGGTGTTGATGTTGTACTAGGAGTCCAATGGCTACAATCCTTGGGTACAATAGCTTTTAATTTTCAAGAACTTTTCATGAAATTTTCTGTGGAAGGAAAGGAATTTGAATTAAGGGGTATTGCAGGGAAACCAGGAAAGATAATCAGCTCTAATGGCATGACAAAGCTTCTAAAAAAGGAGAAAAGAGGTGTAATTGCACAATTATGTTCACTAGATGTTTCCACATTGGAATCATCTATTTCTCCAGATCTCCAAAAAGTCCTGGACAATCATTCCAAGGTATTTGAGACTCCCAAAGGTCTCCCACCTATGCGTGATCATGATCATGCTATTCATCTGATTCCAGGAAGTGTTCCTCCAAACATCAGGCCGTACAGATATCCATATGTCCAAAAAAGTGAAATTGAACGTATGGTTGCAGAAATGCTAGAGGCTGGTATAATTCAAACGAGTCAAAGTTCTTTCTCAGCTCCAGTAGTATTGGTGCACAAGAAGGATGGATCATGGCGCATGTGTCCAGATTATAGGGAGCTCAACAAGCTCACTATTAAAGATAAGTTCCCCATTCTTGTCATTGATGAATTACTGGATGAATTGCATGGATCAATTTACTTCACCAAGTTGGATCTTCGTTCGGGATATCATCAAATCAGAATGAAGATTGAAGACATTCCGAAAACAGCATTTAGAACTCATGAGGGTCATTATGAATTTTTGGTCATGCCTTTTGGCCTTACCAATGCACCTTCAACATTTCAAGGTTTGATGAATTCAATTTTCAAACCATTCCTTAGAAAATTTGTGTTGGTATTTTTTGATGATATACTAATCTACAGCAAGTCTTGGAAGGATCATGTTGAACATGTTGAAAAGGTGCTACAACTATTGGAGGAGAAACAATTATATGCAAAAAGATCCAAATGTTTCTTTGGAGTCCAGGAGGTGGAATATTTGGGTCATATTGTATCTCATGAAGGAGTTAAGGTAGACCCTAGAAAAATTAAAGCCATTAAGGAATGGAAAATCCCCACATCCATAAAGCATCTGCGAGGATTTCTTGGGTTGACAGGGTATTATCGCAAGTTCGTTAAGAATTATGGGAGAATAGCAGCACCTCTAACAACATTATTGAAGAAAGATTCATTTTCATGGACTCCGGAAGCAACAAAGGCCTTTAAACATCTTAAAGAGGCAATGTGCCAAGCACCGGTCTTAGCTACACCGGACTTCACAAAAACCTTTATTGTGGAATGTGATGCTTCAGGAAATGGAATTGGTGCTGTTCTAATGCAAGATGAAAGACCCATTGCTTTTGAAAGTCGTCCAATCAAGGGAAAGTTTTTAAGCAAAGCTATTTATGAGAAGGAAATGTTGGCAATACTCCATGCACTTAAGAAATGGCGACCCTACCTAATGGGAAGACACTTCAAGGTAAAAAAAGATCATGATAGCCTTAAATACTTTTTAGAACAAAGATTATCCTCTGAAGAGCAACAAAAGTGGGTCACAAAGATGTTGGGTTATGACTTTGAAATCATCTACAAAAAAGGGAAGCAAAATGTGGTGGCAGATGCACTCTCAAGAAAGGATGAGGATATGGAAGCATTGTTGTGTGCCATTTCTATTATCCAACCAGATTGGATAAACGAAGCAAAGGAGGAATGGAAGAATGACGAAGAAGTGTGGGCACTTATTCGAAAGCTACAACAAGATTCTAGTACTTCTGATACATTTAGCTGGCAAAATGATTCGTTATGGTACAAAGATCGCTTATACCTCTGTAAGAATTCCCAGCTAAAACAAAAGATTCTTATGGAATTGCACACTTCTCCCTTAGGAGGGCACTCAAGATTTTTAAAAACTTACCACAGGGTTAAGAAGGAATTTTTTTGGGATGGCCTTAAATCAGATATTCAAAAGTTTGTGGCGGAATGTTTGGTTTGCCAACAAAATAAAGTTGAAACAATTAAGACACCGGGTCTATTACAACCTTTATCCATTCCAAGCCAATGTTGGGAGGAGGTTTCAATGGATTTTATCACAGGTTTACCCAAGTCTGAGGGAAAGAGTGTCATCATGGTGGTAGTTGACAGACTTACCAAGTATGCACACTTTTGTGCATTATCACATCCATTTAAAGCCAGTACAGTTTCTACTGCATTTATGGAAACAGTTCAAAAGCTACATGGAAACCCAAAGATTATTGTAAGTGACAGAGATCCCATTTTCACTGGAAATTTTTGGACATAATTATTTTCTTGTCTGGGTACTCAGTTAGCTCATAGCTCATCTTATCATCCTCAATCTGATGGGCAAACTGAGATAGAAAACAAATGTTTGGAAGGATATCTTCGTTGCTTTGTATCTGATAAACAGACACAATGGGTCAAATGGTTGCCTCTGGCTGAATGGTGGTATAACACTTCCTTCCATACAGCAACAAAAATGACCCCATTTATGGCACTTTATGGGTACCAACCACCATAAATCACATCATATTTAAGAGAAAATTCTAAGGTTCAAGCAGTGGAACATCACATCGAACATCAACAACAAGTCCTCCAACTCTTAAAGGATAACCTCGTGTTGGCACAAAATAGAATGAAACAACAGGAAGATCAACATCGCAGTGAAAGAAGTTTTGATGTAGGTGATTGGGTATTCCTACGGCTACAACCATATAAGCAAATGTCCCTAAAGCAAGCTAAGAAGGATAATAAATTATCACCAAAGTATTATGGTTCGTACAAGGTGTTGGAAAAGATTGGTACTATGGCATACAAATTGGAGCTTCCTGCAGCTTCTCGATTGCACCTAGTTTTCCATGTTTCATGTTTAAAGAAGGTTATAGGCGACAAGCTCCCAGTTCAAACAATATTGCCAGAACTTGACGAGGAAGGAAAAATTATATTGGAACCGGAAGCAGTCACAGAAACAAGAACTCGACAGCTACGAAATCGATCAATTTCAGAGTATCTTATCAAGTGGAAGAACTTATCCGCTGAAGATTCCACATGGGAGGATGAGAATTTTATGCAGAAGTATCCAGAACTACTCAAGTGTTGAGGACAACACTTTTTTGAAGGAGAGGGGCATGTTGGGTCCCTATAATACTAGTGATTACCCCATTACTATTGTAGTTATACCCCTTATTTATATTGTTGTGCCCCTATTACCCCCATATTATTATTTTTGTGCCCCATAGAATCCCTCTATTGCTATTTTTGTGGCTTTATATTATTATTGTTAGGTCGGCTGGATTATATTGTGACTCCTTAGACTCCTATATATAGAAAGGAGGTTTTGTCATTTGTATCATCCAAGAATTGTTCATTTATGTAATGTAAAGGAGGTTTCCCCCTCGAAGAGGCTGAATTCTAAGGCGTTGATCTATCTTTTCTATCTTTTCTTGAGCTGGTTTCATAACATTGTGCCTTTATGTCACAAGCCAAGGATGTGAAGAAATACACAAAATATTAAATAGCATGGTGTAAGTCGATTGTAGGATCTTTTGAAATGGGAATGGAATTATCCTTGTGCGGGTTCTAATCTAGTGGGTATAACTTTAAATAATAAACTGATAGTTATGGGGTTGAAATTGTCTCACAATTCATGAAAAGTCCCAAATTTGTTCACTAGAAAGAAGTAGAGTGAGTCATCAGGTTTATGGAAGGGAACACCCTATTCGCAGGAAGATAAATTGAAATTAGTCAGGCATATTATTTCTCGTTTTCTTGTACGTGTGTGGTTTGAAAAGATAACCACATCCAAAGGCTCAATAACAACTATGGTAAAGTTTATAGATGTGAAGCACTTTTGAGAAAACCCATCACTTAATGACAATTGAGTGAGGAATATGTCGAAGGATTCAATCTTGCACTCAGTCATAAAAAGGAAGTTGGGGTATCCAGCATCTTGCCAAAAAATCGACTCCAACCATAATGTGAAAGGCAGGTTAACTGAGAAACCTCTTTCCCACTTTGTAGTATTTTTCCATCTTGAATTCCAATAGGTATCTAGCTTCTTAGATCCACAAAACTCATGCCAGGTAAACTCTGCATGATACAAATGTGACATGCAAGCTTGACACACACTCTAGTTTCCCTCTAAAAGAGGGTACATCAAAATATTATGACAATCTTAACTCTAATTTGATCATACAATATTGAGGTATTGCATGGAATAAACAATATATTATCAATGCACTGATGAAGAACTCAAAATAAACAAATTTCTTATTGCTACAATAGTGCCTCTTGGGATTCTCAGATAAAGCACCTAACCTGCATGGCAAAAGCTTCCAAGAATAGAACACCTCCTACCTAGAAGTGTGTCCCCTGCTCAAAATATAGAACCCTTCTCTATTGTGCACTTTTCTTAAAGATAAATCTGTGCATAAAACAGAACTAAGAAAAACACCTAAATTAAGAAAAGTGAGCATCTAATTCAAACTATAAAAGCATACTAAATATGGTTTTATACAATATTGAGGTATTTCATGGAATAAACAATATACTATAAATGCACTAATGAACAACTCAAAATAAACGAATTTGTTATAGCTACAATAGCACCTCTTGGGATTCTCGGATAAAACACCTAACCTGCATGGCAAAAGTTTCCTAGAATAAAGTACCTCCTATCTAGAAGTGTGTCCCATGCTCAAAATATAGAACCCTTCTCTAATGTGCGCTTTTCTTAAAGATAAATATGTGCATAAAATAGAACTAAGAATAACACCTAAATTAATAAAACTGAGCATCTAAGTAAAACTATAAAAGCATACTAAATATGCCTAAAATCAATGTACTTCTTTCATCACTACTACAACCTCATAGGAAAACTATAATCTACAACATGTATCCAAGGATGCATGCATCTACTAAAGGTGCAGACCGAAAGTATCTACTAAGATGAAGTATTGTTGAAGGAGAAACACCTTCAAAACAATAGATAGACTCTAATGTGCATTCAACCTATTTTCACATAGGCCAAGGTTGCTATTGGGTACACTTCTCCCCTAAATGGAAACTACAATGTATTGCTGCTCTATTGAAGGAGAAACACCTTCAGAGAAACATAGATAAAACTATAACATATATTGTCACTGTGGTATCGGTTGTAGAAGTTCTCATCAATATAGGTAACAACTTCCATAATTGAAAAACCAAAAGGTGAGCTACATAGATCATTTGAAATGATAGATTTTGGCACACTTTATTATTTTTTGGGAGTGTTAGTATAGAAAATGCAAGGTAGCTTGTTGCATATTTATGTCACAAAACAAGGATGCGAATAAATACAGAAAAGATTAAATAGCATGGTACAAGTCGATTGTAGGTTCTCTCGAAATAAGAATGGAGTTCTCCTTGTGCAGATTCTAATCTATTGGGTATAGATTTAAATAAGAAATTTATAGTTATGGGGTTGGAATTGTCTCACGATTCATGGCAAGTCCCAAAGTTGTTCACTAGAAAGAAGTAGAGTGAGTCGTTAGGTTTATGAATGGGAACACCCTATTCATAGGTAGATAACTTCAAATTAGTCGGGCATATTATTTCTCCTCTTCTTGTACGTGTGTGCTTTGAAAAGCTAACCACCTCTGAAGACTCAAGAACAACTCTAGTAAAGTTTATAGGTGTGCAACACTTCTGAGAACACCCATCACTTAATGACAATTGAGCGAGAAATATGTCAAAGGATTCAATATTGCACTCAGTCATAAAAAGGAAGTTGGGGTATCTAGCATCTTGCCAAAAAACTGACTCCAACCATAATGTGAAATCCAGGTTAACTGTGAAACCTCTTTCCCACTTTGTAGTATTGTTGCCTCTTGAATTCCAACAGGTATCTTGCCGCTAAGATCCACAAAACTTTTCCCAGGTAAACTTTGCATGATACAATTGTGATGTGCAAGCTTGACACACACTCTAGTTTCCCTCTAAAAGAGGGTAAGTCAAAATATTATGATAGGCGTAATTGTAATTTGATCATACACTGTTGAGGTATTGTATGGAATAAACAATATACTATCAATGCACTACTTAAGAACTCAAAATAAATGAATTTCTTGTTGCTACAATAGCGCCACTCTTGGGATTCTCCAAGGAGCCACTAATTTATACACAGTTCAAATCTTTACTTGGTATGCAGAAAGATTAAGCAATGGTAGTGATCACTCTTTTCCCTCCCATGGAAGTTCTATACAGATTCTGTATAATAAATTGATTTAAAAGTGAGGCATATGCATGAAAAATAGGTGTTTGACTCTTCAACTCTAATTTAGTGGCAAGGAAATATTCAATTGTAAATGCTTGATCTTCTATAGTGTAAATTTATAAATAAATGGTTAGAGTAAATCTGTTCATTGTCCACATATCCCAAAAAACCATGTATGTCTGGACTCATGTATCTCTGGACTCTAGTTGTGTGTAAGAGAGGGGAGATCACATAAATAATCCATTATCAAAAGAAAAAGTTAAAGCAGAACATTCTATGGAGAATTTTTTTTAAATTTTATTACATACCTTAGAAAGTTTGAAAGGACATAACTGAAGCTTCCCTCTCCTTCCACACTTCATTAAATATGCCCCTTTTCTAATGCAGTTGTGGCCTGCAAAATCAAAATCAACAAATAGAATATGAAAAGTAAGTTTAATGAATTAAAGTATCTTTGTTATACCTCAAGCAAATGGACTATGAGAAATTGGATTCATTCTCTACAAAAGATGATATAGCAAGATCTAATTACATTTTTAACTGAAACAAAGGTAAATTGGATTCATGCTCTGCAATAGACGATATAATGAGATCTAATGACATTTTCAACTCAAACAAAGGTAAGTTGAATAAGCTCAAGCTCCAAAATGATGGCATCTAACTTCTGAGTGGCAGTTATTGTATATATCTAGCTAAAGGCTATAACATAAAGATATTTGCTATATGTGAAGATAAAAAAATGAAAGGAATGTGAAATTTTGACCATCAACTATAAGTTCCTTTCAAGGACTTGATCAAACTATAACATTGTTATCAAGATAATAAACTCACCCATTCTAGTACGCTTCTAGTAGTTTCATGATAAAACTCAAACTCAATAAACTTCAAACAACATAAATTAACCAACAATATGTCTGAGGTTGGTTACCTAAGGATTATATCATACTACATTACCTTTTGCATCTAACATTGAAAATGACTGTGAAAGAAATGAAGACAGATCAGTGATTATGATGGATGCATGTGATGAAATAAAATAAAAAAAGACCTTTCTTGTTGCTACTAATTAGCCTTCTAGGAGATTCTTGGATGAAGTTGATCCTGATTTGCTTTCTGAAATCAAAGGGACACTTTATAGCTACTCTGATTTGACGGACAACAACCCTAATGCTTATTAAAATGAATATGGAAAGCAATAAGCATCGATGAACCTGGTCTTGAAGAAGGTGTCTCAAAGTCTAATATGGATAGTATTTTAAATTTCTACAACTAGGAGAGGGTTTTCCTAGTTGGGTTCCCTAGAAAATTTTGTTTTTTTTTTTTCTATAGTGTGATTATGTTTTATTTTTGTTCTATTCCACTACAAATTGGTAGAGATATTTTTTGTCTTCATGCAATAATTAGTTTCAAATTTATTCATTCAAGCAGTAGCAAAATTTCAAGGAAATTCTACACAAGGGACAATTAATCAATATTTTCACTTGTATCTTTTGCAAGTAAAATTCACAACTAAATTTTCATCCAAAATGTTTAGGTTACTATCAAGTGGTATCACAACATATCTCAACATTGCAAGGCATAAATCATACTATTCAATAAGGTTGAGATTTGAGATACAAAAATCTTCCTGGGTTATGCAAGAAGAAAATTGCTGATTTTTAGTTCTAAATCTATCCAACTAGAACAAAATTATGCCATTTTCAACACCCTCTAGTCAACGTTATTCCTGGCGTCATTCAACTCAATTAAGAATATGTCAATCTCGTTGAGATTTCTTCTTCATTTCATGCTTCTAAGTTATATATTTATGCAACCTAATATGTCATTTATGTTAAGTAATTACTCATTAAAAATTATTTAGTCCGTCCAATGCATCTACCTAATTTTCTGATTAGTTTATGGGAAGACTCTATCAGACATTTGCAGCAGAAAATAGAAGACTGTCTTAGTACCTAGTGTTATAAAACTATAATATGGAAAAAGTATTTTGGGTTGTTGCCCTAAAAATATTTACAAAATTTTCAATCCCAAAGCCATTTCAGGGAGAATTTTAGTCAGGGAGAAATTTAGTATTATTTTTGGGAAATTTGAATGCAACTAAAAGAAATTCTTCCCATTTGCTCAAATGATTCCAGCACCAAATATGAGTGAATTCAGAGAACTTAAGATTTGGAAATAATTAAATTTCACTTCACTTTTCTAGGACCATATATGAGTGAATTCACAAAACCTGAGATTTGGATTCTGGAAACACTTAAATTTCACCTCATTTATTAGGATTGGAAGTTCCCTGAGATACAAACATGTAGCATTAAGGATCTACTTTTCTTGTTTAAGGACAATGTTCAGTTTATAAATAGTGATACAAGAATCCTTGTATACATGCCTGACATAGTTCTTTGGTCACAACTAATAAAACTGAACTCCATCAATACATCATAGACAAGGTAGAATGTAAGAGAGAATCTACTTTTCAACATATACTCTGACAAAAATAAACATCTATACAGTCATATAAAGTTGTCACCACACCAAAGAAGGAATTAAAAACCAAAATAAAAATAGGAACAAGGTTGGGTTGTAATGGTTACTCTAAAAATATGTTAAATAGGATCAATATGTTAATATGGAAAACAGTGTAGTTGATTATGATTCATTGAGCCTAAGGGGTTAGCCCAACGGAATGTCATTAATGTTACTGGGTATTTGACTAGTTGTGATGGCAGGTGCCCTATTTGAAATCCCTTGGGTGAGGTGCACTAGTCAATGCCAATGGGTTTACCAGGGATGCCATCCATGAATGTGGGGAAACATCCATTGGGATTCCCCAGAGATTTTTTCTTGGAAATAATAAAAATAGGATTTCCTAAAGAGAAATTTTGAGATGCACACAGTGTACACCTAGTAAAATCAACTCTATAGAGACAAACCATAAAAGAAGGAAAAATACATATGCTTTTACCTATGTTCCCTAGTTTTCAGGGAAAATTTTAAGGATGGAAATTTATTTTAAATTTTAGAAACCTTGGCGGATCTCACTAGTACAGAATATGCAATTTGTAAAATGTTTGGCAATGATTTCGTAAAAGTATTCAAATTCATAATAATTTAATATAGTCTATATTTAAACTTTTGGCTACTTTTAAGGTAAAACAATTTTATACTATAAAATATGGGCGAATAATTTTTAGAAAAAAATGGAAATTAACGAATATTTTTTTTGGAAAAAACATGCAAAATTAACCCACTTGCGAATATTAGCCCCTAAAATTTTCCTTGCTCGTTTTCCCTCTTGTGAATAGAGACAAACCATAAAAGAAGGAAAAATACATATGCTTTTACCTATGTTCCCTCGTTTTCCCTCTCGTGAAAAGTGAAAGTATGCTACTCTTAAACGTAAAGGAAAGGATGAAAAAAATAGTGAATTTTGAACCAGTCCTCCTTGTGTGGAAGAATACTAAAGGTGGGGTGGAAATGCAACGAGGTTAGAAATGAAACATACCTGGGCACCATTAATGGATTGAAGAGGTAAAACCTTTACTCACAACTCTCTTCCCTGTGAAAAGTTAAAATATGCACTCGTAAACTGAAAAGCAAGGATGAAAAAAATAGTGAATTTTGAACCAGAGACCTGAGGTGTGTATACTCCTCCCTGTGTGGAAGAAGACTAAAAGTGGGGTGTAAATGCAGCGAGGTTAGAAATGAAACATACCTGGGAGCCATTAAGCCATTAATGGATTGAAGATCCAATGGTGGGGGAACCTGAGGTGTGTGTACTCATCCTTGTGTGGAAGAAGACTAAAAGTGGGGTGGAAATGCAACAAGGTTAGAAATGAAACATATATGGGTGCCATTAATGGATTGAAGATCCAATGGTGGGGTTCGATATCATTCTACTACTGGTAAAACCTTAATTCACAACACTCTTCAATCTCGTTTTCCCTCTGTGAAAAGTGAAATTTGCTACTCTTAAATTTAAAATAAAGGATGAAAAAATAATGAATTTTGAACTAGTCCTCCTTGTGTGGAAGAAGACTAAAAGTGGGGTGGAAATGCAGCAATGTTAGAAAGGAAACATACCTCGACCCCGTTAATGGATTGGAGATCTAATGGTGGGGTTCGATATTAGTCTTCTACTGGTAAAACCTTAATTCACAACTCTCTTCAATCTCATTTTCCATCCCACCCTGTGAAAAGTGAAGATATGCTACTCGTAAAATTAAAATCAAGGATGAAAAAAATAGTGAATTTTGAACTAGAGATTTGAGGTGTGTGTACTCCTCCCTATGTGGAAGAAGACTAAAAGCGGGGTGTAAATGTAGCGAGGTTAGAAATGAAACATACCTGGGAACCATTAATGGATTGAAGATCTAATGATGGGGTTCGATATCAATGTGCTACTGGTAAAACCTTAATTCACAACTCTCTTCAATCTCGTTTTCCCTCCTACCTTGTGAAAAGTGAAAATATGCTACTAGTTTTTCCCTCCCTCCGCCTTACGAAAAGTGAAAATTTAATTCACAACTCTCTTCAATCTCATTTTCCCTCTCGCCCTGTGAAAAGTGAAAATATCTACTAGTTTTCCCTTTGCCCTATGAAAAGTGAGAATATACTACTTGTTTTAGAAAGTAAATGAAGAATGGAATTAGGAGGGCTTTGTTACATCAAAATTAAGGCTGAATTTTTTCAAAAATGTTAAAATTTCCCTCCGTAAAAAACAATAAATAAAATATTTATAGAGTAAAGAGTAGATGTGTATGTGTAATTTAAGTATGTAAACAATTCTAAATATGGGCTTAGTTAAAGAATAATAATAGTAATAATAATAATAAAAGTCAAAAGTATGGGGATGACTGCAAAAATCTAAATGTTGACTCAATTAATAATAAAAACAATAAAATTCAATTTTTTATATTTTGATTTTGTTATTAACTTGTGAATAGGTTTTGTTACAATACCATGAGCCAATACCATGGCTTATCAATACCTCAAGCCCAAAAACCATAACTTATTTCACAACCAAAATATTTAATAACAATATGACAAGATTCTTAACCATGGATATTCACCCCCACTTTACAGTGGATATTATTAACTTGTAAAAAATTGGTTTTGTTATAATACCATGGGCCAATACTATGGCTTATCAATACCACATGCTCTAAAAACATAACTTATTTCACAATCAAAATATTTTATAACAATATGAAAATATTCTTAACCATGGATATTCATTCTCACTTTACCATGGATATTATGAACTTGTGAATAGGCTTTGTTACAATAGTATGGGCTAAATACCATGGCTTATCAATACCACATGCCAAAACGTCATATCTTATTTAACAATCTAAATATTTTATAACAGTATGACAAGATTCTTAACCATCGATATTCACCCCCACTTTACCATGGATATTATTAACTTGTAAATAGGCTTGATTACAATACCATGGGCCAATATCATGCCTTATCAATACCACATTCTCAAAAACCATAATTTATTTCACAATAAAAATATTTTAATTTAATTTTATAACATTTTTTATTTGAAGCTAATAGGAAAAGGGTTGTAATTAGTATTGAGATATATGTAAGCCCTCTATCCTCACAACTACTAAAATTATTCCCATATAAATTAAATTAAGGTTTTAATAAAATTAAAAATGAGAATACTTTTTTATTTAAAGATGTGAAATTTATATAACACAAATATTAGTAAGAACCAACATAGATCTATCTTAACTAAGGATCCAAGTGATGATAGAAAGCAAAGTGAAGGGAAGAGAGGGGGAGGGAGATAGTGACAAAGATGGAGAGAGAGAGAGAGAGAGAGAGAGAGAGAGAGAGAGAGAGAGAGAGAGATGGGGGGAGACAAAGAGAAGGAGGTAGGAAGAGAGAGAGGGGAGAGAGAGAGAGAGAAGAAGAGAGTGGAGGAGAGAGATATGGAGTTGAAGAGGGAGGAAAGAACTAAGGCATAAGGAGATAGAGGTGGAGAGAGAGGGAGGAAAGAACTAAGGCATAGGGATATAGAGGTGGAGAGAGAGAGGGAGTGACAAGGGATAGATGGATAGAGAGAGAGGAGGGGACAGAGAGAATAGGTGGGGATAAAGATAGGGGGAGAAGGGAAAGAGAGAGAGAGGGAGGAACAAAGATGGAGGGGGGAGAGAGAGAGAGAGTGATTGGGGGCGGACAGAGGGAGGTGAGAGAGAAAGGTAGAGAGAGGACTAAGAGATAGGAGAGAGAGATGAAGTTAGAGGGGGAGAGAGAGGGAAGGAAGAAGAAAGACATAGAGGGAGAAAGGTAGAGAGAGAGAGTGAGGGAGTGACAAGGGAGCGATGGAGAGAGGAGAGATAGAGGGAAGAGAGAGAGGCAGAGAGGAAGAGGGAGGGAGAGAGAGATAGATATGGAGATAGAGTGTATGTTTGGGGGGTGAGATAGAGAAAGGGAATAAGAAAGAGACACATATATACAAATATAGATATTATATAGTATTATATAACTAGCCTAGATCCATCTTAACTTGGATCTATCAAGCGCCAAAAAAGAGGTTTGCACATCGAGAGGTTGGATCCCTCTCGACGCTTGATAGACCCGGGTTAATATGGATCTAGGCTAGCTTAATAAGTTTGTAGTTGTATTTGATAAACTACCACTTTTTTTTATGGTTGTGTTTGAAAACAATTTTTCCATATTTGGTGTATTTATCATAATAATAATAATCTAATTTTAATTTAATTTTAAGATTACCTTTTTTATGCAATTATTTTGTTATTAGTTTATAGAGATAGAAATGTTATACTTTTGGAATTTGAAAAGGAAACACAGACTCTTAACTTGGTTGTATTGAAAACATTTAAGTGTAAGAAAGAAATATGCCCTCTTAACTTGGTTGTATTAAAAATGTAAGTGTTCTTGTATACTAGGTGGGTGCAAACAAGAGAGAGTATATGGTAAGTGGATTAAATAGTTAAAAATAAATGTTAGTTAAGGAGAAAGTTACAAAAATATAACAAATAGGCTAGGGTTAGGATATTATTGATTTGGGACATCTAAAGTTGAAGGTACATTTTATGGAGGTGTAGTCTAAGCCCTTGGGTGTAGGGCACATATTATGGATATCTTGGACTTTTGGTGTGCGTTAGTGGTGTCAACTAGTGGTGGAGTGTCCAACCAATGAGTAGGAAAAGTTTTTCATTTACAAGGTTGCCATCAATCAAGTATTCTCCCTCTCTACCCAACTCTAAGATGAGGAGTGTGCATAATGGACTTATTATTGTAACAAATTGAAAATATTTGATTATCTTTAAGTTCAAGGGCTTGAAGTGGCTGCCTCGACCTACAAATATTTAAAGGAACTATGTGTTTTTCAATTAAACCCTTGTGGCTATTTTTTAGGGGTTGTAATGACCCTCGTCTTGTGGTAAATATGTAGATATGATGCTAATTGTCCTGATCTTAGTAGATTCATGTATATAATGTAAATATTTTCCTATCACCTTGTATTGTGTAAATATGATAAATATTTCGTGGTTACCCTGATGTACATGTTGAAGGTCCACTTTCATGATTATGGGAAACACTTCTCAGTTATCCTTGTGTGAAGATCATAATTACTCTATGCGATAAAACCAACTAGTAATATTTTCACACTGAAAACTGTACAATAAACTTAAGCCTAATATCTTAGTGAAGAACAAGTAACTAGCTAGACTCTGGAAGGGTTTTTGGATTGACTGTTAGTGAAACTCATTGCAGTTAGGTGTGCCAATGTGTGGTGAGTGTTAGTGACCGCTAGGGAAACACAAGGGAGCACTAGGTCAAAATGCATGGAAATGAATGAATAAGAGTGTGTGACAAGGAGTCTCAATGAGTTTCAGGTGTGGTAAGAGGGGAGTGACATGGTATGCTAAGCAGCGTTAAGTCATTCTAGCATGCCAGAGCGATATGCAGCCAATATGTGTTAGGTACAAAGGTGTGCCAAATAGTGCCATGAAGTGTAGGGAGTGTTAGGGAAACAACAAGGGAGCACTAGGTGAAAATAATGCATGCAAATGTATGATTAAGAGTTTGTGACAGGAAGTGTCAATGATTTCAGGGTGTGCTAAGGAGGGAGTGACAAGGTATGCTAGGCAGTGCTAAGGCATTCTAGAGGCCAGGGAAACATGACAAGATGTGTTAGGTTCTAAGGTGTGTCAATGCATGCCAGGGAGAGTTATGGAGTGTCAGGGAAAAACAAGGGAGCACTAGTTTCAAATGCATGGAAATGAATGAATAAGAGTGTGTGATAGGGATTGTCAATGAATTCTAGGTGTGTTAAGGAGGGTGTGACAAGGTATGCTAGGTAGTTCCAAGGAATGCTAGAGTGCCAAAGCGACATGCCAAAATGTGCCAAGTCCTAGGGTGTGCCAATGTGTGTCGGGGAGTGCCATGAGAACACATGAGTGCCATGGCATGCCATGGAATGAAAGGGCATGCTGACATATGCCAGATAGTGTCAATGCATGCCAAGGAGTGTTTGGGAGTGTCAGGGAATCATAAGGGATAACTAGGCCAAAGTGCATGGAAATGAATGAATAAGAGATTATGCCAAAGAGTTTGAGTGAATTCTAGGTGTCCCATGGACGACGTGTGTTAGAATAATTTCATATTAAGAATTGTAGGAGGAAAGCCTATGATTGTGATAAGAGGATGGAAAAAGCAGTTTGAGACAAAAGGAGACTTTGGTCTAGGCACAACACTATTTTTTCAATGACTTGGTTGGGTTCCCAAGTCACAAAAAAGTAAGGTTATCTATGAGGGCATGAAAACTAGGGAGTGCCAAGGTGTGAAGGGAATTTCAAGAAGTGCTAACGCATGTTATAAAGTTCCAAGGAATGTTAGGCATGTCAAGACATGCCAAGTGCTAAGGCATGCCAATGTGTGCTAGGTTCTAGGACTTGGCACCAATACATGCTAGGGATTGCCAAGGAAACACACGGGAGGACTCATTTCAATTACATGTAAATGAATTAATGTGCGTGTGTGATAGGGAGTGTTAACAAGATATAGGTGTGCTAAGGAGTAGGTGACAATGTATGATAAGTAGTGCCAGTAGACGATAGAGTGCTAGGAAATCCTACTAAGATGTGACAAGTGCCATTGTATGCCAATTTGTGCCAAGGAGTGTTAGGGAAACACAAGGGAGCACTAATTCATAATGCATGGAAATGAAGGAAAAATAGTGTGTGACATGGAGTGTTAGTGAGTTCCAAGTATGTTAAGGAGGAGTTACAAGGCATGCTTGGCAATGATAAGGAATGATAGAGTTCTAGGGCGACATGTGGCCAAGATGTGCCAACACGTGTAAGGAAGTGTTCGCTGGGAGTGCCAAGGAAACACAAGGGATAACTATGTCAAAATGAATGGAAATGAACAAATAAGAGTTTGTGATTAGAAGTTTCAGTGAGTTCTAGGTGTGCTAAGGACAAATTGACAAGGTATACTAGGTAGTGTTAAGGCATGCTAGAGGCTAGGGTGACATGCCAAGATGTCATAGGTGCTAGGGTGTAACAACACATGTCAAGGAGTGATAAGGAGTGCCATGGAAACACAAGGGACAACTAGGTAAAAATGCATGGAAACAAATGAATAAGAGTTTGTGACCAAGAGTGTCAGTGATGTCTAGGTGTGCTAAGGAGAGAGTGACAAGATATACTATGTAGTGCCAAGGAATGCTATAGTGTTAAGGCGGTAGGACAAGATGTTTCAGGTGCTAGGGTGAGCTAGGGAGTGTTAGGGAGTGTCAAGGAAACATAAGGAAGCACTAGTTAAAAATGCATGGAAATTAACAAATAAGAGTGTGTGAGAGGGAGTTTCAATGAGTTATAAGTGTGTTAAGGAGGGAGTGACAAGATTATATGCTAGGCAATGCCAAGGTATGCTAAACTACCAAGGCATGTCAAGAAGTGCCACAGTGTGCTAGGGAGTGTCAAAGCATGCCACAGAATGTAGGGGATGTTAACACATGCCACATAGTGCCAAGGAATTCTAAGACATGTCAGGTGTTATGGAATGTCAAGATGTAGATTGTGTTGCTTAATTGTTTTAGACCAAGGTTGGATGTGATGAGCCTTGTCTTGGTAACTTGTTATGTGGGATGAGTGAGATTGTACATAAGTACCCTAAGATGAGTTACAAGTAGTTCTTAGGTGAACAAGGCATATGTTGAATTTCCATGTCACATGAGAATCCAGGTTTGGCCTTAGAATTTTTTATGCGAACACACTCAAGTGCCACAACACATATAGTATGTAGAACGAAATATGCCATTAAAGAAAATGTAATGGATTGAATGCACATAGTTTAAGGTCTGCACATCTTCATATGTTAATGCTTATTATTGTGATATACAATAGCCATTTAGATGTCTGGTTTAAGACTCCTCTGGAGATTTCTATCCAACAACAACATCTCTGTGGTAAAAGGTGTACTATCAGAGGTTTCTCCATCAAAAATAACAACCAAAAGGGACCTTAATGTGCACACAGATGAAGAATTAAGAATATTTTTATCTATGAGTGTTAATGTGGAGGTATGGGACAAAATTACACATGCAACGAACCTTTTTGTTCAACCAATCAAGATCTAAAAAGGAAAATGTCTGATTATATATACATGTGTGGTAGTATTTGGAGAAATGACAACCTAACCCACAAATTTGTTAAAATTTTGCTGGAGCTGACCTATAATAGTTCCTAAATTTAATAAACATGTAAAATAGGACTCACTTTTCAATAAAAAATATAAATTGATAGGAACATGGCCAAATTGTCAAAGTGTAAAAATTGATATGGTTTAAAGGGACCGATCCCTTTGAAAAGTCTTAAATGTGGTAATGAAGGTTGAGACTTGTCCTAGAACCCCTTTGGGCATCCATCTTAGGAATTAGTGTAGGATGAAACACTTCAGAATAATTTTTGTAGCAATGATCTCAACACTTGTATAGTGACATGGGGTTGGAGTTGGCCTGTCAAAGCTTATTGGTTTACTTTGGAAATTCTCTAGGGTGATGCCTTAGATGATTTGGAGTACGAGGGCATGATTTGATATTTAGTTTGAATTGAAGAAGCTTTGGAGGCTAGATACTGCATAAAAACCCCTTGTTATGAATAGGGAAGCACATGCCACTGAAGAAAGTAACAACAAGTACACATATTTGAAAATCAAATCACATCACTATTTATTACTCTTTGAAAAAAGAAATAACTAAAAATTTCAAACACTACTGTTCACTTTTCCTTTAGTCTAGAAGGTACAATGAATCTGGAAACATGTACAACAATGTCTCAACTTTCTTAACTCCTAATCCTAATACACCTTCCTTGCATGGATAGACAAGACAATTAAAGTCTGCCGCTAGTGAATATGATATGAGATATGCAAACATGCTTCCTTAGCTAAGGTTGAGAATTAATAACTAGGGAAGTGCTCCTTTTAACTATGCATGCAAAAACTAAATAAAGCAAAGAGTTTCGCTACTCCAGGTGCCATAAATGAATCCACTACCTAAGGTGAGTACTTTGCCTAGAACAAGATATTAAGGACTCATAAACTTTGTTGCTTCCTTTAAGAGAGGTGTATGCCAAACAGAACTAAGTTGTCATGCACTATCCTCCAAATTCATTCACCTTTAACAGAAATATTGTGCCCAGAAAAAGACAAGAGACTAATATCCAACAAAATTCGCTAACCAGCCAGATACCCTTGTGCCCAAACAATGAGATAATAAGGGAATGCCAACTAGGGTGGAATATTCACCACCGAAATTGACAAGAGATAGAAGGGGTAAAAAACTATTAGACCTAATTCTCAAGAACAAATGAATTAATCCACACTTGGTGATCCAAAATGAATTCAATCCTTCTTTATTTATAGATTTTCTAGAGGGGTTTCATATTCTTAAGTGATTGAGTAAACCTTACTCCAAACCCCAAATTTGGGTTTTTTAAGCCCAGTTTCCCCAAAAATTCCCCAACAATGGGTATTTTGGGGCTTTTTCCCCTTTATAGAGGACTATAGTCTACGAGGATGGACAAGATATTACGTCCCATTCGTCCTCAATTTGTAGAGGACGTTACATGGCACCTAATAAAAGAAATAGTGCTTTAGTTTAGGAGGTAATAACTAAATGCTTATTTCTTTCCACATAGGACATACATCTTGCAAAAATGATCATGGGGTACAAATACTAAAAAAGGCCTAAATCTTACTAGAATTGTCATAGTCCAAGAATAAAAACTCTTTCAGGTGAAACAAGGTTAGTACCACATACTACAAGCACAAATGACAAATCCAAAAACAATATACTTATTCAATGAAAGAATGACGAATCATATTAGCGCACTTTAAATTTAATAGCTCTTGAGTTGCAGTGTCAATCAAAATTTCTCAGGTTGGATCATAATTAAGTACTCAATGTTGTTTTGGGTCCAATTTAGGGAAAAGGAGGAGCTCTTGGTGACAATGGAATGATCAGGCCTTTTAGAAGGGAGCTCTCCTATACTTTTCAACATACAAGCCATTCATTCTAGTGGAGGAGATATAGAGAAGCATTTAATAAGGACCTTTCCAAGATCAATTTAGAGGAAAATCCATTTTCAAAGCTTAAAGATAGTTCTAGATTCAAACAAGAGCAACCATTTTTCAAAACAATTATTAATTACCAAGAAATTGGAGCCAAGCTGACAAGCTGACCATTTATTCTTCTACTGGACAAGGAAGCATTTATGAAAAGTCCTTGGCCCTTTGATCCAGTATTTGATGTAAATCTCTTGATTAGAAATGTAATAATAGATGCAGTTTATATTAAGGAAAAGGGAAAAATAGAGGGCCAGTTAATAACTATCTCTAAAAACTCTTAATAGAATCCTAACATATTTGAAATGGAAAAGGAAAACTCCGTGGTTATTTTTAACTTTAGAAACTTTGCTAATTTCCATGATTGAAGCATGTATTCATGCCTTGAAAGAAGCTCACAAATGCTTTTGATATTGGTTGAAGCAAAGAAAATGTGTAAAGTTACACTCACATAGAGGTATGGAAAAAAATTGTGGAGCTTGTTGTCCTAGACTCCAAACAAAGAATGGACAAAAGGTGAAAAAACCAATTCAAAAGGTATGTGTAGCTTTTGTCATGCAGAGGTAGGTGTTAACTCCACACTCTACAACAAATGCTTTGCGGCACAAGTGACACAAAGGTTTGCATGCAAAACTTTGGATTAAAAGGAGTGGAGCTTGATGCTACATGTCCACTATTACCCCACTTTCTGTATGAGTTACAGGAGATAAAAATAATGAGATACGACAGATACAGAGTAGATACTATTTTTATTCAAATTTAATAAAAAATATTACTATGTCTTCCTCGACATAAAAGAAACATCTTCCATAAAATATTTTATCCATGAACCTAATTTAAAATGAATCTCTTCCGTTGACGTGCCCAGCCGTAAATAGAAATGATGCCAATGGGCCAATTTCAGTTTAGAAAATTCACAATTAGTTTCAATTGTAAGATCTCTTATTTTCAGTTCAGATTTTAGTTACTAGCAGTGAAACAGGTTTCGCTAATCATTCACGATTAATCACGAGTCAGACTCTGTGCGCTCTCCAAAAAATCTAATCTAAATATTTGCGATTCAAACTCATGTTGACCAGTTTTAACTCATGGTCAACGCACGTTTGAATTGAGACTTTCCAATTAAAGTAGATTCTTGTGATTGATTCCAATTTATTCGATTTTTAGCCTTGAATCGACGAGCACAAGTTTTTCAAGTTTAGGTATGCCGCATTGCTAAAAACTAAACGTTAGTCGTTCCAAAATTTATTTCTCATTTCTTAGGCCCAAAACTCATACATCGAGACCTTGAGCAATCAATCACTACTCACTATTACACAGTCCAAACTCAATATCAGGGAATCGCCATGGTGAGCCTATGTCTAGACTCCATATTAGGCAGTCACCAATGTGTGCTCTACCCATACTACATACCAACCCTCGGGTAGTCGCGTGTCACCTTCAGCGTGTGTCACCTTTAGGATTAGCCGCTTCACAATTCAATAATCGAGGTACATTGGCACTTGTCTTAAATAACATGTATATTAGTATATTGAAGTTTCAATGTCGTTTTCAATGGCAAGTTTCAAGTTTCACTGTTCAGCAATCGAATGTTCGGTGTATTCCTTTGGTTATGAATTTTCAACCCTATAAATGGGGCTTAAATAGATTTTAAAAATGCACTAAGAAATGGTTTCATACCAACCATCAACCAAGTCATCAAGAATTCCTTCCTTGATCGATGTCTTTCTGACTTCAAAGGCTTTAACCATGCATTCACAACTTTGGGTATTTTTGTTCTTCCAGAATTAGTTATTGATGTATTGGTTCAGTTGTCTTATGCTAAAAAAACTTGTGAATTCAAGATTACAATGAAATATATGTTGATAATATTCTTTAGATAACATTTCCTCATACATACCAAATTGTGTTTCAAGGTCATAATGATATATTAGGTTGAAATGTGCTTGTGTTGCTGGACAGAATCCTCTTTGATCCTTAACAAAACCTCATATCCTTTAGAACCAACCCTCTTTTTTGTGAAGTTTTATATGGAATTTTTAATTTTAATTTTTTATTGTATTTTACAAGAGCCAAATTAAATATAAGGCACAACTCCAAATCTAAACAGAAGCCGTAATTTAAACACAAGTCCAAAACAACAACAATGTCAAGGGAGAAGGACTTTGCTTGGGCTTATTTTGATAAGATTCTTGGAGACCCTAAGCTCCTTTGTAAATTTTGCGAAGTGAAATGTAGTGGAGGAATTTATAGATTCAAGTACCACCTTGCACAACTATCCGGACATGATATAGGTCTCTACAAAAACGTTGACTAAAACGTCAAATGCAAAGTAACCTTTTCCATTGATATGTTGAGTCAACATAATGCAAAGAAAGAAAAGAAAAAAAAAAGAAATAGGAACTCCTGGAGTTGACAATTTTTCTTCCACTACCCCATTGTCATCTCCCTTTATTGAATCCTCAATGTAGTTCCCAAGTTTCTCACACATGCCTCCAAGTCCAAGTCAAACTTAAGGCCAAATGAATCCTCCTACATTCAACATTGGAGGTGGAAACATAAAAACCTTTTTTTCTCGCCACAGAAAACCTAGTTCCCAACCTACCTTGGATACCACTGGTTGGGAAAAAAATATCCATAGTCAGCCAAGGAAGGCCATTGCTAAATTTTGGTCCTATTTTGACATACCTTTCCACTGTGCCATAAGTCCTTATTGGAAAGCTATGATTGATGCAGTTATTGTTGCAGGTCCAGGGTTCAAAGCTCCTTCATTAGAGAGCATTAGGACAAATTTGCTATTAGAAAGTGTTGAAGATATCATATCTGTGCAATCTGAGTTTCATTCATCATGGGTAGAAATAGGGTGCACGATCATGAGTGATGGATGGATAGATTAGAGGAATAGAACTTTAATAAATCTCCTTGTATCTTGTCCAGTAGGTACAATATTTCTCAAATCAGTGGATGCCTCAGACAAGGTGAACACTGCACAACTTATTTGTGAAATGATGGAGGAAGTCGTTCAAGAAGTGGGAGAAGAACATGTTGTACAAATTGTCACCGACAATGCAGCTAATTATATGGCTACTCGTAGACTTTTTGAGATTAGGCACCCCACTATTTTTTAGACCTATTGTGTTGCCCATTGTATAGATTTAATGCTTGATGACATTGGTAAGCTTCATTGGATACATGAGGTTGTGGAGAAGGAAAAATGCATAACCAAATACCTACACAACCACATTATTGTCCTAAACACTATGAGAAAACACACTGAAGGTAAAGAAATTGTTCGACCTGCAGTGACTAGATTTGCAACAAATTTCATATCTTTGCAATTTGTGGTTAACCAAAAGATAAATCTGAAGAGGATGTCCTTGGGACCTGAGTGGATGGCATCTAAACATTCCAAGTGGTGGAAATAATACTGAGAGGGGGCTGAGTCAGTGTTATCAGATTAATAATTTTACTTCCCAAATAGATTTATATACGCTACTTCAGTGAAGTGAATTAGCGTGTACAGACGATTGTGATTAAGGAAACCGACGTATATCCAGAGAACTTGTGATTTATACAATTTATCATGTGTTGATCTTAAAGTAGTATATCAAAGATTTATTAGACAGTGTAGTAAAAGTAGAATAAAGCATCACACATCAGCAACACACATGAACACCAAGATGTAAGGTGGAAACCCAATGTGGGTAAAAACCACCTGCTGCTGTCGTCTCTGTCTTCTTTTAATAATAAGAAAAAAAATTTACAATCTTGTACTAGTGCAGACTCATATGAGTACGCAAACTTCTACCTGCAAAAGGTTACAACCTTCTTTCGTTCTCTAGCTTCTACTGGAAGGAAGCTACAACCCCCTAGCTCTTGTACTAGCCTATATGATTACTAGTACATAGGTGCCAGCATACAGAAAAACTCCACTCTTCCACCAAGGACCACGTTTCATGAATTTTCAGATTGGATACTCCTGGATCACAACACCACAATTTGAAGGCCACGTTTCATAAAATTTTCACACTGGACCCATCATAACTTTTAAACTTAAACTACATCAAGCAATATTCAGATAATCTGAAAAATTAGATCACTGACACCAAAACACTATGTTGAACCCAAAACCATGCATCATCATTTAGAACCAGCTGTAACCTCAAAAATCATGCATTAGAGTGTATACGCTACTTGGCTACATCCAAACTGAATGTATATGCTACTTCCATTAATTGAACCTACGTATACCTTCAAAACTACTACAAACATAAACTTTTGAATCAAGTCTATACCAACTATCAATATTTTGAATATTTCAAAGATTTACACAAGCGGGGACAAAGATCACTTCTTCTCACTTATACAATAAATCAATCAAATGCCAGCCTCCTTATGCATTCAATTTTACATTCAGATCTAAGAAGACTTCATTCACAGACAATAGTAAAATAACATAATTTTATCAGATAGATCAATCAGATCTGAAAAGAAGCTTTTATTTTGTATATGCTACTTGAAAGAACCGAACCTGCATGTATACGCTCTTTGGTTGGGACGAACTTGCGTAGAGATCTGCAAATATTGACTCAAAATTTTGTTGCAATTCCAGACTTCAGACAAACCCAAATCATGATAGATAATGAATAGAATATGTGCAAAACATCAGATCTAGTCTCACCCAATATCAGACCATTCAAGAATAAGTCATTTCAAGTCTCATGATTCCTGATCCAATATCAAACTCAAGGTGCACATGAATATTTCATATCTAGTCCTAAACATAACCCTGCAACATAAAACATACTTCAGATAGAAGTATTCCTTAGAATGTTATTGCTTGCACACTTGGCCTAATGATCTTCTCCTCCTTATATACTCTTCCGCCTTTGTCAATACCTTGGACCAAAACCACTTAGGACCAATACCTTGGACCAAATTCCTAGGGTCAATACCTAGGACCAAATACCTCGAACCAAATACCTTGGATCAAGTACTTGGTTTTCCAACATGTATGCGCTTTTCCTCCTGTGAAAGTGTGTGTATACATTATATGCTTCTTTTGTTCTATTAACCCGCGTGTATATGCTTATTGGACAAAGTGAACTAGCATATACCTCTCTTTCTTCATTCTTTGGAGTCTGATCCATAATCCTTTTTTGTTCACTTGTTGCACTCTGAATTGTCATCTGAGAAAGTTTCCATCAAGGACAACACCTATATCATAATGTCAACAATCTCCCCCTTTGGACTTGATGGAAACAACAACACCAAGACACTCTCCCCCTTTGACATACATTATGCTATCCATGTTCCCCCTAGGTACATGCTGAATTCTCTAATTGAGCTCCCTTTGTACATGCTGATATGTACTAAAACCGTCCATACCCCCCATGAGCACATGCAGAGTTTGCAAAAATATTTTTCAAAAAAATAACATGACTCTATAACTCAACTATGTGAGTATGACCTTCCTATCACCAAAGACTCATACACACATCCATCTCCCAACCACGTGAAGATATACCAAATTTGACTCATCCACCCAATACATGACAGAAATACAATAAATATTACATCATCCATCCAATGCAAAGTGGGGATACAAATTACATCATTTTTCCAATAGGACTCATTCAAATGTATGAGAAGACATATCACACCCTAGAATTTTACATGACTTAAGAAACAAATGGTATAAATATCTTAAGCCATAGCTGGACTCAGCAATCATAATGCCAACAATGCAAAATGCATGTGAAGGCTAATGCTCCCCCTGAACCTGTGCTACATGTGCATTATTAATAAGTTAATTATCAAGGCATCTTTCTCAGTTAGATAGAAATTAATGAACAAAGCATATCGATAGATTGTAATCATCAACAACAGACAGAGCACCCATATCAGAGTCTGCCCCACTATTTTTCTTGACTGAAAAACATATACACTCCTTCACCCACAGAAACCCACGTGTATATGCAACTATAATTCATGAAACCTGCGTATAATAACCTTTTTCTGAAAAACTAGATTTTAATAGCCAGATGATGTAGCAACTACTCCCAGTTTTTGTTTGAGATATTCAAATGTTTCTTTGGGCAGTGGTTTAGTGAATATATCAGCAACCTGTTCTTTGGAGGGAACATACTCCAATTTGACCTTTTGTTCAAGCACTTTTTCTCATAGAAAATGGTATTTGATGGGTATGTGCTTGGCCCTAGAGTGCATGATTGGACTCTTTGAAATACTGATGGCACTTGTATTATCACATAGAATGGAGATGGGTGGAGTACATGTGATCTAAATGTCTTGTAAAGTTTGCATCATCCAAAGTAGTTGTGTTCAGCAAGATGCAGTAGCCACATATTCTGCTTCAACTGTTGATAAAGCAATTGAACTTTGTTCCTTGCTGAACCAAGACACTAACCTGGAACCCATATAGAATTTACTACCACTAGTAATTTTTCTATCATCAAAACTTCCTGCCCAATCTACATATGTATATGCATGAAGAGTGAGATTTGCATCTCTAGGATACCATAAACCAAAGTCCTAAGTTCCTTAAAGATATTTGAAAATTCTTTTGACTGCTTGAAGGTGTGATTCCTTTGGATTTGCTTAGAATCTTCCAACTATTCCTACTGCATGCATGATGCGAGGTCGGGTACCTGTTAGATAAAGCACACTTCCAATCATGGATCTGTAATTTGGTTGATGTACTGCTGCTAATTCATCATTTGAGCTGAGACTGCATCCTGTTATCATTGGGGTACATACAGGCTTAAAATCTTCCATTCTGTACCTTTTCAAGATCTGTTTGAGATATTTGGTTTTTGAAAGAAAAATACCATCTTTATTTTGTTGAACTTGTAGACCAAGAAAATAGGTAAGTTCACCAAGAAAGGACATTTCAAATTCTTGCTGCATTATTGAAGCAAAATTCTGACTCATGGATTCTTCATTGCTACAAAAAATGATATCATCAACATAAACAATAATAATTAGCAATTTATCAGTTTCAATCTTTGTATATAGATTGCTATCTGCTGAACCTTTTGTAAAACCTTGTTGGTGTAGATATTTGTCAAGGTGGTAATGCCAGGCCCTTGGAGCTTGTTTCAGACCATAGAGAGTCTTTTTGAGTCTGCATACAAGTTTTGCATCATTTACAAGAATGAATCCTTATGGTTGTTCAATATAAACTTCTTCTTCTAAATCGCCATTAAGGAAAGTTGATTTTACACCTATTTGGTATGCTTTGAATTTCTAAAAGCTAGAAAGAGCAAGAAACATCCTTATGGCTTCAGGTCTGGCAACAGGTGAAAATTTTTCTTCAAAATATGTACCTTATTGTGGAGCATACCCTTTACAAACAAGTCTGGTCTTGTTTCTAATGACTTCTCCAGTTTCATTCAGCTTGTTTTTGAATATCCATTTAGTTCCTATAATATTTTTATCATGAGGTCTAGGAACTAATTCCCAAGTATCATTCTTTTCAATTTGCTCAAGTTCTTCATCCATGGCCTTGACCCAACATTCATCTTTGCATGCTTCATTTACATTTTGAGGTTCGGTGGAGGATAGTAATGCTAGATAGCTTGAGGTACCTGTAATGGTTCTTCTTATCTATAAACCTGCCTCTTTTTCCCCTAAAATTTGAGTTTCTGGATGATTTTTCTAAACATACCTGGACGGAGTCTTTTCTTCTACCATTATTTCTTCTTCTGGTGCTTCATTGGTTTCTTCTTCAATACCATTTTGATTTGATGTGGGAAAATAATACCCATCTTCTTCATTGTCATAATCTTTTGTTTTTATATGTTTTGGATTTTTGCATGCTTCATCAACTACAACATCAGTGCTTTCAACAGTTTTCTCAAGTCTTTTATTATAACATTTATATCCTTTACTTCTAGAAGAATAACCAAGAAGAATACCTTCATCTACTCTGGCTTCAAACTTACCAAGTTTTTCATCAGTCCTTTTGATAAAACATTTGCTTCCAAAGGCTTTAAAGTATTTTACAGTAGGAGTCTTACCATACCAAAGTTCATGTGGAGTTTGAGTGCTATTTACTCGGACATTTGCTTTATTGAGAATAGTCACGACAGCGATGATTCGAATTGGATCCATAGAAGACTGTCAAAGAACCATGACTGAATCAAGTCGAACAAATCTCTAAAGAAATCCAAAACAGTGATAAAAAACACCCTGAACCAGTGGAAATGGTAGCCAACATGGAACAACGAGGACCTCGGTCAAAGCGCACTGACCAAGGCCCATGGAGACCACACCAGAGTCCAAAGTAGCCCCTGGGAGCCCTGGAATGGGAAAAAGAGGTGATTTTTGATGCGTGATTAGTGGCTAGCGCTAATCGCGCATCTCTGGGCGA
The DNA here is from genome assembly GCA_031772625.1 of Pinus tabuliformis. NCBI lineage: Eukaryota > Viridiplantae > Streptophyta > Pinopsida > Pinales > Pinaceae > Pinus > Pinus tabuliformis. The sequence continues at coordinate 346,469,386 of CM062816.1, forward strand.
ACAGGGCCAAAATGGGGAAGCCCGAGCACTCGGTCGCGTGGGGGAACCAGAGGACCATGGGCAGAAAAGGAAAAAAAGCGCTAAACGTACATGGCAAGACCCGCACTCTGGAAACTGGCGGTTTTGATCGGGGCGCCCTTGAACGGTAAGAGGTTTTGGACAGAAACGGAGTGATTCCATACACCGATTGACGCGTGGCAGGTGGAGGTGAGAGAAAACTATCATTGATCATGCACTATCGGTCGAGCAAGTCAACCGTGTGAAACGTGTGTATGGTGTCAGATTTGGAGGGCTCAGATCGGACGGTTGAGATCGCACTCGATGGAAAGAAGTGGAATCGACGGGGAATTAAGCTGCATTTGAAGGGATTTGGAATCCATTTGACCGCCACGATGGAGGAAGAACGTATCCATGATGTAACTGAAGAAACAAACCGACGAAGCAATGCTGGCGCCATTTGGAGGAGGATAAGTGGCCACTCCCTAAGCATTCATGATGACGCTGAACACAGGGAACTCCAAGCGCAGTTGTAGAAGGTGAATTGGCACAGGCAGAAGAGGAACCGAATAGGCATAGAGATCGAATGGCTAAAGCCATGAGCAAAGATAATCGAATCAATTAGAGTTGAGTAGAGTCCAAACGACCAAGAGAGACAGTGAACAGTGAACCCTAAGAGGAGGACTAAACATAGAGAACAGTAAAGCAAAGCAGAAGAGACAAGAGGGTCGAGTTGATCAATAGCAGCATCGAGCACCAAAGAGCTTGAGGGTCCAATCCATCCCATAGAGGAATCTGTCTGGACTGAGCATCATATTTGGCTCTTTCCACTGTAGGCCAAAAGGTCTTAGAGCCGGTAGGAAGAAGAATAGTCTGTGTACTCCAGTGGCTTAGGGAATCCATGAACCACCCTGCCAAGCAAAAACTTGCTTCAGGTGAACTCACATTGAGTCCCTGTATTATAAATTCTCTACCCAAAGGCATAATAAAACAACGCCACCACTGAAAGCTGGATCAGAGACGTAGCCCTGGAGAACAGGGTGAACTCCTTATTAAAATTGTTTGTGTCTTTGTGTTTACTTACTGTATTTCTCTGTTGTCTTTCCATTTTATTGTCTGTGTATTGGCAATCTGATCGATCCTTTGCTTCAATAACACAGAACACACACCATTACATGAGTCTATAATACCTTAGTTTAATAAATCTTTAACGGATTTCACTCATAGGGTGAATATCAAATCAAGTGAATGCAACTTCACCCCAGAAGGTTGCAGGAGTTCCAAATTCATCTAGGATAGGTCGAGCCATTTGTTAAATTATTTTGTTCATTCTTTCTACCACACCATTTTGCTGAGGAGTTCCTGAAGTGGAGAATTTCATTTTTATTCCATGTTGTTCACAAAAGTCAAAGAATTCATCCGATGTAAATTCCCCTCCTTGATCAGATCTGAGGCATTTGATTTTTCAATCTGATTCATTTTCAACCAAGGCTTTGAAGGCTTGGAACTTTTCGAATGCTTCATCTTTATGATTTAGAAGGCCTATCCAACACATTGTGGAAAAATCATCAATGAACAAAATAAAGTATTCTTCGCCACGAGGTGACTTTTTCCTTGATGGTCCACATAAATTAGTATGGACAACTTCAAGAGGCTTACTAGCTGACCGTTCTTTTTCCATGAAGTGAACTCTAGTTTATTTATCAATTTGACATGGTTTTCATATTGTATTTTCTAGGATGTTGATATCTAGAAGATCACGAACAACCTTGAGTCTGCATGCTTTTCTTATTTGAGAAAAGCTTAGATGTCCCAATCTTCTATGCCACGGCCAATTTTCATCATTTTTTCTTAGATAGCACTATTGTTGTCCTCCCTTGAGTATGTATAAGTTGTTTGAGTTCTTGTACCTTTGATCACGGTCTCTCCTGTATCAAGCTCACGAACAACACATCTGTTTGATCGAAACACCACTTCTTTCCTTGATCACACATTTGAATGACACTCAACAAGTTATGCTTTAAACCGTCTACATACATAACATTTCCAGCTTTAACCTTTTCTTTCAAGAAAACAAAACCTTTGCCTTTTATGATAAGAGAAGTGTCATTTCCAAATGAGACATTCTTTTCTCTTCCTAAGCCATTATATGAGTGAAGTTTCTCTTTGTCACCTGTCATGTGTTTGGAGCATCCACTGTCGATGTACCACTGATTTGCTTGTCCTTCTACATGCAAGGCTATACCACATATTTCTGTTTGAGATTCTTTCCTTCTCCATATCTTGGGATTTAATGGAATTTTCTCCTTTTGAGATGTTTGCCGAAATTTTCTCCTACATTCAGATTCTTCATGACCAAAGTTGTTACAGATTGAGCATTCTATTTCATTTTCAATAGGAGAAAAGTTGTTATAGGAAATTCTCTTGATTCCTGTTACATTCCTTTGATTTTGTGCTTCTCTAGTCATGATGGTTTTGTAAGCAATGCATTGATCAGCTTTGTGCCCAAAATTATGACATGAAAAACATTGCCCATTAAAGAAGTTCCTGCGACTATCGAATATATTAACTTGGTGATTGTAGTTTCTATTGATATTCATCTTTGGAGAAAACTGATTATGATTTTCCTAAAGTTGGTTGTGGCTTCTATTCATTCTTGGAGTAAATTGAGTATGATCTACCTGGTGATCATCGTTATGCCTTTGCTAACAATTGTCATACTGTTCACTGGTCTTTCCTACATTAAGATAGTTTTTAGTGGAGGTTAACGGATTTTGTGATTGAGATGCTTTTTCAGTATATCCAGGACCTATCTTTATCAGAGAAGAACACTGAACTTTGATAATTTCATTTAAAGCTTATGATCCTTTAGCAAATCTAAGATTGATAGATTCTATTTTCTCTAGATCCTTTCTTAGACCCACAATTTCACATTCTTGTTTTTCATTGTGTTTTTCCTTTTCAGCAAGTTGGTATGTCAAGGTATCTATAATCATATTCTTTTCTTCTAAACAAATTTTGAGTTTAGAGATTTCTTCATGAAGGTCTTTCTCTTCTAAATCATCCCAAGAATTATCATCATCATAAGCCATGAGAAGTCTATAATCATCACTATTAGATAAACCATCATTATCCTCTTCTAAATTATCCCAAAAATCATTGTTTTCATAAGCCATGAGAAGTCTGTAATCTTGTCCAGTTTCATCTTCATCACTATTAGATAAACCATCACTATCTTCATGCATATAGTAACTCCTTTTATTCACAACTTGTTTTCTATTCCCTTTTGCATATTCCTTTCCTTTTTCCTATTTATCTTTATGAGGACATCTGGCAGCATAATGATCAACTCTACCACAAGCAAAGCATTTGAAGGGTAGCTTACCTCTAAACCTTCCAGAACCCCGTTGAAGCTTCTTAACAAAGTTTACCTCATCTTCTTCTACTAAAACATGTCCTGATTCATTGTGTTCTTCCTTTCCTTTTTCTGAGGATTTAAATGTGACTTCTCTCATATCTGATGGTCCTCCTTTTATCATCTCAAAGGTAGTTAAAATTCCATGAAGCCGTGTCATAGTGATATTCTACAAATCCTCTTTTTCTTCTATCGCAGACACTTTTCATTCAAATTTAGCAGATAAGGATCTCAAAACTTTCTCAACTAAGGTAACTTCCTTTATTTCTTCACCCAAATTCTTCATACAATTAACAACCTCATCTATAAGTAAGAAATAACTAGCTATACTTTCATCACTATGCATCTTAAGAGTTTCATACTGAATTCTGAGAGTTTGAAGCTTAGCACATTTTACCTGAGTCTCCTTCGTAGCTCAGAATGAATTTGTCCCATATTTCTTTGGCTGATTTAAGATGCATGACTTTGACAAACTTTGATTGTGATAGACTTCCCAATAAAGTATTGATAGCTTTGGCATTGATTTAATATTTCATTTTATCTGCCGCATCTATAGGAATTGTTGTTGGAAATGTATATCCTCCTTCCACAATTTCCCATACATCTGTTTCAAGCGATTGAAGATAGGCCATGGTTCTTATTTTCCAATAAACAAAGTTGCTCCCATCGAAGATTGGCAGTGTGATGGATCCCATGCTTTCTTGATTATTCAAGTTGATGGATCTCCCTTCAAGTGATCAAGCTTCTTCTTAAGGACCTGCTTTGATACCAATTATTGGAAATAATATTGAGAGGGGGGTGAATCAGTATTATCAAATCAATAATTTTATTTCCCAAACAGATTTATATGCACTACTTCAGTGAAGTGAACTAGCGTGTAAACACGATTGTGATTAAGGAAACCAGAGTATATCTAGAGAATCTATGATTTAGACAATTTATCATGTGTTGATCTTAAATAAATATATCAGAGATTTATTAGACACTGCAGTAAAAGCATAATAAAGCATCACACATAAGAAACACACATGAACACCAAGATGTAAGGTGGAAACCCAATGTGGGTAAAAACCACCTGCTGCTATTGTCTTTGTATTATTTTAATAATAAGAAAAGTTGTTTACAATCTTGTACTAGTGCAGACTCATACTAGTATGCAGGCTTCTACATGCAGAAGTTTACAACCTTGTCTTGTTCTCCAGCTTCTACTGGAAGGGAGCTACAACCCCCTAGCTCTTGTACTAGCCAAAATGTTTACTAGTACGTAGGTGCCAGCGTACAGAAAAACTCCACTCTTCCACCAGGGACCATGTTTCATGAATTTTCAGACTGGATACTCTTGGATCACAACACCACAATCTGAAGGCCATGTTTCATCAAATTTTCACACTGAACCCATCATAACTTTTAAACTTAAACTGCATCAAACAATATTCAGATAATTTGAACAATTATATCACTGACACCAAAACATTGTGTTGAACCAAGAACCCTACATCATCATTAAGAACCAGCTGTAACCTCAAAAATCATGCATTAGCATGTATATGCTACTTGGCTGCATCCAAACTGTGTGTATACGCTACTTCCGTTAATTGAACCTGCGTATACCTTCAAAACTACTACAAACATAAACTTTTGAATCAAGTATGTACCAACAATCAATATTCTGAATATTTCAGAGATTTACACAAGTGGAGCGAAAGATCACTTCTTCTCACTTAGACAATCAATCAATCAAATGCCAACCTCCTTATGCATTCAGTTTTACATTCAGATAAGAAGACTTCATTGACAGACAACAATAAAATAACAGATTTTTATCAGATAGATCAATCAGATCTGAAAAGAAGATTTTCTTTTGTATACGCTACTTGAAAGAACCAAACCTGCGTGTATACGCTCTTTGGTTGGGACAAACCCGTGTACAAATCTACAAATATTGACTCAGAAATTTTTTGCAATTCCAAATTTCAGAAAAAACCAGATCATGATAGATAATGAATAGAACATGGGCAAAACATCAGATCTAGTCTCACCCAATATCATATCATTCAAGAATAAGTCATTTCATGTCTCACGATTCCTGATCCGATATTGAACTCAAGGTGCACATGAATATTTTAGATCTAGTCCCAAACATAACCCTGCAACATAAAATATACTTTAGATAGAAGTATTCCTTAGAATGTTATTGCTTGCACACTTGGCCTAATGATCTTCTCCTCCTTATATACTCTTAGGCCTTTCTCAATTCCTTGGACCAAAACCACTTAGGACCAATACCTTGGACCGAATACCTATGGTCAATACCTAGGACCAAATACCTCAGACCAATACCTTGGATCAAATACATAGTTTTCCAACATGTACGTGCTTTTCCTCCTATGAAAGTGCACGTATAAATTATACGCTTCTTTTGTTTTGTTAACCTGCGTGTATACACTTCTTGGACAAAGTGAACCAGCATATACCTATCTTTCTTCATTCTTTGGAGTCTGATCTGTAATCCTTCGCTGTTAACCTGCTGCACTATGAATTGTCATCTGAGAGAGTTGTCATCAAGGACAACACATGTATCATAATGCCAACACCAAGACCCTTGAAGGCATTGAAGTTGTTGCACTTGTGTTTAATGACAGTGTCTAGAAAGATGCCGAAGAGATTATTGTTGTGATGGATTCCCTTGTTAGAGTTCTTAGGTACTTCAAGTCTTTTAATTTTTTCATGTTTTAAATTTCATTTGAAGCTTATTTTTATTTTCAATGTTTCATATTAATTTAAATTTGAAAGCTTGAACTTTCAGGATGGTTAATGGTGACAAACCCGTTATGGGTTACATTGATGAGGTGATGGATCTCGCAAAGGAGGCCATCAAAAGAAGATATGGGGATGAGGAGGCAAAGTATATGCCTCTTTGGGACATTATTGTTGCACATTGCTATAGGAAATTGCATTCCCCCTTACATGCTGCTAGGTACTTCTTAAACCCATAGTATTTTTATGATAATAGAAAATTTAATGAGGATGGGGAGGTTCACAGAGGACTTATGGCATGCATGGAAAGGTGCTTCCTTGATCCATAATTTCAAAGTTATGTCTTTTCCCAACTATAGGATTATAGATCACCACCTAAATTATTTTCCTATACTAGTGTTATACGAGAAAGGTCTAAGGTGTTGCCAAGTACCCTTTGAGGCTTGAAGGCTTTATCATTTCATTAAATTTGTTTAAACTTTAGTTTGTATGTTAAATTTTTCATTAAATTTTGTTGTCTTTTTAATTTTTTACTATTTAGTATTTAGTACGTATACTCATGAACACTTGCCACTTGCTAGGTCTTTGGTGGCAAAAATTTTGTAGTGATACACCAGATTTGAAGAGATCTTCCATTCGAATCTTAAACCAAGTATGCAGTGCTTTAGGTTGTGAGTGCAACTGGAACATGTTTGAGAAAACACATTCTAAGAAGTGCAAACGATTGACACAAAAGCGATTAAATGACCTTGTATTTTTCCATTACAATCTACAACTTTGTAACAACAAAATACTAGGTGAGAGCTTGAATTTGAAGGTTTCATAATCTGATTTGGAATTTAAAGATTAAACTTTAAAGTTCAAAGTCAAACTTAAATTCACATTTCAATGTCTCATGATAATGATAGGTTTGGATCATTCACCAATAGACCTTGAAGAGATAGATTTGCAAACTACAAATGCAGCAGATTGGGTCCAATTAGAGGAGGCTCCTCTTTTAAGCCTACATGACTTGAAGAACTTTGAGAGTCAAGCAAGCGGAGGAGTGGGAGGAATCACTTCTAGTTCTCACTCTTAAGAGTCTTAGACTCTTAGTTACTAATTTTTTCTAATTAGTATGCAATTGTTTGTAAATTTCTAGAAGCGTTTGCTTCTAGTTCTATGTAGTCACTAGTTAGGAGTAGGACTCAGTACTTTGGATAATGTTTGGACTCATAACATATATGAGATTCTTATTCATTCATGATATTTTGGAAATATATTGATATTATGAATTGTTTGGACATGGCTTTACTAAATATCAATGAAAAATGTTTTTTTTTTTTTAATATATGTGTATATTTTTTTTTATTGAATTCACTAATTTTTTCCCAATTTTTTTTCTGATTTTTCCCCAATCTGATTAAAACTCTTAGCTCTTTTGCCTCATCGATTTATTGTGTATTCCAAGTTTGGTAACATTGGTTACAAGTTTCATTCTTCACTTATGAGTGCTAAGGTATGCTATAGGGTGCCAATGCATGATGAGGAGTGTTAGGGAGTACTAGGACAACACAAGGGAGCACTAGGTCAAAATGCATGAAAGTGAATGAATATGAGGGTGTGTTGGGGAGTGTCAATCAGTGCTAGTTGTCATGCCAAGGAGGGAGTGACAAGGTATGCTAAGAACGGGTAAAGCATGTGATGGAATATCATGGAATGTCAAGAAGTGCTAGAGTGTGCTAGGTAGTTCCAGGGTGCGCTCACATGTGCCAAATAGTGCCAAGGCATTCCAGGTGCTAAGACACGCTAGGATGTGCAAGGTTCCATAGTATGCCAATATGAGTCAAGGAGTTTCAAGGCAACAAAAGGAATAACCAAGCTAAAATGAAAGGAAATGAACACATAAGAGGGTTAATAAGTCAGGACTTTATCTTTTTCAAAAGGGGCATGCTAGGCACACTAATAATATGTTCCAATACATTCCAAGTGCCAATGTATGCCAAGTGCTAATTTTTGTCAATGCAATATTATACCAAGGAGTTCCAGGGAATGCCAACACATGATAGGAGAGTGTTATGCTATGCTATGGCCTACCAACATGTGCTTTGGCGTCCTACTCATGCCAAGATGTTCTAGGTACAAAGATGTTCCAAGACATGCAAGGTACCAAGGAATGTTAGTGTATTGTTCCAAAGAACTTTAAGGTGTGCCATGAGTGTTGAGGAGTGCTAGGTCTCTCTCATTAATAGAATTTACAGAGCTTTATTATTTATTAAATAATATAGTTCCTTATACACACACTTGTGGAACTTTATTTAAAGGAAATTTGCTAGATAATAAACCTAATAGAGATGAATCATGTGTTGACTCATAGGAAGACTATATTCTTATGACTTGAGGTAAATGATACACACTAATTACTTCTTAACAAATTGACTAGCTATTATAACCATTATGACCTTGGGCACATAATGAAAAACACTCCACAACAATGGTCTTAAATCAATATATTTTGACAAAAAATATAGTAACAGGTACATAGTGTCATCAAAAACTCATTGGAATGATCAATGATGATGAAAATTTTTTGACTGTCACCAAAAGTAAGCAAAAAGAGCATTAGTGAGGGTCAATAAAAGATCATCACTTGAAGTGTCACCAAATAGAGAATTAGTGATGGGCCTTTCATGATCCTCACCAAAATTGTTGCCAAAGAGAGAATCAGTGATGGGCAATTAACGGCCCTCACCAAAAGTGTCATTGAAAATGGCTTTGGTGAAAAACCTTAACGGACCATCACTATATACACTTAGAACAATACTTTTTAAAGACCGTCACCATATGTGACATTGGTGATGGACCTTAAAGGTCCATCACAGGAATGAAACGTCATCAAAAACTCATTGGAATGATAAATGATGACGAACATTTATTGACCGTCACCAAAAGTAACCAAAAAGATCATTGGCGATGGTCAATAAAAGATCGTCACTAGAAGTGTCACCAAAGAGAGAATTAGTGATGGGCATTTAACGACCCTCACCAAAAGTGTCACCCAAGAGAGAATTAGTGACAGGCCTTTAACGACCCTCACCAAAAGTGTCACTGAAATTGGATTTGGTGACAAACCATAATGGACCATCACTATATACACTTACAACAACATTTTTTTAAAGACTGTCACCATATGCGACATTGGTGACAGACCTTAAAAGTCCATCACAAGCATGACCCTCACCAATGACCTTTTTTCTTGTAGCGTCTGAACGATTAGATTATATCACACTTCTTCATATCCTTACCATTCGCACTCTTATCAATCACGCTCTCGTCCTCATTACTCTGAAACCCTTCGAAACCCTCATACCCTATCAAACAAACAGACTTGAGATAAAGCTTCCTAGCTATGGGAGTTACAGTTAGAACAGAGCCAACATGAAGAATTTTTTTGGAAGGATATCGACATATAAGGGAATTGTTGCAGAAAGCACAGTGGCTGGAATTTGTACAAAAAATTGACATATTCCACAAGGAAGTAACCAAGTCCTTCACCAGATCCTTTGATGGAGTGGAAGTAGAGACAAGGGACATAAAATTCATAGTGATAGAATAGCTTTTCTGCCGAAGCTACTGGATTGCCTCGAATTGGAAAAAAATGGTTTAGTAACAAAGGTATTGAGAGCGAATAATGGAAATTTTTTCTGAAGAATCCTAGCATTGATACCACCATTTTCAAGAAAGGCATCCCCATCACAACATTAAAAAAGTAAGTGGATAATTTTTCTTCTGATAATTCAAAAAAAAATTACTTGCGAAGGGAGGTTTGGATGCATGTTTTTCTATCATATTTTACTGTTGATGAATTTTATTGAGGATAATGAAATAAATCTTCCTTATTTCTTGCTAAATTGTCTAAGAAATATGTCAGGGAATGTCAAAAAAAAAAATCAGTTTATAGAAAACACCATGTATCACGATGGTTTCATTAAAATCCTTGTTGAATTCAATCTTAAGAATGTGGGTGATATCTGGGAAAGATTTTTGGTGAGGAACCATTTTAAAGAATATAACCAAGAAAAACCAAGTAGAAGGAAGGCTAAGAGAAGGAGAAAAAGAAAAATTGAAGAAATAGTAGAACAAGAACAACCAAGCAACAACAAGGCTAAGCGAGGAAGAAAGAGAAAAAAAGAAATACCAACAAAACGTGGACAACAACAGTCACAAGAAAAGTTAGAGGATGACATTCCTCTTGCAAAAATTTTGCGGAATATGAACAAGAAGGATGTTAGATGAAAGAAATCCAGTCAAAAGACAAAGAGCACACCCAAAACAGAGAAACCTAAGATAGAAAGGGAGAAGGAAAAAATTCAAAAGCCTCCTGCGACAAACTTAAGAAGAAGTACCAAACTCAATCCAACAAAAAAAGAACGACCTACAAAAAATATGGAGCATATTGATGTACAAGAAAAGGAATATTTAAGGGTTTCCCCACCAAATTTGATCACACTTCCTCAGAGTCCAGGCCAAAAGACACCTAAAATTGATCTAGTACAACAATAAATCTATGATTATATTGAGTCTCTAGAGAAAAGAGATGCAGCAAAAACATCAACTTCAAATCAAGAAGAAGTCCAGTTTAGTGAACCACAAGAACCTCCAATAGTAAATGTTTTAAAACAAGAAATTTTCGAGCTGGAGACACTAAACAGGTACATTCAGAAGGAGAATCAAACTCTACAAGTTCATAGTGAAATCCAAGTGGCTAAGGGTGAAAATATCCTTTTACACCTAAGTCTATCATACAAGAAGAAAAAGAAGCTGAAACATAAAAACAAAGCTCTACAAAGGCAAGTCATAAACTTGAAGTACACAATTCTCATGAAAAATGCAAGGATGGGAGTGGGTGGAAAGAAAGGGAAAAAGATGAAGTTGGATGTACTTGTAGAAGTTTCAAAAGAAATGCAATAATTAAATAGGAGACATCAGTTTTTTGTTTTGCATGAGGACATGCAAAGACCTCAACATGGGGGAATGTAGAGTCTCACACTTGTTCTATTTTTGACATCATTTTCCATCCATTTTTCCTCTTTTCATCACTACTATCAACTCCAATAAATAGTCAAATAAGATATTTTGACATGGTAAGGTACTAAGATGTCTTCTTTTTCATACTTGTTAATGTGCCTTATTATTTAGTTAAAGATTGTAATAGCTACAGAATTAACACAAATCTACAGTTGTTTTATTATTCTGCAGCTACCTCCATGGTTTTTCGAATTCCAGTGTGCCAACCAAGTAAAGAAGCACATGGGAAGATATGAATTGATCTCCTCATATTCGTTTGAGCCAAATCATCAAGAAAATCACGAAGTTGTGCAGTCAAGGGAGCAGGTCAATGCGTGGATGAACCAAGAAACAAGAGTTCAATTCAATCACGACTCTTCGATTTTATTTCCAAATAGCAAATCATCGAGAAGCGTTATAATTTCCACTATCAAATTGGCATTTATATTAGGATTGTATTTAAGTTTTTAAGGCATGAAAATATCAAAATTGTTAGGCGCGAAACCAGAGACATCCAAACATATATGTAATTTGTAATTGACATTTTAAAGTTCCATGACTTCATTCCTCTTTAATTGAAGAAGTATTTTCATGAATATCATGTGCAATTAGATGTTGAGATAGAGTTATAAGCCTGTTGTTTTATGGAGAGCCCCTATAGACGATTGAGGTTCATTCATTTGCTTAGTATTCAGTTAAGTTCTTTTCATTATTTTTCCAGAATTACATTATCATAGTTTCATTTCTTTGCAATCATTTATTTACATTTTTCCATTTGTTTTAAATTGATTTAATTCATTTACATGCTTTTTAAAATAGGATTGTATATATAAATCTCCTTCCTTTCATAAATAGTCATATGTGTTTATATCACATTCTTTCTGCTTTTGTTTTATTATTTCAATTAAGATTGATAATTGCAGTGTGTAGATCTTAATCTAGATTTATTTATGAATTTCATCTTTGAATAGAAGTAATTCTTTTTAGAGTAGAAATAATTATCTTTCTAGAGCATTAGTTTATATAGATTTATTTTTATCATTTACATAGTAACTAACAATAGTCAGTTAAAGAAGATCATGATAACTTAACTTACTTTCCATTTTAAGAATTGATTGTATTATAAATCTTTAGTTTTCATTAGGAACATAGGAGCAAAGAAAATCCCTAAAAATAAACCATCCACAATCATTATCTTAATAAACTCAAAAGGCTTCTAGCATATATAGTTCACTTGCACTTCACAAGTTTACCAACTCCGGTTGATAATTTATGTAATCAATTTAATACAATTAAATTGACAAACACCCCTAAGTACAAATATCATTTTGAAATTGGGGTTCTACTATAAGTTCCTAAATGCTAGAGGGTGTTGCTAGTTTCCAACGACTACAATGACTTGTTTTTACTTTTTACTTAAAGCCTTTGTATACTCAGGCTTGAGTTATGCTTTCAATGTTTGTATTCAATTTTGCTTAAGTTATTATTCTGCTTAATGAGAAATCCACTCAATCTAAATCCAAAGTATTCTTTTAGCAACTCTCAGTGAAGATACTTAAGTATCTTGTAACTATAATTCCAAATTTCTCAACTTATGTGCTGATAATTCACTGTTTTAAGAAATGCATAAGTTTTTTATGTTCATGCATTATATTTCCTTGCTTCTATTGTCATTACTAATTAATAGTTGTGTCAAAATTATATATGGATATTCGATAAATATTTCTTCTCTAATAGTATGGTATATTCTAAACTCACAATATACATTTGTGCATGTTCAATTTGGTTTGAAATTCCTCACTGCATTGGGATACCAAGTCGAGGTAGCCTTAAATATTTGAATTTGGTGAGACATATTGCAACCTCAAGTGTTTATTTTATCTACGCCTTGAGACCCTACACAAAATCACATCTAAGCAACAAGAAGTTTTAAATTATACCTCGGTCAAGAGACAATTTCCTAGCTGGTGCTACCTTGGGCTATGCATGTCCCCCCTTTCCCTTTCTATTGAACCTCTCAAGTTGTTTTCTTACTAGTGCATTTTTGGTGACAAATGAAGATAAATCCTATGTATCATTCCATAATATTAAAATCACCATGGACATGTCCCCCAAGAAATTTGGTATCTAGCCTTAGACTTCTAGGTTTTGCTTGATTTTTGTCTCAGACATTGGTGTTAAGTCACTAGCTAGTAATTGAACTGGAAAGTTAGAGATATTGGACAATATTAGAACCCTCAAGACCATGGGTTTTAATTATTAAATATGAAAAAGGTGGCCATAACTTGAATTTTGTTCAATAATGAGCATGGTTTGGGTAGCATTGTCCTCATGAAACAATTTAGAGCAAAAATAAACAAAGTTGCAAAATTCAAATTTGTCTTTTTTGGATAGCAGCCTCTGATTTCATTCCAGAAAATGTGAACAACCTTCCCTCTTTCTAGATAATTCATTGCAATTATTGTTCACTTGTTTCACATAAGTAGATGCACGTCCTCCTCCACCAAAAACTTTCCATCATCCATCACAAACTTATCATATTGTATCTTATAATGCTAACCATTTGTGGTATTAACGAGGATAACTCCCTAGAACTAGTTGCCACCATTTCCATCCTCACTACCACATGCCTCAACTTGCACCCCTTCCCTCAAATCCATTACACCACCTTTCCTCCTCCTCCTCTTGCAAGAGTGCTATAATATAAATAATATAAATGTATAAATAATTTAATAATACATAGTTTTATTTTTTCTAGATCATAACATGGTCAATGAGGTTTAAGCTGTATTATTTACTAAAATAAAAGTCATATGTGCAAATAATTGCATCTACAACAACATCAATATTATACACCATATCTCATACAATAATTACTCACAATTACATCCAAGTAAAAAAGTTAATCACAAGTATATGTTGTGAGATATCTCATTATTTTCTATAGAATAATATTTTTCTGCATAAACAGTTTAAGAATTCCATCTTTACTAAAAAGAAAGTTTGGACATTGAGAATCAATGGGTTGTTATGGATATCATAAATGTGCATATTAATGGTCATGTCCCCCAAACATCTTGGTATATGGACCTAGACTTTTGGGCTATTCTTGATTGGTGTCTCAGACACTTGTGTAAAGTCGCTAATTAGTAATTGAATTGTCACGTTAGAGATATTGGACAATATTAGAACCCCAGAGACCATGGTTCTTAGTATCAAAGATGCCAGAGGTGGCCCTGGCTTGCAATTTTTTCAATAATGAGCATGGTTTGGGTAGCATTGTCCTCATGAAACAACTTAGAAAAAGATTAACGAAGTTGCAAAATTCTCAATTTTCCTTAAATTCTTCTATTAAAAATTCTTTTAACTTGTGCTAAATTATGACCCTACTATCATATCATTCAAAGAATTCAAATTTTGGCTCTAGAAAAAAGCAAATCTATATTTTTGGGATAACAAAATTTGATTCCATTCCAGAAAATGTGGACAAGCTTCCCTCTTTCTCAATAATTCATTGCAATCAATTTTCACTTGTTTCACATAAGCAAATGTATCTCCTCCTCCACTGGTGGATTTACATCATCCATCACAAACTTATCATATTGTATCTTACAATGCTAATCTTCTGTGGTAACAACGAGAATAACTTTATAGAACTAGGCCCCACGATATCCATCCTCACAGTTGCATACCTCAACTTTCATCTCTTCCCTCAACTAAATTCCACCACATTTCCTCCTCTTCCTCCTACAAGAATGCCAGAGTATAAATAATAACAATAATAATAATAATAATAATATCCATTTTTAAGGTCACAGTCAAACCAGACACCAAATTGGTGTATGAGACCCCCTTGTTTGTGGGACAAGGGACTCACCTCCGCGCTGTGATTTTGACTGCTAAGTCTACGAAGGCATACATACTCTACCCCCCTCTAGTTTTGAACCTGTGACCTCTTAGGAGGAAACACATGCTCTTAACCATTAGGCCCACTCAAGTTGTATATATAAATGTATAAATAATTTGATAATACATAGTTTTAATTTTTTCTAAATTGTGGCATGGCCAATGAGAATTAAGCCTTGTTATTTACTAAAATAAAAGTTGTATGTCCAAATAATTTCATTTGCAAATATATCAATATTATTCACCATATCTTACAATAATTACTCACAAATATATCCAAGTAAAAAAGCTACTCATAAATATATGTTGTGAAATATCTCATTATTGTTTATAGAAAATGTTTCTGCATAAACAGTTTAAAAATTCCATCTTTACTAAAAATAATTTCGACATTGAGAATCAATGAGTATTTATGGATATCATAATTGTGTATATTAATGGTCATGTCCCTCAATAAACTTTGTATCTAGCCCTAGATTTCCAGGCTATGCTTGATTGGTGTCTCAGACACTGGTGTAAAGTTGCCAACTAGTAATTAAACTATTGGGTTGGAAATATTGGAGAATTAGAACATCGGAGACCACGATTCGTAGTATCAAAGATGCTAAAGGTGGCCTTGGCTTGCATTTTATTCAAAAATGAGCATGGTTTGGGTAACATTGCCCTCATGAAACAATTTAGAGTAAAAATTAACAAAGTTGCAAAATTCTCAATTTTCGTAAAAATCTTGGCCTTGGCTTGCATTTTGTTCAAAAATGAGCATGGTTTGGGTAGCATTTCCCTCACGAAACAATTTAGAGCACAAATTACAAAGTTGCAAAATTCTCAATATTCCTTAAATTATTTGATTAAAAAGTCTTTTAACTTGTTCTAGGTTATGATTCTACTATCATATCATTCAATGACTTCAACTTTTGGCTCTAGACAAAAGTAAAGGTATCTTTATTGGATAGTAGCCTCTAATTTATTTCCAAAAAATGTGAACAAGGTTCCCTCTTACTCGGTAATCATTGTTCGCTTGTTTCACATATGGAGGTATAATCATTCTATGGAAATAAATTGGCGTGAAAACATTTGACATCCATTTAAATGTATAAATAATTTGACAGTAGATACTTTTACTTTTACTTTTTCTAAATCACAACATGGTCAATGAGATTGAAGCTATATTATTTACTAAAATAAAATTCATATGTGCAAATAATTGCATCTGCAACAACATCAATATTATTCACCATATTTGACAATAATTACTCACAAATATATCTAAGTAAAAAAACTATTCACATATATATGTTGTGAGATATCTCATTATTGTTTATAGAATAAGTTTATATAAACAATTTAAAAATTCCATGTTTACTAATAAGCATGTAGACATTGAGAATCACTAAGTTATAAATATCAAATATGTATATTAATAATTGAAACAACAATTTAACAATTCCAATCTTTTCAAAATTTTGTACAATTAATTAATATTTGTAAAAAACATAAATCGATATTTAGATACCTTTCATTCCCAACTAAAATCGATATCATCCTAACATTATAATTTGTACAAATTTCATTCCACACATCTATATTTCCATAATCATTCTTCTAAATGATTAACAACTCTATATTTCCATAATCATGTTTCTAAATTATTAACCATTCTACACAATTTATCATATAACTTTACATTTACATCATGAAAATAATAATTTTAGTAAAAAAACCCATTAGAAAAATCCATTCTATATAATTTATGTGGTCAAAATAATATTACATTCATAATTCAAGAAATCCCCCAGCAAGCCTATTAAAAATGATGCCACATATAAGTGATAACAAAAATGTGAGAAGCCCATTCTATAGTTAAACGGATGCTACATATAAACGGAAAAAGAGATTTTAAATTATCTTCCAATTGAATTCAATACCAGAGAATCCTTGAACATAGCGTAGCATGAAACTTGAATAACTCCTGCAAGCCAATTTCGCAAATTTCCACTAAACTTTTCGAAATATTTCAAAGAAGAATCCAAAAAAAGTGATATATATATATATATATAAATAAAATATTTTATTTTATTTTATTTTTTCAACAATATTTTAAAGAACAGTGTATATATACATAATTCTATTATTGGTTCATTGGTTAGTCACGATTTTTATGCATTTCTTCTATTTTACATTATAGCTTTTATATTTAGTGTAATAGGTAAAAATATGAATGGTCATTTTTATTTTTGATATTATTTATTTTAAATTATAAATATTAATTTCAGTTTTTATTTTATTTATAATTTTTTGAAAATTATAGAAACAATATTTATTATGGATATTTATTTTCATATTTGACATTATTGTATTTTAAATTAATTTTATATATAGAGAGAGAGTTTGTGAAATAATATGATTTTTAATATGATTAGCATATTTTTTTTAGTTTGAGTAATCATGATCTAATGGAATCTAAGTCATCAAAATCAACCAGGGATCGCACCTGCCCTAGATCACACCAGTCCTTAACATGGTTTGAATTTTGCTCATGGGGTTTTGAACCAGTGACATTTTCACCATGGAGTGCCTTAACAAAACAACCTGTTATCATCTATTTTACACTCATCAGCAACTCATTTTCCTACATTTAATATTTTTTCACCATCTTCAAATTCATTCCCTAAGCATCCATATTATTGTTTTTCCAAGTTTGTATTGACATTAAAGCGCCAACCATCATTAGCTTGCACCCACCTATGTAGCCCACATTGCCTTTTATTTAATGAATATTTTATCTTTATTTTCAAAATGACACATGTCAACACTAGGTTGAGCACAAAAGGAATTACAAATCTTCCTCATACTAGGCTCTAGAATGGACCTTTCTCTAATTTTTTTTATTTTATTTTTATTTTTTATAAATGAAATTAAAATTAAAATTAAAATAAATATTTATAGCAATAAGATTGTCTCCAAAGTACTCTTCACATATGCTATCTAAACATATATGTCTTCTTCAACCTATAAATCTTCAATGATGTTGTATATGCCATGGTTCTCCTTGTATTTATGACTATATATATATATATATATATATATATATATATATACACACACACACACACACCTTCAATGGCGTTGTATATGTCATGGTTTTCCTTATATTTATGACTAATAACATTATTTTTTTTATCTCCATATCTATATGTTTATTTGTTTCAATAATATCACATCTTCAATTACTCTTTAATTCAATAATAATAAAAAACATGAAACCAATTCATGCTTAGGTTTCTTTATGTTGATCCACTCCTTATACATATTAACATTGTATTATTATTATTATCTACATATCAACGTTATATAGATACTTCACAAAAAAAGAGTAGAATAAATTGCACTACACGACACACAAAGGACTTTACCTACACCAAATCCAAACATTCCACTGTAGCACATCCAGACAACTTTACTACTATTATTTAAAATCAAATTAATTTTCAAATGTATAATCCATATGTATGAATGTAACAACATGAGGGAAGTTCATGATGATTGGCAACCTAAACATATGCATCTTTCACAATGTATATATCTTCAATGGTGTTGTATATGCCATGGTTCTCCTTGTATTTAGGACTAATAACATTATGACTAGAGTTGTGTTTGTAGATTAATATAAGAAATTTTATGAATCAAGTCTATATATTAATTTAAGAATAGCAAAAGTTTACATTTTCACCTCCAATTTCCTATTATTGAGATATATAAATATTTTAAATCTTTATTTGAATTTTCATGTGATAAAGGAAAGATAGATGTCCTAATTATGAAAGTTACTTAGAAGCAACAGCAATATGATTTCTCTTTCACTCAAATTATGCTACATTTAGATCACAAAACATATCACATCTATCTTCATCTATGCTATTCTTCCATATGCTACCCACTTGCAGCATTTTCTTTGCAACATCTAGTGCAATTGCAAGTTTTTATGATTTTTATTTTTATTTTAGTGACATTAGATGTATCATGAAGTGAGTGTTTTGATGTTTATCATGGGTTGGTTCCTTGATTCTTATCAATGTTTACCAACCATTTAATTTATATTCTTGCACTAGTTCTACCATAATCAAATTTGAAATCATGAAAAAACCACATACATCACAAAAATTATGAAATATTTACAAATATAATAATAAATTCTTATAAGATAGGCTAGGAAATTTGGACATATCTACAAGTAGATTTCGTTTACTAAACTAAATAAAAATCACCACAAAACTTTCTATTTTTTTAAAGAAATTTTTCTTCATTTCATTATAACCAAACAAAGATATGCACGATGGATTTCCTTTGTGTGCCACTAGTAAACAAAACCAATTTCAATGCCATAGTTTCTTCAACCTCCACAAAAAATATTTATGCCTTGAAAGTTCAAAATTAAAATACTACTCTCTTGTGACCTCAAGCCAATTAAAGCGACTATTAATCTTACACTAAAAAACCAGTAAGAAAAAGTATCAAAAGATGAGTGCACTAAGTTCATCATGCAGTCTTTTGGGAGATTGATTCTTTCACTGTTATAGGATCTTTGTTGCTCCCTAGTGAGCAGCTTGGATCTGGGGGAAGACCCAAAGGATCCTTTGTGCACTCCAATCATCAACCTAACCTTCAGGTAGTGAGTTGATTCTCATTTAGAATGAGTGGGACCTCCTCCCTAATTGCATTCTTGTCAACTAGAATTTGTCTCATAAGAATCTTGAGATGCCAATATATGTCAATCATGTGCATGTATTTGTTAAATCTCCCTCTAGTGTGATCAATGCCCCATACCCAATCTAAAAATTCACCAATTACTTTTGTGTCTAAAAAGCCTCCCTTCTTCCCAACAATTTTTTACTCAACCTAAGAAATTTCCTCCTATATCTAAAATGGTGTATTCCTTTTGTAACTTCTAGCTGAGGACTCAAATTATTGATTGGCATGAAAATGACCTACCTCCCTATAATAATATGCTCCCCTTCTTAATCTAGCTCATTGTCTAGGCATGATATTGTTCAACCTTTCCCTCGAGCAGAAGATTGCTACAAAGAGAGGGTGATGGAGATGGGGAGGGGGAATTGTGGAAGTGAAGCAAAGCCAGACTCTGAGGGTGAACCATGAGACTGAACGAAGCATGAAGTCTTGTAAAGAGAAAATGCCTAATAATCTGAAGAAGAGATAAAAGAATTCCAGTGGCAAGGGGTGAGTGAGATTGGTAAGTGATGTGGGGGAATCAAAAG
Source organism: Pinus tabuliformis (assembly GCA_031772625.1). NCBI lineage: Eukaryota > Viridiplantae > Streptophyta > Pinopsida > Pinales > Pinaceae > Pinus > Pinus tabuliformis. Next base: position 346,489,780 of record CM062816.1, read on the forward strand.
AGGGTCTGACAAGGGAGAGAGAGGAGAAACATATGATAAAATTAGAAGAAAGCCAAGAGTAAGGCCTTCCCAGGAAGGAAACAATTGGGTATAGTCCACACAGATGTTAGAGAAAGATATTTAATTGGAAATCCCATCCTCTTCAACCATGAAATTTACAAGTGAAATCCAGAGGCCATGAGTGGTTGTACGCACTCATTAGTATGAGGCATGTGCACATAATTCCTCCCCAGCTCAGGTAATGGTGCTCTGGTGCTTGGGCTCTTCATTTTCCATCATGTATGATGCAATTGCCATGAAAAGAAATAAAACTAAGAGGATTGCAAGTGTTGTTCCTTCAAATCCTCACAATCACCATTTGACTCTAAGTTGATAGCTAGCTTGTTTGGCATTAACCACCTTAGACTCCCGTAAACTTCACATAATGTTGAATGGTGTGTCTTCATAATGCATGGCATGTAAGTAGAATTATTATGATGTGGGGGCACCATGCCTTGTCCACTAGCTATAAATCTTGGTAGTGCAACAACCACACAACCCCCAAGTGTCCCCTTCCCGTGAGGGGAAAAATCCCACAAAACTTTAATTCCTCTTAAAGAATTACATAAAATTAAAATATTACATAAGTTAGTGCAAATTCAAGTCTATTAGACAAGTGCATAATATTATAAAAACCTACATACATCATAAGAAAATGTTAAAATACATTATAAAATTCTATTGGACATTGAAATATTTACCTAAAAGTGGAACTATTTTACTAAACTACTTAAAATTAACCACAAAAACTTTGATTCCTCTTAAAATATGATATAAATTAGTTCAAGTTTAATTATTATTAGACAAAGTATAAAGGGAGCTCACTTGACAAATGTGTAAAAATGTAAAGTAAAGGTATGTAGAAGGTCCTAGGTTCAAATCTCTTAAATATGATAAAGTGCCCATAGAAGAAATAGTAAAACCCAATTGCCTATTCCCTAAGTATATATATATCTATATATATATATATATATATATAATCACATAAGTACATTAGTAGAATTCAATATCCATTAAACAACTAATAAAATCTATAATATTAAACTTACATAAATTCCCAACTACTCCTTTGAAAAGAATGAGATAAATGAAGTGATGCAAACTTTGATTTTTAAAATAATACTTAAAAGAAATTGAAATAGCTGAATTGATGCAAACTTATGCTCATTAGGATATGTATTAAGAGTAATGCAACTCCAATGTGTATCGGACAAACAATGTTTATACAGTGTCACAAAATCTTAGATGACATTAGATATGAAATCCATGAGTATTTTAAACCATGACAGGGCTGAAATGAAATGACACAAAAATTGAATGGAAAATCAGTAGGAAAAAGGGTTAAAAGTCACTTCGTAAAAATCACTTATGAAATTTCATACACGTGGAGATGAAATAAAAGAGTAAATGCGTGGCAAGAGTTGATATGTATTACGTCAGGAAATCATCAACGATATAAAGTTTCGCCTCGGTTCATGATAAAGGCATATCCATAGGCATATAAAAAGAAACCAAAAGCAATCACAAGTTGGCCACGTTTTAGGTGGTAGGAATTATGGCGATATATCGTGAGACAGTAGAGCAAAATGGGTCACCTAAGTTTCCCTGCAAAACCTGATAGGAATTACATTTCAGAGCTCATGTTTGGATGGTTCCTGTTTATAGATATGCCTAGGGCATGGCCTACCTTCCCATAATCTGTATCCCACGCTTTCTTTCGACACACATTTTAAACAATATGACAACTGGGAGCAATTGGATTCTGTACTTGGTATCAAATCCAACTGCTTTGATGGTAACGCAACCCAATTCGTCTGAGGTGAGTGACAACACCTTTTTCGTATAGCTGCCAAAAAGGACCGAGGAATCCCATGATGGTTCAACTTCATACTCATAAAAAGGGTTATGCAACTTGACTATTTGTGCGGTTTTCCTCACTGTATGCTCTAAATAATTCTACAGAATTGTGAGCAGACCGCTTCAATACTTAGTTTGATCAGCTGGATCCAATAATTCTGATGTGTAAAGCTGCTGGTCCATGCAAATACTGTTTGACCTAGCTGCAGCACCACTCATGAGTCCTCATTATTATCATTATTTTCCACGGAGAATACTCTCACTGTTCACTTTAAGCTCTATAAAATGTCCTAGAGAGTTCAAGTTCTTTCACCATTAACACTGCTCGATCTATCATTTCATAATATTTGTTTTTGTTAGGTCAACATGGCATTGTCTTCTCAGGTTGTAGTTGGAGTTATTGGTGAGTTTTTCGTTTAGCTGATCAATAATATTATGATGGTAGGATCCTTTTCTCAGTTTATAGTTGGAGTTATTGGTGAGTTTTTCGTTTAGCTGATCAATAATATTATGATGGTAGGATCCTGATGACAGTGAAGTAATATTTATTGGATATTATTTCAGATATACAAGAAAGTTCTATATATCTGATGATCATGTTCATAACTTATTATTTATCTATATATGGCGAGGGCGGGGTTTGGATCTTGTTCATAATGAAAGCTTTCTACACACTAGGAGAGCTGAGTGAAAAAAATCCCTTATCCGCAGATTAAAATTTCATTTTTTTTTCCTTAAACAGTAATTATTACTACTGCTAGTTATTCTGTGACGTTTGATTCATACCGGGTTGTCACCTTGGGGTTGTAGTTATATTGTACATCCAGTTTATCAATCTGCCTTCTTTGACTCCTGTGTCTCATGATACTTCCAAAATGTATCTTGGTCCTTTTCTATGTGAAATAAAATATTTCAGATCACATTGCATTTATAGTAACATTGATTATTTTAGTGTAATCTTATTGATGGGTATAAAGTCTAAACAAAGTCAAATAGTTAGGCTTATTTCCTATCTCTAACATTTCCAAAATATTCTGGAATTGTAAAACGACAGTCCATAGTAAACCAAGTAAAGTCAAATAGTTTACTTCAATCAAATAGGTTATATTTCTAGAATATTTTCGAATTTACAGCTGACATAACGATAGAACATAGTTTTTTATTATTGAACTGGGAGTTTTGAATTGAATTTGGATGATTGAGAGTTAATATTTGACCTGTTGTATTTGGATGAGAACAATTATATGTTGAAAACATGACTGAAAATATGTATGGCTTGAACAGGAAATATAACTTCACTGGCGCTCTACTTGTCTCCCATGTACGTATACAATATTGTACATTATTTTCCTTTCTTAAATGTAAATTGCTCTTTTGGTAGAGAGTTCATTTGATTCAGTTAATTAAAGTCTACCAATTTTGTTTGCAGGGCAACATTTTGGGGAATATATAAGCAGAAGTCTACCCAGGAATATACTGGGTATCCGTATGTGTTCACACTGTTTAGCTGTGCTCTTGGGCTACTCTATGGAAGCCCATTCGTTAAACCCCACAGTACTATGATCCTTACCATCAATGGTGCAGGCTTTCTTCTTGAAACATTTTATGTCATGTCCTTTCTCACTTTTGCTTCCCGAAAGAAAAAGGTAACTCAACTTGTCTATCCAACTATCTTAATTCTTTTGATATTTACCTCAAATATAGGTTTACAGAAAAATTGCATATATTAATGATCAGATGTTGGACTGATATGCAATACTGTGACTTGAATTTCTGCTCATTATTTTGTCATGAATACTCTTCCAGGTGATAACAGTACGGCTGAGCTGTGGTTTGGTAACGGCCTTCGTCCTGCAAGCTGCAATTACCATATTTGTGCTGCGTACTTACCGTTTGAGACAAGCGGTAGTAGGCAGTGTGGGTGTCATTTTGTCCATCGTCATGTATGCTTCGCCATTATCTGTTTTGGTATGTTAATTGTTCTTCGACTATATGATTCTTCTAAAACATGTATTCTTCATGGTATTATTATACCAGTTTAGAATTACACATGTATTATTCGTCTAAAACATGTATTCTCCTGCTGAATAATGTATGTTGTGTTTTCTGTGTGTATGCTTTTCAGAAAGTTGTGATTAGAACTAAAAGCGTAGAGTGCATGCCATTCTTACTGTCTCTATTCAACTTCATAAATGCACTAGCATGGGTTGCATACGGTATAGTCACTCTGGATCTCTTCATTGGTGTAAGTTTCTTTATTTCCTTCTGCACCTTAATTGACCTCACGTCCTATATCAGAAGCCTTCCACTAGGAAACTTCTCTTTTTGTTATAATAATTCTTGTCTTTTAATTTCTTATAATAATTCGTCTTTTTATTTCTTTCATTTTCATTTTGCAGGTGCCCAGTGGTATCGGCTGTGTTCTGGGAATGGTCCAGCTTACTGTGTACTTCATTTACAGAAAGTCGAGGCTAATTGTATCACCTGCGTCTACCAACGAACTTTCTCAGATCAAACAGATAGACATGAATGAAGTGGACGTAACAGTTCAGAAACAAATGGATCTGAATGCAATGGATGTAACAGTTCAGAAACATAAAGACATAAATGTAGTGGATGTAACAGTTCAGAAAATAGAAGACGAGAAATCAACTTTTGCAATAGTAATTTCAGTAGATCCAATCATTGCAGATCTGTTGTAAAGTATATTCAGTCTGGTTTCAAGATATGGAGTCATTTAATTCTGCATGGAGTCTGGTTTACATTATTGGATTTGAATGAATTCAAATCGAAGAAGTATGCATGATCCGTGCAGTATTTAAAACTACTTTGCAGAGTGGTTATTGGTCGTCCTTCACGAGGGATCCACCGCTTTTCTACTTATCCTAATTATTGTGTTAATTATTGTGTAAGTGAATGGAGGCTAAGGCTCCTTCCACTATTTTACTTATCCTAATTATTGTGTTAAGTGAATGGAGGCTAAGGCTCCTTCCACTATTTTGGTGTACCTAGCTGCTTTCTGGTATACCTGGAAAATCTGTTCCCCATCTTCATCTATTTTATGTATCAGATCATTATATTCTCTTAATATAAGCTATGAAGGTTTTTTTTCTCTCCAAAAAACTCCTTCCACTATGTCTAATCCTTTTTAATTAATAAAATGTATAAAATTTCGTTGTCGTGGCAACTTGTGACCATGGTTTACTTTTATTGCCAAGACAATTGTTTACTGTTTCAGAAATAAAACGGTATAAGATGATAGTTTACTGGTTCAGAATAATTTTAAAACAGCAATTTTGTAGGTACAAGATGATAGTTTACTGGTTCAGAATAATTTTAAAACAGCAACTTTTCTTGCCGGCATACTAAGCAAACAAAATCAATACTTTCCTTACACTAAATTGAAATTAAATTACATCTATAAGTGTGAACATAGAAATAAGTGAATTGTCCACTCAATATCTCAATATTTCCGAAATCGATACAACATAATTCCAAAAAAACCTTATCTATCCTGCTTTATAAACCATTAAAATATACGTATTTCAATTAAATTAAATTAATATATATACTCAATCAAATAATATGATTTTATGAGAAAAATAAATATATATTTATACGGTAGGCTTGGAATTAGACTGTCAATATTTGATCTAATCAAAATATTTTTGATCTTATATATCATCTAACTAACCCTACCAAAAATATTTGAAAAAGTGTTCATTTTCAAAAGTATTTGAAAAAGTGTTCAGTTTCAAATAAAATATTACAGATTTAATTTAAAATTCATTTATTCTGCCACGTTACATTGGGTTAGGTTGGTCTCCCAGCACCGTCGTGTGGTCGTAACCGCTGAGCCGATTTGTTAAACGAAAATGGCCGTGTTTAAAAAAAAAAAAAAATAGGGCTGTTCGCAACCATGATCATGTATTGCATGAAATTCCACTGCCCTAAACAACTATTAGGGAAGTTTGATTTGCTGCTCCTAACGACAGCTCACTTGGAACACACGCAATAATCTGTCGTGATGTTGGCATTCCTGCGATGTTCAGTTGGACAAGCCCAACCTTGATCTCTCTTCAAAGGATCATACTCAGGTGACACAATTTTCGGCCATTTACTAAACGAGTTTTCACTTCTGGGAGCTGGTAAGTAAGGTCATTTCAACTGCTGAGCTCATTTGTTTGACCATTATCAATTAATATATGGAATTTCTTTTGATGCGCAAATGGTGTTAGTTTTTCTTTAGTGGAGGGTAATTAGTAATAGTATTAATTTCCGGTTTAGTACTAGTATCTGTTATTTTTTATTATTGGTAAATTGTAATAGGATTGATTTTAGGATTTTAAGTCTGTTTTTCTTTTTCTTTATGGTAAATGATATAAGTTTTTTCTTTATCGTAAATGATATAAGTTCTTTTTTTTAATACGTTTTCTTTTTTAAGTTTATAGTTTTTTTTTTTTAAATTCTTGCATATTATTTTTTTAATTTGTCATACAGCATTGAGGTTGATTTAGAAGAAGTAAATCTTGAATGCTTGTCATACAGCATTGAGGTTGATTCAGAAGAAGTAAATCTTGAATGCTTGTCATACAGCATTGAGGTTGATTCAGAAGAAGTAAATCTTGAATGCTTGTTTAAGGTTTGTATTTTTAGATTTTATATTGTTATTTTATTATCTTTGTAGTATGGTATTACTTATTCAGTTTTTCCATAGTTTAATGTTATTTTATTTATAGTTTAATCTTAAAAATTTATTTTTGTTATTTTTATTATTATTTAAATTAATTTATCTATAAAGTGATTGGTTGAGGTTATATTATGGACTGTTCAGTAACTTTCATTTTGATTAGTTACTAATTCTTTGTTTTTTTATTTATTTCTTTTGTTTATTTAGTTTTTTTTATTTTTTTATCTTATGTTCCTTTTTCTATTATTTCCATTTTCATGAATTATAGTTTTTCTCCCTATTTTCAATTTAAGATGATAAATTTTAAAGTGGAAAAAATAATTAAAAAAAATCTTTATATATATATATATATATATATATATAAAGTTTTATTACCTTTTAATTTGAATTATAGTTTTTCCTTTTTTCTTAAAAAACATATATATATATATATTATTTTTTAATTTCAATTATATTTTTTTTGTCTTTTTTTTCCCTCTATTTTCAATTCCAACTATATTAATCATAATTTTTTAACTGTTATGATAATGATTTATTAGTTTTTAGAATTTTGAGAGCATTTCTTTGTTAATTTTATTAAGAAAGTTTTATTGATGTATGGTTACATTTTTAGCATATGCTGAGCATTTCCAACTTTGTTGAATTTGTTTTATTTGGCATATTTTTTATAATTTATGCCTCCAAGTGTATGAAGAATTCAAGAAATTGATCTTATAATAAGAAATTGAATTCAATAAATTAATCTTTTTAAATTCAAAAATTCAATAATTTTCTTTTTTATTTTTTAATCCTTTCATGTGTCTTTGATTAATGTATGTTGTTCTAGTAGGTCAAAGGATTTGAAACTCCCACAAGTATTACAACGATCTCATTTTGAAGTTTCATATTTTGCTTCAAGTTGCTCGAAATTGCTCGACATTTATTGGGAGATTAGTCTTCAATTTCTCATATGTTTCAATCGGTTTGTTAAAATTGTTTTATCTTGTTTCCTCTAACCAAACATTGAACATTGGTCTCAGTTATCATGCAAAAAGTTATTGTGTGAATTTTGTTAAAAGAGTTTAATCCACTGCAACTTTATTCGTTTTATTGAAAGTGAATGTGTAAAATTCATCCATTTTAATACAAAATCACAAATCATAGGCAAAAGTATAATATCTATAAAATATTTGAAAAAGACGAATTATTTATTTTAATAATTTCTTTTTCATGTTTTTAATTTTATTTTCACGATATAAAATTCTTTAAGAACTAAGTATTTTGATTAGAAAATAAGTGTTTTTATATCCATCTATAGTTACTAGTGATTTAATTTATGTAATTGTGTTAGTCATAATTTAGTTACTAAATTAATAATAAAACAATTGTTTTTACGAATTATTCATAAATATTAATTAACTTGTCTTTACAATTTAATTTAAAAATTAATTTAATACTAAATCACAAATTATAGATCATCCCAACTCCATTTTGCTCAACAAAAGAAAGAAGTCTTGTGTAAAAATGGATGTCATTTGAGAGATAACATTAAAAGTTGTGTTCCCTACTCCCATGTCTTCATTGCCACAAACACAATTGCATTCAACTATATATCAATCATGTACAATTCCCATGAACTTTGTAGGAGACAATTGGTTGTGCAAAACAAGTTTCTTGGAATTGACATCTCATTTACTTGAAACTAAGTTTCTCCATATCAATTTGAACCAAACACTACCAAAGAAATAAAGTTATAAAACTTCATTACAACTAATGAAATAGGGTGCTCACCAAAAAAAACAAAATTTTAGTACAACATTTTCACTTTTATTTCTAATTTTTTAGGAAAGCTTTAATTGATTTTCTCATATCGTGTTAACAATGCATATTCCAATTAATTATATTTAAACTAAACAGAAGATACTAACTACTATACTAACTACTACATAACACTTATTTTATATATAAGATGTTTTGTTACTTACAAAAACTTTTGATACATATTACTATTCATTCATAAAATGTGTTATTATACATTTAAATAAATTTAAATCTACCACTTATATCAACCATATTTATAAATATAATTATACTAATATATCACTAGCAATTGTACCAAAAGGTACAAAGAGAGGCCGATAGATTTATGAAGTTGGAATTGTTAAATTTTTATAAAAGGTCGGGCCACCTTCTCCGCTGCTATTGATATTGTACAGTTTATTAAATATGAAATAGAGTAAAAGATATAGGACACAGAACAGACTAGGAATGTAAGATCTTTATACTGGAAGTGAAAAAGAGAACAAAGCAGCATGTCAATGCAGAAATACTTAAAGAAAACCACAAGCCTTTCTATTCATTCACATGTATTTAAAAATGTTGACATGACTGAAACAAAAAAGAAGAGAATTAGAAAATTTCATGTAAATGTATTCTATTTTAAAAACAAACAACTAACCACTATATAAATGTCATTGCAGAAGCCCATGTAAGGCATACATATTCCTATATAACTTTTTTGAAAACAAAAACAAAGATAACCTAACGTGAGTAGCATAACATCTAGCATTCCGTGAACAATAGAAACCACACTCAAAAGGCCAAATCTATGTAAACTGAGTTTTTATTAAAATTGTAGGTACAAAAAAACTTATGACACTCCATAACTATGCATCAAGTTTGGTGGAACATAGTAGACTTATTACACTTGAATACTTCTAAATATTTTACTTGGTATTGTGTGTTTATCACAAGCAATTATACAGGAGATAGTTACATGCTTTGCAATGTATTTTTTGAAATTTTACATATGGTCTACACATAGAGACATGTTTGGTAGCTAATAACTAAACATATACACAATGAAAGTATTGTTTGGCTTCTAAACATATGTACAATAAGAGCATTTTATTACATATAGATGTAATTGACAATGAGCAGGTAATCATATATGCATGATGGGGCATGGCATCGGCAACAGAGTTGTTCCTGCAATTGACGCTGCATTTTTCTGTGTGTGTCACTTTCATGGATGTGAATTGTTATCTTGAGTATTTCTTTTACCTTCTTTAACAATTCAATGGTTGGATGCAAACGGTAAAGAGGCAATGTTTGCTGGGGTAGGATGTTGAATTTCTTGGCAATACTCATACAAAAATCATAAATAGCATGTATCCATACCTGTTTCCATCCAAAAATAAAATATTGTAAGTGACAATGGATGTGTTTGACGAAAGCATGTTTTTTAAAGCGCTGAAGTAAAATAAATAATTTTTTAAAGAAATTTCAAAATTGCAGTGAATGCTAGACCTTGCTGTTCTTGGCGGGAAATATTTTGTTTGAATATTTGAAATAAAATAAATGATTTCAAACTAATATAAAATCATATGAGGTTAAATGTAATAGAAAGGAAATGTATGTGAAATTTGGTTATTGCAGCAAGTGGTGTTTACCATGTGGGTAATTCTGGAAAGCAGGTTGTACAATTGGCTAGAGTATATTCTCCTGCATAGATTTTGATGCAAGCAATGATTCCTCTTGTTGTCTACGCTTAAGATATGGATTCTTGTGCATTTGTGCAATGCGTGAGAATGGGAATGCTGGATTGATTTGAATGTCTGCCAATGAACGCACTCTTGAAATTGCAGTGAACGTTAGCCCTTGTCGTTCTTTGGTGCCGATGTCTACTGTTGCTTTGTCTAATGTCATTCCTTGTGACTTGTGTCTTGTTAAAGCCCATGCCATTTGAAGTGGTATCTGACGGCGTGCACCCCTTGTGATGGGAGAAATGGGTACATATGTTGGGTGTGAAATGTCCCATGGTGTTCCTTTGTATTGTATAAAGTCGACAACCACGAAGGATGGTAATTCTGGGGGCTTTGAACCAATAGAATAAAATATTGAGATGACCTTTCCAAGTGCGCCATTGACGAGGCCTGCATGTACCCATAAGTTGCTGGTGAGCATAACTTTTTGTTCATTGCATAAGAGCACTTTTGCAGGCAAATGCTCATCTTCCGTTGTAGTAGGAGTTCTCTACCTTTGTTGTTCTGCAGAGCAAAGCGCTACTGGGATGTTCAATTTTTTAAGCATTTTCTTATTATGCAAAACAACTGAGTTGTTTATTGCATATAGGTGCATGGATTCTTCAAATGTGCGTTGCTCTTCATGTGTAAGAGATGAACTTGTTCTTGACATTAGGTGTTGCCAATCTTCAAGTGTAGATATTCCATTTCTGAGATTTGTGAGTATTTTCCGGAAAGCAACTTGGGACGGGCTAGCTCCTTGTTGACGAAAAACGAGAGACGCTGTATCCCTGGTATGATATCACTCACTAATGGGCATCTTTATCCTGATTGTAATTTTCAGAAATATTTCGGAATCTAATATAGCGAAGTTAATTGTTTCATCTCGCTATTATCTGTTAGATTCCAGTTGAATTGATAGTGTATTAATGTACCGATGCACAGGCAAAAGGGCCGTTTTACAGTTTACCAACTGGAAGAAGAGATGGAAGCATATCGTCTATAAACGAGGTCGACTTGCCTAGTCCCAGAGAACGAGTTGCTGATGCAGCTGGACAATTCAAAACGAAGGGTCTCAATCTCCAAGATATGGTCGTTCTTCTTGGTATGTGATTAGATGTTTTTAATATCATATTGAATGGACATTTTTATTGGATGGCAAGTTTTTAGAATATTTTAAAGTAGTATAGATAAACAAAGTAGCTGGCTCAATTTGTATAACTTTCTTATTTTCCTTATTAGATGGTAGATTTTGAGGGTATTTTAAAAGTAAGATCAATGAATAAAGTAATTAGATTAGCTTTCTGATTTTAAAATATTTCCAAAACTTACTATCCATAAATTTGCAAACTGAAACTAAAAACGTCCTAATGATTCATACATCAAGTGCAAATAATGAACAATGTCTCACTAGGCTGACTTTAAAATATTCTCGAAATCTACAATCCATAAATTTACAAAAGTGGCTGATTTTAAAATATTTCTGAAATCTACCATCCATAAATTTACAAACTAAAACTAAAATGTCAATTTTTAACTTGGTGCTTAATGATTCATACATCAAGTGCACATACAGTAATATGTCTCTAGGCTGATTTTAAAATATTTCCAAAATCTACCATCCATAAATTTACAAACTAAAACCAAAAAAATCAATTTTTAACCCGGGTGCTTAATTATTCATACATCAGGTGCACATACAGTGGGGGTGTCTCACTGCGCTTTCTTCAGCGATCGGCTGTACGACTTTCAACAAACGGGAAAGGCGGATCCTTCCATGAATTCCAGCTTTGTAAAAATACTGAAGAAGGTTTGCCCGTCTCCATTGACGTCTGAGACATCATCGCTTGACAATGATCCCACCGTATTCCTTGACCAAGGCACTTCGTTTCTTATAGACAACGGTTATTACAAACAACTGGGAATGGGGAAAGGGGTTCTTCAATTTGATCAAGAACTCACCAGATCTAAGACAACCAAAAGCACGGTAACAAGCCTTGCCACCTCCGGAGCGGATTTTCGCATGAAGTTTGCTGCGGCCATGGTAAAAATGGGCAACATTGGTGTATTGACAGGAAACAAGGGAGAGATTCGGTCTCGGTGCAGAGTTGTAAATCCTAAATCCACCAAATTGATTGACAGCACCAAGTGATTTCCAATGATCTGAAATAATATTAAACCACCAATGCTTTTTGATTCAATAGTAACAAAGACCTGGTATCCAATGCTTTTGGAACAGAAAGAATTGAAATAAAAGCTGTTAGCCATGATCACGCCATGGGGGTCTTGTGTTTTTCCATGTTCCAGTCGGTTTAAAAATGCTTATACAATATTTCAGAGAAATGCAGTAGTTTCTAGTTGGATCATCCTATCGACAAGCCGACATCGTCTTCCATTTTTTTTTCTTTGGGTGTAACTCCAAATTATTTGATATAATGTTACTTACAAGATTAGATGATGGCCTGTAGCAACCATCTGTAGACATGTTCCCTTGCTTCTGAAGACATGTTTTCTGTTCATATGGGTCAAGACAAAAGAAACAAACACTCTTCAACAACAATACTCAAATCTATTAGATGATGGCCTATAGCAACCATCTGTAGCCTTACTTTTGTATTTCGAATCTGAACAGTGACTTTATACAAATCACTAGTCCACATTTATTATATATATTCTCCTACAAAATTTCAAATGAATCAAAGACCATCACTCACTTTTGTGCTTCTAATCTAAACACTCGTTGCATCCAGCCCATGCGTGGGAGATATATATATATATGTGTACATATAACACATACGAAACAATAGAAAGAAAATGGGAAAATATAAAAATACCCTGATAGTGACCTATTTGTTTCCAGTGATAAAGAAAGGTATCCGCCGAGGATTGCAGGAGACAGAGTATCCGGATCCACTGCTGAGGTCAATGCTCTATGTTTCCCATCAAAGGTGATGGTAGATGAAGCTTAGTGCTTGGCAAAAAGCTGCCAAAAGCCAGGGAAGAAGAACAGCAACAACAACTGTCAAGGAAAAAGCAGTGAAAATATCTTCGAGAGGGACAAAAGAATTGGAAAAAGCAGTAATGCATATCTTCGAGAGTGACAAAAGAATTGGAAAAAACAGTAATGCAACTCAAAGGGCCAGGTTCAATGCACAACAGAACTGGAGGTGAAAAGAAGGCAACTCAAATATTTGGAAAAAGCAGTCAAATTCAAATCAACGGTTGAAACTGTCAAACTTGATCAAACGGTTCAGGTTAAAAGTGTTGACAATTGTTGATGCATAGGAAGGCCTATTAGCCTAAATATTTTACTAACGTTACCTAATTTATGAATAAAATTACTAAATATAATAAAGATAATATTTCATAAATTACTAAAATTACTAAAGATAATAGAGATAATATTACCCTGCCTATTATCAAAATACCATCCGCTATTGACAATACCACCACCTACATAACCAAAATATTGAACATTATAATAAAAAAACTCAATACTCAATACTCATGGAATTCTCATCCAGAAGTCAAGGATGACACCATGAAATAAAAACAAGTTATTTACATAAATATCAGCTTATATATTATCAAAACTGATCATTTTACAAACACAAACATCAACCACTTAATGAGAATGCTCTTCTATAATTTTAATTTTTCTGCTCCAAGACATGATTTTAAATCCGCATAAATATCTATATGCACACGATCAAATTCCCATCAACCACTAATGAGAATGCTCTTCCAGAATTTTAAATTTTCTGCTCCAAGATATGATTTTAAATCCGCATAAATATTTATATGCACACGGTCAAATTCCTTGTAGTGTCATAGCCCTTACTATGGCAACATCTATCCTAAAACGTACAAAGGACTTTGCTAAGAAATTTTAAGACGACATATTTCACAATATTAAACTAATCGTATCTGTGGTTGGTAAAGGTGACAAGACCCAAGTGGTAGGCAGAGGGGCCCTTACTACTGGAGCACATTAGGCACTGACATATATATGGGGAAGCATATGGGGCAGAGGAGAAGCCACTTTTAAGAATAATGATACAATTGTCAATGTTAGGCAGACTTTTAGCAGTTTTTATGCGTAAGATATTTTAGAAAAAGGTTCGAAGCAAATTTTTTTAAATAATATTAACATAAATTTTAAATTGATTATATATATATATATATGAAAATAGGTATATTTTTTTAATTAATTAATAATAATAATTATTCACTCTATGTAATTAGTTTTTTCATTTTTATATTTTTTTACTAGTATTTATGTAGAATAAAGTTGGAAATTTTCTGTACAAAATAAAATCACGATGACGATGTTAACCATGAAAAAAAATTCTTGTTTACTTTGTATGCTTCTTCGCTATAACTCTTTTAATATTTTGAATTTCTATGGTTAAAGATTTTTTTTTGTTTTTGAAATTTAAAAAAAAACTAAAACTTTGACAATATATCAAAATATATAACTTCTAACCATTCTCATTAGACACAATGTTACAACTATAAGAAATTTCTTTAAAAAACATGTAATCTTTGTTTAACTCTTCTTAGATCATCGATGAAATGAGAACAAAAATGCATGCAATCATTTACTTAACTCTTATGCGATTAACAATTTTAAATCAACATGTCAAGAGAGTTCACTTCTCGGCAAAGAGTAAAAAGTTAGACAAAATGGAAAATGTAAATGAAATGCATAATGATTGTTGTAAAAAATGTTTTTAATAGACTTATCCTTTAGTGGCTCACTTCTAGGAAAATAATACAAAAGTAGATTGATCGAGGTGGATATTGGTGACCACCTACCTATTCTACATAAATCTCCAGTGAGTTTCATCTGTTTCCTTATTTATTGCAATATTTACTATTTTTAATAGTTTTTCAGGTCCTGAACTTCTAGAGCAATTTTCCCCCTAAACGACGTTTTTTTAGGTTCGCAACAGGCCCGTAGCTGTTGGAAGGGACCTACCATAAATTTTGTAGCACTTGGAGAGATATTTCCAATAAGGTATCATACGCGCCAAATGGACATAATATGACCAAGTTACGGCTCTGCGAAGTTGGCTACCCAACTAACCCCCACAAACTTTTGGCATTCCATCTTCTAGGGTTAGGGTTTTGGTTATTTAGGGTTTTCCCTTGTTGTTCAATAATAAATAGGCCCTTGAGCTTCATTGTAACATAGTTCAGTAGCATGTAGATGCCACATCTCTTTTCAGATATAAACTACCATCGTCTAAGTTAGTTTATTTCCATTCTCTTTGTAAGCATATTTCAATATTTGATATTAATGTAATGAAGTATTATTTCTGCTACATCTTTGTATTTATGGTTATATATGTAATTTGTTGCGTTCTTGTTTAAGTTTAGATTAGTGGTATCAGAGCGGTCTACTATTTCTCTATTTTATTTGCATGTCCCTGATGAGGTCAGGATATAACGAGTTAGGACTCAAACTAGTCGAACATTCGCAAGACCAACCTCACAAATCTCGACAACCTCCCATGGAAGAAGAGAAGAAGACGAGGGAACAGGAGATATTTTCAAAATCTTACTCGATGAAGCCCTCGAGCCATAGAGGAACACGATAATGGACAACTTTTCCTAGATCCTTTAGTGACTACCCAAAGGCGACACATCTCCTTCCATAAGACACTCTGGAAGCACCACACCCTTTAAGGTACAACTTAACTTTTCCATCCCCATATTTTAAGGTTAGATAGATGCAGACATTGTAGATAAATTGTTAAATCTATTAGAAGGATATTTTTTTGTTCATGATTTTTTCAGCCAGGAAATTATTACTTTTTCACTTCTCAAAGTCGCTTCCCACGTCAAGGACTAGTGGGAAACCTATTGTGAGAAGAAAGACGAAACTACACCCTCACTATTTCTAGTCGCACCCACCTGGAATTCATTCCAGGATGCCATCATGGAGAATTACTACCCTGTTGGAAGCTATGAGGATAAATACATAAAATGGACCATGCTGCAGCAAGGAAGGGACTAAGACGTGCCAGAGTTTACCAATGTTTTTCATACCCTTCGCACGAAGTTGAGTATCAAGGATTCTGAGCGACATTTGGTATTCAAGTACCGCCATTGTCTACATAGGTACATCCAGGATGAGATGGAGTTCTTGGACATCTCCTTGCTCGGCATGACATACTGATACACTGTCAAGATCGCACATAATTTTAAACAGAAGAAGCGAGACTTTGGATTTGTGAATTCGAAGCAAGGGAAATGCGCCCCTAAAGCGCAAAGAAAATGAAAAATCCAAGGGGAAGTGACCTAGGACAACCCGTAGAAGCCACAAGCAAAGAACAACACCATGAAGACAAAGAAGGACATGAGTAAATGTTGTGAGTTCCATAAGATCTCCACTCACAACACAAGTGGTTGTCAGGCCAAGTAGTCACAGGTGGCCGAGATGAAGGATTTTGATAGAGACTCATTTTCTAATTCTGAGTGAGAACCTAACAAGGGGAATGATAAAGGGAAGCAGATCATTGATGTGGAACCAAGTGCCACCGTGGCCACCACCAAGATCCAGAAGAATGAGCCTGAAGATCCAGAGGAGGGGAACGCCTCTTCCACTCATAGATGTGGGTGAAGGATTCTTTGTTGCAGTTCATTATGGACAACAAGAGCCGCAAGAACCTAATTTCAATAGAGGTCATGAAGCGACTGAGCCTACAGACTACAACACATCTACATCCATACACCATTAGGTGGCTGCACCAAGGATGAGATATTCATGGCAGCCAACAGTGCCACCTTCCCTACAACATTAAGACCTTCATGGATGCGGTACTGTGTGATGTTTCTCCTCTTAAAGTTTGTGATGTATTATTAGGACAATCATACTTGTGGAAGTATCATGTTGTATATGAGTCTATACCTCGCTCTGTGATTATTACTTTGGAAAATAAGTTGTATATGTATCGGAGGTAGCCCTACCTACCGCCATCTCTTTGATCTCTGCAATACAATGTAGTAAGATCATTTCACAGACCAGGAAATTTGTTTTCCTTATGATTTATCGTCAGTGAAAGAATAAGATTATGGCCACAACTTCCAGACAGGGCTCCTCTGCATAGCAACAAAAGATGGACAACGTCGTGGAGGAGTACAGGGACATTTTTGCCTCACTTACGGGGGTACCTCTACATTGTTAAGTCAAGTACTCCATCGATCAGACCGTGGGCATGCTGATACCTAATGGATCGATTTATTGACGCTCTATTATGGAGAATGATGAGATCAAGAGGAAGATTCAGAAGCTGTTGTAGAAAGGGAACATTAGGCCAAGCTCATTACCCTATGGGAATCTGATTATATTGGTATAGAAGAAGGATGAGACCTAGAGACTTTGTATTGACTATTGGGCGCTGAAAAAGATCAATGTATGGAATAGGTACCCGATCCCACGGATTGATGACCTTCTAGACGAGCTCAGGGGGGCCGAATATTTCAGCAAGATTGACTTGAAGTCCAGTTATCACTGGGTGCTTATCGAACCCTCCAATGTGTGAAACGCTACCTTCAAATCCAAGGAGGGCCTTTTCGAATGGTTGTTCATGCCTTTCGGGTTGACAAATGCCCCCGCAACCTTCATGAGATTAATGGAAGAAAACTTGCGACCCTTCACCAATGCATTCGAGATGGTGTGTTTAGATGAAATATTGATCTTCATCTAGAGTTGGGAATAACACCTCCACCATATTTGACAGGTCCTCCAAACCCTGCGACCACACAAGTTGTGTGCCAATTTAGAGAAATGAATTTTTGACATTACCAAGGTTCAATATCTAAGGTACATCATTGATGAGTAGGGTGTGCATGTGGACCCAGCCAAGATACAAGTCATTCGTGATTGGTCAACCCCAACCAATCTAACAGAGTTCTTCAACTTTATGGGTCTTGCTAATTTCTACCGTAGGTTCGTGTTGGGGCTCTCTCATATCATGGCCTTTAAGTCAAGTACAGAAGGAATTTTCCAAGTTGAAGCATCACCTCTGCTTGCACCAGTGCTCACATTACCAAACCTATAGCAACCATTTGAGACTGAGACATATGCCTCTGACTATGCTATTGGTGCAGTTATTACTCAATGGGGGCTTTCAATAGCTTACCACAGTGAGACATTTTCAAACACAATATGAAAGTATCCCACCTATGACAAATAAATGTATTCCATTGTGTAGGCTTGTTGGTAATGGAAGAATTATATTATGGGGAAGGAAACGGTCATCCACACAGACCATCGACCCCTGTAGTTCATACAAACACAAGGGAAGTTACAAAATGGTCGCTATTAGAAATGGTCCACATGCCTGCAACAATTTCATTTCAACATTAAATACAAGAAGGGCAACGCCAATAATGTGGCAGATTGCCTTAGCCGACCACCAGTCATGGCACTGATCACTGTGCTTGACTCCTGTGTGCACGAGACTTTGGCGTGGACACATATTTACAAGAGCGATCCATAATTCAGCAACACATACCAGAAACTCCTGGAAGGTAAGCAAGTTCCAAATTTTCAAGTCCAAGATGCACTATTATGCCACCTGGGAAAAATTTGTGTTCCTTCAAGCAAGCGTGCATTGAGGCCTGACACGAGATCATATTTGAGAAAAAAGAAGATTTAAATTATAACTCTATCAAGAGACAGTTTCCTAGATGGTACTGCCCTGGGCTATGCATGGCCCCCCTTTCCCTTTCTATTGAACCTATCAACTTTTGTCTTACACAGTTCATTTTTGGTGTCAAATGGAGATAAATTCTATGTATCATTCCATCATCTTCAAACCATTATGGACATGTCCCCTAAGAAATTTGGTATCTAGCCCTAGACTTCTATGTTGTGCTTGATTTGTGTCTCAGACACTGGTTTTAAATCGCTATCTAGCAATTGAAATGTCAGGTTAGAGATATTGGACAATATTAGAACCCCGGAGACCATGGTTTTTAATATTAAAGATGCCAAAGGTGACCCTAGCTTGGATTTTATTAGTTAATGAGCATGGTTTGGGTAGCATTTTCCTCATGAAGAAATTTAGAACAAATTTAAACTAAGTTGCAAAATTCAAATTTCTCTTTTTTGGATAACAGTGTTTGATTTCATTCCATAAAATGTGAACAATCTTCCCTCTTTCTTGACACTTCATTGCAATCATTTTCACTTTTTTCACATAAGTAGATGCACACCCTCCTCCAACAATGACTTTCCATCATCCATCACAAACTTATCATATTGTATCTTATAATTCTAACCATCTGTGGTAACAATGAGAATAACTCCCTAGAACTAGGTGCCACCATTTCCATCCTCACTACTACATACCTCAACTTTCACCCCTTCCCTTAAATCCATTCCACCACCTTTCCTCCTCCTCCTCCTGCAAGAGTGCTAGAGTATAAGTAATATAAATGTATAAATAATTTAATAGTACATAGCTTTAATTTTTCTAGATCACAACATGGCCAATGAGGTTTAAGCTTTCTTATTTACTAAAATAAAAGTCATATGTGAAAATAATTGCATGTACAACAACTCCAATATTATTCACCATATCTGATACAATAATTACTCACAATTATATCCAAGTAGAAAAGTTAATCACAAGTATATGTTGTTTTGATTATTTCTCTTCATGGTTGTTGGAGTTTGAACTTATTTTATCTTGTATAAGTGTTGTAAAAAGTTGTCATTTTCCGTTCACAAGTGTCGCATTAGTTTTCTTGTTTTTACACCAGTGGTCGTTGTTGCGATGACTCTGCTCACATATATTATTTTCCTTTTGTTTTTTTAGTTTGTGCACTTCATTTATATTGATTCATTCATAGTTAGTCATATCCGCACCCAAGCTCACATCATCACTTATTTCTACTCTCTTTTCACACTTCCATCGGCTAGATATGAACCTTCATTGACCAGATTTTGCCTTGCCCAACTAGGCACTGCACAATCCTAAGGCTCAAGCTGAGAGCTTGGCCTCTAGAACTAAGTATGTAGTATAGGTTGTCCCAACTGCGTATTGTGCAGTTCCAAGGTTCATCCTGTCACCTTGGCCATAGAGAATGCGTTATGCGCAATCTCTCCCAGGCTCTGCCCAAGCTGAACTATGCACTGTGTAGTCTCAAGCCTCAGGTTGGACCCTTGGCTACTGGGATTGCGCGGTGCACAGTTTCCACAACCAATATCCCTTGCTTGTTGATGAAAATTGCACAATCCCTCTCATCAATTGCTCGACTTGCTGCTTGATCATACTTTGAAGTTAGATTTGAAAAAGGATAATGTTTGCTTGCTATGAGTGTCCTTTTTTTCCCATATGTACCATAGTTTTTGAGCACTTTTCTCCAGTAGTCATTGTTACCATGGTGCCAAAGGGAGCTACTTCAAAATAGACCACTTAAAGAAGTACTGGGAAGCAGTTGAGCAAACACCAGTAGAATTTCCAATATATACAGACACTCCATTGCCTATAGAAAATGAGTCAAAACTAGCATGGCAGCAAGTTAATGAAGCTATTTAAGCAAAAATCCTTGAGGCATATCTAGAGGACCGACAGGTTTATCTCAGTATCGAACAGTCGAGACTACACAAGGTTGCATGAATATATCCAACCTTCCCATGTGCAGATGTCATCAGTTGGATTGTTTCACACATTGATGAGAAGACCATGACATTGAGCAATGGCAATGGATAGAATCTTTCTACCTTTCTGGCATAAGATTATCAGCGTATGTATCACTTGGTCGATCCAATGAAGCTCATGGACTCATATTTCTATGCCACTAACAACTATCTTAACACAAGATATATTGTCAAAGGCTGAGTGAAAGAGCCATCAAAGTTTCGATAGACACCGACCCATTCTTACAAGACAAAGTCTCTCATGAAGGACTACCAACTCTTGGTTATCTTAGCTTATATGATCCATGGTCAACAGAGCACGAAGACCTTTCCTGAAGGGTGGGCAGTCCTATTGAACCAAGTTGTGAGTGAGAGGAAGTCATTCAACTGGTTAGATATATTGGCTCAACAGTTGAGAGCCCATGTAGCACAGGCTCGGAATCCTCCGAAGGGTGAGAAAGTAAGGTTTTATATGTCTGCATATTTACTGGATGAAATGTGTGAACAACATAAGTTTCTTAGAATGAATTGGACATGGACATGAAGAGATACTGTCGTGCATATCTATTGCAAACTACTTTTATATTGCAGTCATCGAGGAGTAATGGAACAACTAACTAACCATTTCATCATCCCGCTTTACAACATCATCTTTAAAGAAGAACCACCTTGTCTGTCACAAGGAGAAATGGAGGCAATAATAGGGATAACAGATTGGTTTGCCTCACTGGGTGGAACCTTCTTTACAGAGTTCGATAGAGAGAAACCGCCACATGTTTTTCCAAGGTATGCCACCAAAAATCTTGTCATGGTAGAAATGTCATATCATCTCGCCATAGGCTTTTCAGCAGCTTTGCACAGGAAGAAGAAAGCACCTTGGCCAACTCTTCCTATGAAAATTAGATTATATGAGATTAAGAACTTAAAATTCGTGAATACCAAGGGAAAGGAGATAGTGAAGTTTTCATTCAGTACTTGAGACTTTAATTCGTATGATCGTTGTAAAATTTGCGAAGACCACTATGCAAGAATTTACTTTCAACAACTCAACGAGACATTTCATTGGCCAAATGAGGATCCATGGAGTAATTGATACAATGCCTCCAAACCCCATGAGCCAATCAGTTTAGCAGGGACTTCACAGGCCACTACAAAGAAAGGTAACAACTCTAGAAGTAGCACCAACAGATAGAAACAATCTCATACAAGATAAGGGAAAGAGAAAGGTTGCTAACAGTCCAGAGGGAGAACAAAGCTGTTAGATGAAAGCAGACCCAATCCTTATGAAAGAAACTTTAACAGTAGAAGTGAAGAGGATGTAGAGGATATAGAGAGTAGAGAAGAGGAAGAGATAAAAGAAGAGCTTGCAGGAAGCAAAACTAATATTGAAGCAAGCATAACAAGAACTGAAGAAAGAACGAGAATTGAGGAGGAAAGAAAAAGAAGAGAAGAAGAAGCAGGAAGAAGAAGAAAGGCAAGGTGCCATAGCAGAAGAAATAACACTGATATAGGTTGAAGAGTAATAATAGAACCAACCAACGAGAAAGGAGGAAGGTGAACAAATGCAAGAATGAGAGCTTTCTCAGAAGATTGAAGACCTTATTGAAGTTGCAGATATGGAGTTGGAATTGGAGCCACAAAATGAAGATGTCGACCTAATGATGAGCAGACCATTGGTCACCACTCAGTATCTACCACCTCCAGCAACAGAGTTAGCTCTGAGCAAAGAATGGGATGTTATTCCCCTTGATGATGATCTAGTAATGGACATGTATAATATGTCATTTAATGAGTTCCAAAAGAAGATTGTATAAGCATGAAGAGAACATTTTTCAGATGATCACACATCACCTACATTCGTTAGAGAAAGGGTGATAGGGGTTGACACTAGGAAGAATCCAAATGGCACTGCCGAAGCCAACTTGGCCTTTGCAAGTGCAACAAGATAAAACATTCACTATTTGATGACCAAGAATGAGAAATTGGCACAAAAATTACAAGATCCTAGGAAAGAGGCAGGAGAATTCAACACAACAACACATAACGTAGTTTCTGCACAAGTCTACTTGGAGGAGATGAGAGAAATGATACTCGCTGATGTAACAACACTTGGAGAAACCATGTAAAACCTCTATGACGAGTTTGTGGATGTACATAAAGAATTTGTTTATTTGCATGACCTACAGTAGTAGAGGAAAGATTTTGTTAAAAATTTGAAGAATGTACAAGCTGCCATTACCTATGTGCAATAATGGACAATACAATACAAATGGGCACCGATTGACTTGGGGAAAAAAATGAAGCCACATGTAGAGTTGGAGAGAGCGAGAGTTTGAATATTTCTTTAGAACAACAAGAATCTCACCTCATTTATTGGTAACATTTAGGCCTTGTATGTATGGTTATTCAATAGTTTGGATGTCTTAGTGAAAACACACAAGATCCCATCATTTGATTCACTCACCAAAGCCAAATCCAGGAATTAGGTCCGATGGGAGATCAAAGAGTACTTGGAGTAGTTGAGACATATTTCCACCAATGAAGCTCTATAGCTGAGCAGACAAAACATGAAAAATACATCGGTGGTCCTATCCAAATTAGAACAATATTTCTCATGCTTCAGAAGGAAGTTGAAACTGGTTCTAAGTCTTTGTACCTAGATGCTATGAAGGCTAGATTCTGCTTCCAACCAGACACCATCAAGAATTTTGGGGATGTCATCGTACAATACCAAACCTGGCACCAATATATTACCATGAAGCATCGAGTGGAAGTTGTTGAGCTAGATTTCTCCCAAAGTCAAGCATCACAATGTTTTGTCTTATTAGGTTGTTAGGTTATTTGTACCCTATTTTTTCTTATGGGAGTTGAAAGGTAATCCACCCCCTAACATGATTTTGGTAGCCATGATTTTTGCTAGGCTTAGGTTTAGAAGGATCTTGGGAGTATTTTTAGAGCCTTGGATTCTCCACAGTGTAGAGAAAGTATACTTATTTGGAGGAGCATGTCTTCTTGACTTTAATGTTCCACTATTGGGGCTAGTGGTTCGTCAATGGTGTATGTATGAATGGAAATTTCACTTATAATAAAATGCAGGGCCGACAAACCTTCATGCATATGTTGGGAATATAGTAGGACTATTCTTGTTGTATTTCCAATGTATTTTATTTAACTTACGCTTATGCTTATGAACTATTTCGTTTGCATTTGTATGAATCTTGTTGAATGTGTGTTATTGTATTAATTCATCACTTTTAACTTGTGGACTATTCTGCATATTATCTTGTGATGTTATTATGCTTGTGTGTTCCTTTCAAGCTGCGTAATATTAAAGTCTTCCAAGGGGCGCACTTCCTTTTCCCTTTTTGTGTTTGAATCTTCATGCATCATACTTGTATTTCCGCAGGGTCACACACTTACTCTCACCAAAGTTAGCGTACTTCACTCTGTGTGTTTTCGCAGTCAAGGCATAACATTACCACCCACTGCTGAGACTCCTACTCCAAATGGTGTGAGGTTTAGTTGGGACTTCATATCAAGGAGATCCCGTGAATGTTGGCGAGTCTAGAACCGTCAACAATTTCTTAGTATAAAATATGCCAAAGTTGGCCATGGATTGCTTTTTTTTCAATAATGAGCATGGTTTGGGTAGCATTGTCCTCATGAAACAATTTAGGAAAAAAATTAATGAAGTTACAAAATTCTCAATTTTCATTAATTTATTCTATTAAACAGTCTTCTAACTTGTGCTAAATTATGACTCTACTTTCATGTCATTTAATGACTTCAACTTTTTTCTCCAGACTTTCTCGGTAATTCACTGCAATCATTATTCACTTGTTTCACATAAGAAATTTCATCTCCTCCTCCACCATTGGCTTTCCATCATCAATCACAAGCTTGTCATATTGTATCTTACAACGCTAATTGTCGGTGGTGACAACGAGGATAACTATCTAGAACCAGGCCCCGCAATATCCATCCTCACGTTTGCATACTTCAAATTGCATCCCTTCCCTCAACTAAATTACACCACCTTTCCTCCTCTTCCTCCTCATGCAAGAGTGCCAAAGTATAAATAATATAAACGTATAAATAATTTGACAATACATAGTTTTATTTTTTCTAAGTTGTGGCATGGCCAATGAGGATTAAGCCTTATTATTTTCTAAAATAAAAGTTGTATGTGCAAATAATTTTATTTGCAACAACATCAATATTATTCACAATAATTACTGGAAAATATATTCAAGTAAGAAAGCTACTCACAAATATATGTTGTGAGATATCTCATTATTGTTTATAGAATATGTTTCTGCATAAAGGCTTAAAAATTCCATCTTTACTAAAAATAATTTGGATATTGAGAATCAATGGGTTGTTATGGATATCATAAATGTGTCTATTAATGGTCATGTCCCCCAAGCAACTTGGTATCTAGCCCTAAACTTCCAGGATATACTTGATTGGTGTCTCAGACACTGGTGTAAAGTTGCCAAGTAGCAATTGAATTGTCAGGTTAGACATATTGGACAATATTAGAACACCGGAGACAACACTTCCTAGTATCAAAGATGCCAAAGGTGGCCTTGGTTTTCATTTTGTTCAACAATGAGCATGGTTTGGATAACGTTTCCCTCATGAAACAATTTAGAGCAAAAATTAACGAAGTTGCAAAATTCTCAATTTTCCTTAAATTCTTTTATTAAAAAGTCTTTTAACTTGCGAAAAGTTATGATTCTACTATCATATCATTCAAAGACTTCAAATTTTGTCTCTTGACAATAGCAAAGCTATCTTATTGGATAGTAGCCTCTAATTTCTTTCCAAAAAATGTGAACAAGCTTCCCTCTTACTTGGTAATTCATTGAAATCATTGTTCACTTGTTTCACATATGGAGGTAAGGTATATAATAATTATATGTAAAGAAATTGGTGTGAAAATATTGACATCCATTTAAATGTATAAATAATTTGAGAGTAGAGAGTTTTAATTTTTCTAGATCATAACATGGCCAATGAGATTTAACCCATATTATGTGCAAATAATTGCATCTGCAACAACATCAATATTATTCACCAAATCTGACAATAATTACTCACAAATATATTCAAGTAAAAAACCTATTCATAAATATATGTTTTGATATATCTCATTATTGTTTATAGAATAAGTTTAGGCATAAACAATTTAATAATTCCATGTTTACTAAAAAGTATTTGGACATTGAGAATCACTAAGTTATGAATATCAAGTGTGTATATAAATATTTGAAACAACAATTTAACAATTCCAATCTTTTCGAAATTTTGTAGCAATTAGTTAATATTTGTCAAAAACATAAATATGTATTTAGATACTTTTCATTCCCAGCTAAAATCAATGTCATCCTAGCATCTTGATTTTTACAAATTTCATTCCAAATACCTATATATCCATAGTCATGCTTCTAAATTATTAGCAACTATGTACAATTTATCTTGGAACCTTACATTTACATCTTCAAAATAACAATTTTCTTAAAAATATCCATTCTATATAATTTATCTTATCAAAATAATCTTACATTTATAATTCAAGAAATCTACTAGCAAGCCTATTAAAAATGATGGCACATATAAGTGATAAAAAAAAGTGAGAAGCCCATTATATAGTTAAATTGATGCTACATATAAATGACAAAAAAAGAGATTTTAAATTATCTTCCAATTGAATTCAATATTATATAATCCTTAAACATAGTGTAGTATGAAACTTGAATAACTATTATAACTATTTATCAACATTTGTAAATTTCTAGGCATCTCCTATGAATTACAGGCAATTTTGCAAATTTCCACTAAACTTTTCCTGATAGAAATATTTCAAAGAATAAGGAAAAAAAGGTTTTTTACATCCTATCAATCAAATAAATAAAGAAGAGAATCAAATAAATAAAGAAGAGTATATATATATATAAATAAAGAAGAGTGTATATATATATAGATATAATTTTTTTTCCTACTAAACTTTTCCTAGTCGAAATATTTCAAAGAATAAGGAAAAAAAGGTTGTTTACATCCTATCAATCAAATAAATAAAGAAGAGTATATATATATATATATATATATATATATATATATATATATATATATATCCTATTTTATTATTTGTTCAATATTTCAAAGAAGAAGAAAAAACACGTTGTTTACATTCTATCAATCAAATAAACAAAACAAAGTAATTATATATATATATATATATAGAGAGAGAGAGAGGGGTCCCTTTTAGAAAATGGCTAGACTAAGCATTGATTACCTTTTTCAACTCTGTTTGACATCTGTCCCGATGGTACACCAATGACATATGTCCATGTGTACACTGATACTGGCTAGAATCCTTGTTCGACTGGGACCTCCCAAATCTGTGAATATCAGTGCGACATCATTCGTTTTGGGACTTGCATCATAGGTGAATAAACAATTGGTATCTTGCTTGGGGTTAGCAGGTATGTGACTAATGTCAGATCGACATCGAAATTGGGATAGGGGTATGGCTAAATATCATATGGGTATACCGTAAATTTAGATTGGGATGTGCTACATTTTTGAGACGGTTGTAGTTGTGATTGAACATGAATTGATGTCTCAACATCGAGGTAGCAACAAGTGCGAGTTGGGTGTATCTATCTTCGGTTGTATGGCATCATTGTGGCTCAATCTTCCGATGGCCCAAATCTACAATTGGGTTATTGTCAAGTGATTGAGAATTCAAAAGAGGCCACTATGGAGCTCCCAAGCTGTGGTGAAAACATGGGTGCCTAATAAGCAAGGAGTTACTTTCAGGCCTTCAGATTTGTTGGCTCAAAATCCAAATCCTTACAGTTTCATTTTAGGAGCTTGACCTAAATGTAGGGAATTGTACATAGTGATATGGATTCTCTATAATATTCACAGTGTAATTTTCCATAAGCTTTCCTAAATTACCTCAAGAAAACCGTACTGGTAATGTCAATTTTCCCTTCTTTATCAGAAGGCAATAATCAACTGCTCACAACCCTCACAATTGCACCAGGATTATGGGAGAATCCCATGCATTCAATGGGAATTATTTTTGGTTTAAAAACACCTTCCCACTACCTTGTAATCGACACTATTTTTGCCAAGGATAACTTGTGATACCATCCAAGTTTACAAATTTGTAAAATGCATCCTCTCAACTGTATAAGATCATAAATTTGAAGTATCATCAAAATTTCATGAAACCTTGCCCCCAAAGATTAACTAAGTAATTGATTTCATATTGATAAATATATTGTAGGAAGGAAATCCAGATAGTCCTAGTGTCGTTCCTCACACATTCAAGGAAATCTTTAGATAGTCTTCTGTGGACAATAATTTAACCTTTACCTTTACAATTAGCATGCTAGAGGTTTACAAGGGATCTCTGAGAGATTTGCTTGTGTGTCGACCTACAAGGCCAACATAACCCTCTGCAAAATGGTAGGACATCCATTCTTATGGTCCTCTGTTCTTAGGTTTTTGAAATGTACTTCTATTGTCTCATGGAATTTGATTTAAATATTTGAATAGATAGATGAACTTTTCTAGTATTGGTATATCATTCAATTAAAATGGATGCACCAACTGGTGTGGAGATTGAAAATCTACATGAAGTTCTGGTGATGGATTTCAGACAAGAAATTCAATGGTACCGTATAGGCAAATGAGCAAGATCTACTACATGGACCAATGTCACTGAGGCTTCAAGTAAGTCACATAGGTGAGTTGCAATATTGTTTACTAATTTTTATACACTAATTTTTTTTGAATGATATCCTCAAGAAAATCTTAAAGAATGAAAACTTTTAGTCTAACTAATTCGTAACTTCATTTTATTTTTTTCATTGGAAATATAGGTATTAAATGTAGACATCTAGATTCTAGATATAACACTAAAGGCCATAAATATTAATGTACCTTTGAGCAGAATTTTCCTTATTGGGAAATTTAGTTTTTCATAAATTGGTAAAGAAAATGTAGGTTAGAAATATTTGCCTAATGAAAGTTGTTTCTCTTTCCATCTTGATTAGGATTGCCATTAGAGGTTTGAGGGGTGATGATACATACACCATAAAAATGAAGTTATGGATGGTTGATTAGGTGGGAGTGAACATATTCTCAAGACATGGGCTAGTGTCCAAACTATGGAAGAAGCAAAATATATAAACTTGTCACTCTTTTCCCTTGGAGATGTTATCATGCATGGTAGAAAAAACAACCTCACATACCTTATAGGTGCTTAAAATTTGAATACCAAAGCATGAAGAGGTTCCTACTGCTTTTTACCTTCCTTATGCTAGTAACTTTGAAGCAACAACTCTAATCTAACAATTAGTATTCATTTTCACTTGCATGAATAGCAAACTAACTCAAATACTCAGAGACTCTCTCGGTATCCACATTACTCTTTTTGTTAATAAACGTTATTTGGTTTTCCCACATGAAAATATCTATTATGATTTCATGCTTTTTGTATGTTGCATATAAAATATCCCATTCAATTCTTGATATTAATTTTCTAGAAACGATTCAAAGGTTGTTATGCTTCTCCACATAAGTCCCAAGGAAGATGATCTAACTGAGCTTGTTTTTTCTCTTTCTCTGAATTTCAGAAGTAGGGCACGAGGCACGCAACTTGGGTGGGAGATGTCAATTGTATGTCTCCCTATGTAAGAAAATTATCTATGTAAGAAAATTATCTTAATATTGTATGAAATTAATAGGAGTGTATTTTTTTTTGTCTATGAAGGAAGACAAGAACAAAGAACACACGCCATGGCTGATATCACACTGCATATGAGACACCTTGAAGATGAATGTGAATGAACGATAAAGTACATCCAAACTGTTGAAGTTATTTTAAGGGAAAAGAAGCAAGTCCTGAAGAGTGAGTTCTCTTCATAAAATCAGATGACACGATCTTCTACTAGTCAGGAACAACATGCCACAGAAATAGAATCTGCTGACTCACGTAGTATTGTAGATATATTTATAGAGTTAAACATTCCCATATTTATGTCACCTACTGCTTGTAGTCGCCTCCGAGGGAGGGCCAAGGATAAGAACTGCATATCCCCATGCAAGGAAATAAAGAGAGAAGAAAGGAATGGAACGAGAGTATCTCTACCCAATTACGCCAGAGCAATGACCAATTTCTCCAAGTCAAGTACCATTAAACAATCCCAGCTTAACTCAGAGTTCAATTATAACAAAATACTGAAGTACCCCGTGGCTAATAATAAGGGAGTGGCTGTATTTGTTTCCAAGCAAGGTACAATTGATGAATCAAAATGTGTTTCAGAATTTATGGTCAAGGATGATCATCAGTTAAGATGCCCATCAATTCCACAACATCTCAAGGTGTCTTCTGGACCGTTGTCCAAGAAATTATGCACAAATTATGAATCACAACACCTTGAGACGAATATTAATAATGGAATGAGGCATGTTACAGTCCCAAAGAAATGGAGGTTTTCTAGATCCTATTGTACAAAATGCACAACTGATCAAATCTAGTGTCTTTAAGAGCCTAATATAATTCATGGATTTAGGTCTTCTCCATCTACGAACGACAAAATAACTAATAGATCAACTCCCAAGAAATTCACAAGAGATGACATCTCACAAAGTATTTCAAAGTGTTTTAGTCTTGAATATACTGACAGTGATCAAATATCCTCGCAAGTGCCAAATATACAGAAGAAAGCATCATTTAGAAAAAAAGACATTATCCAATAAGAATTCAATAAAAAGCAACTCGATAACTTAACAAAAATATTAATATAAATGTTTGAAAAATTACATTTTATAATCAACGACCAAGTCACAATGATTTAGTACATGTGAGAATGATGAGAATGATAATAATTCTCCACTGCGAAACTTTATTCATTTGAATTGATGATAATAGTAGTACTATCATTATAGCATTATTATTTTTATGCTTATTTATGTTTCTAATTTAATTTATGAACACAAATATATCCAGATTCTTAACTTTCATTTATGTAACTAACATCAAGGTGTAATAAATAAAGAAATATAATATTGATTTTGAATAAAATGATATCATCATTAAAAAAATTAGATTCACCCCAATTTCATTTTATTTTGAAGTCTAACTATGCTTTTAAATTTAATAATTTATATTTTCACCTAGCTTTTTAGCATTTATTACTTAGCTACCTAATAAATATTGGATTTTAAATTCAAGGATATACATGTCAACATATCTCGTTATATATTACTTTAGTGTTAAAAACATATTGATTAGCAGAGGATAATATTGAAAAATTAAATCCATGTGACACTCCATGTTGCGAGGTAGTGTGATGCTTCTTCTGTAAAGAGGTTCACATGGCAACTGCACAAACTACAAATGACTATAAATATAGGCATACACATCGAAAATGAATCACATCTTCATAAGGCATGGACGATTTGAACTCTCTCTGATGGAGACAATGTTGGTTGTGAATGCCAATGCATGGCTTCTTCTAATGTTGTTGATGCTAAGCAAAAAAAAAAATTGTTATCCTCTTCCACACCACCCTCGAATTTGAATCTAGTTTTGTCTATGAGTGTGGATGGCCAGAGAAAAGATGCAAAAAGATATGACTACATTGTTGTTGGAGGAGGAACAACCGACTACCCCTTCGCAGGAATGTTGTCTTTGAAGTATTCAATTTTGGTAATTGAGAGGGGAGGATCTTGTTATGGAGTTCCTGAAATCTAGAATGCCAAATATTTTGGAAATATATTGCGGTAGATTGACAATTACACTCCCCCATAACAATCATTTGTTATAGAGGATGAACTGACTTTAGTAAGAGTTAGATTATTGGGAGGTGCAACTGCTCTTAGTGATGGCTTCTACAGTTGGGTGAGAACAGAATATGTTCGTCATATGGGATGGAATGAAACACTTATAAGGGATTCATATGAATGTGTGGAGAGGATGCGCTTCCATTTACACTGGAAGCTGACTGGATGAAATTGTTGGACATGATGTAAGTATGAAATCCTTTAAGAATGCCCACTACTTGTATGCTCCAGAATTCCCAGAGTCTAGGGGATTGCAAGGTTATGGTTGCACAGGGACTGTCTTGAATCCCTTGACCTACTGAAGGAAAATTTATGACTAGAGGAATATTAAATTCTTTGAGATGTTGAAATGGGCCGATTCTGCTCAACATCGACACCTGGGGTTTGTGTATTGATCCTATAGACATGATTACCTCACTCGAACATGATGATCCTTTTAGAAAAACTTGATAAAACCGACCATGGGCATCCATGAATTTTACTCTGTTGACCTCTGCCTTCCTAGAATATCCACGCTTCTTTCCTGCAAGTTTTCATATTGAATGTTTTGAATCTATATTTATATATCTTGATATAAATCTACTAGCTCAATCTTGACCATAAATGACTAGACAATATTACCAGTGAATTTTATGAAATGATAGTCATGTAATAGAATGAGCTATGTGATTTGAATGTAGGTGAAGAATAAATTACCATGAGATGCAGGGGAATTGAACAAAATCATATTGGTGATAGCATTGAGAAGCACTACAATATTGTTGGGGTTGGAAAAATTGAGAAAATTTGTTATTGTGTGTCTTATAAGATATGAGTAATCTCTATTTGACTATTTTTTACATCTAAATTCATATACATATATGGATTTTTTTCTTTGTTTAACAATTCTTATGGTTTAGTAGGTGTTGGGAACGGGATCCCCCAAAGGGTAGTTTTGGGGCTAAAAGCCCATGTTTGAGTCAAATTTTGTAATAAAATGGTAAAGACTTTGCATTTTGTGGTTGCAGAGCGCGAAGGTGTAGCCAAAAATGGTTGTTCGCCCTTAGTTTTGTAAAGTAAATTCGGCTATAAGAGATCTACCCATGGTCCACGGCCCATGGGATTGTATAAAAAGAGCTAAGCTCTAAATAGGTAGAAAAATAAAAACCATGTAAGAGAGTCATAGCTCTGAAGTAAGAAGTCTAAGTTTTGGGTCGTAGTGTAGGTAGAGGCTCTGTAGCTAAGTGTTCAGAGGCTTAGGGTAGAAGTCCGCAGTCGAGTGCACGGACCCCTGCAGTTGTGTGCACAGGGTGGATAGAGTCTATCGTCACTTGGAAGAGATTAATAAAGAGAAGTATTCTGCAATTTTTGTGTCTTTGTTCTGATTAATGCATCTTGTCATTTTATGTGTTATCACTCAGGTTTTCCTAGAAGTTGTAAGAAGGGGAAAGGAGGCCGAGGTAACCACAAACCAATCTTTTAGATACAGAATCTAGCCAATATGTATCCAGAGAGGGCTCTCTCTTTATGATTTAGCTTTGTTTTGAAATATATTAGGCTAGTTATGAAGTTCAGGAGTTTTGTTTCAGTTTGGGTGGTGAGATTCAATAGAGCAGAGAGGTAAGACTAAGTAGTTCAGGCCATTGGGCTAATGGAGTCAAGGAAGATGGCTTACTAGATTTGGTTTCTTAACAGAGGATGGTTTCACAGAGCAAGGTAGTCAAACATGGAACAAATAAAGACTTGAAATAGATGGAATGGGCTCAAATGGGATGAAGGGCAGTTCAGAATCCTTCAACCTATTTAAAGAGGGAAATTGGATGATTACTGATAAGGAGCAATTAAGTATTCTTTAGCAAATAATCAACATGAAAGAATTAGGAAATAGGAGCAATTAAGATTTCACTACTTGTCCTAATTCTGAAGAAAAAACAGAGAACAATAATGACTAAAAACAGAGTGTAATCAAGCATATTATGAAATTAAATCTTTTCTTTATCATTTAGATTGTGAAAAACAGATGATATAATAAACAAGAAATCTTTAAGACACAAGATATAGAAAATTTATTGATCCGGTGGTTGATTCAAAAAATTTGTGACAAATACTCTGCTTCAATTCTTCATCAGTAAGCCATGCAACAATTGATTCCAACAGCTCTTTATTCCAAAAAATCAATATTACAGCAAAGTATAGGAATCCACCCTCAATTCTCCAATTGAGGGGGTATTTATGCTCAAAATTGTATAACAAATATATCCTAACAGAGTGAGATAATATCTAGAATGACTAAAAATAGTTTTACAAGAAAATACAAACAGCTAGCCTCGAAAATAGGGAAAAGATAAATTGATGTTGTGCTGGTCCTATTTTTGTTGAATGTGCTAGAGGCAGGCCCTAGGATTTGGCTTGCAGTTGTCTTCTTCAGTCACTCTGTGTTAGCTGCCCTGTTTTAACTGATACTCTTTAACTCTGATCTGATACACTTCGACCTGCTTACCCTATTCATCTCTGTCCATCGTGTTTCTAGTAAATAGCTCAAATTTTACATTTCACCAAGGGTAAATTTACAAAATTTCCATCATCTCTTCTAATCATCTTTCCTCTGGAAATTTGTGTCTCTGAAGGTCCATTGGTTAGGATAGTAATCTCCCTGTGTCTCTTTTTATTTCTCTCTTCTGCAAGCTTGGAAGTCCCTCAGTGTTGGTTTAAATTGGGTTAAAGAGGAAGGCCACATAAGTTGAATGGCAGGCTACAAAGCTCATGCTATCGTATTTCTGGTTAGGAGGCGGTAGAGAAACTGGAACAGATCTTTTTTTGCATGAGAGTGTGGTATGCAGCAAACTATAGCAAAAATGACAATTTATCGATTTTATTTGACAAAACGAAGGTCTGGCAGGATTTTTTGGATTTCATTGGGTAGATGACATAAGCAGTACTAGAGTAACGTCAATGAAGGGAGGATGACGTAAGCAATACCAGACCTGACGTCAGCGGAGGGCGAATGACATAAGCAGTACCAAACTAACGTCAGTGGAGGGCAGATGACATAAGCAGAAGGCGGTAAGTGGTTTGCTCACACCACTTTTAGGGCTGGGTGGTTTTGGACAGAGGGCGAGTGAGCATACAGGATGGGCGACGCGTGGCAAAGGTACGGGTGGAAAACCGTCGGAGATCGCAAGTTAAAGCGCGGCGGTAAGGGGGGGCACGATATCGCCGTCAACCGTCGGATGGAAAGGCGATGATCGGATGGCTGACGGGCTTGGGACATGGCGGGGATTTAATGTTTGCGGGCCCGGTGTAATAAACTATGTTTTAATTATTTCGGGAGCATTTTGATTGGTTGGGTAATGGTTATTAATCAACCCAAAGGGTTAATTAATCCCGTAGGTGCGGAAAGGAAAGGTTTTCAATAAACTTCAAATAAGATTATTAATCCTTTTAAACAGTGTTATATGGTCGTATTCGACCGGGGCAGGATAAGTATAATATCGGGGCTTTGTAATATATTAATATGGGAAGGGTTACGTTTATTTGGATTTATATAATAAATGTTAAAGCTAATATGACAATAAATGAAAGCGCTAAGTTATAAAAACAATTGACTTCTGTAATTAAACTTAGGCTCTGAAGGGGAAAAGGGTTTATATGAGAAATGCAGCCATTTTCCTAAGTAAAATGGGGTTTTACTTAGGCAATCTTTATGAAATGGAATGAGTGGTTTATGAGTGATATTAAGCACTAAGTCTTTTCACAGACCTTAATACTTAGGGGAAATTAGTGAATGATTAAGGAAAAGTATGAAGGGGAGTTAGTTATTTAACCTCGTCTTACTTGAGCGGCATCAAGTATAATGTTTTCTTGGAACTTGTGATAGAGATAAAGATTAACACATTTAGAGACATAATCTATCACAAGTTTCATTCTGCAACACCATTTTCCTACCCTGCCTACTTTGGCCTAGCATTTTTTTCTTCTTTATTTGGGTGCACTTAGACTGGCAAACCCTTATCAACTTTCCTTTTCCTTTCATGGTAAGCCTACCGAAATCTGCACTTATTACATCCAAGGGCTCAGATTTAACTGTTGAGCTCCTTTTTATTTACTCTACCTATCTACTTATCTGCCAAGATTAAACAGTTTGGTCAGATTTTATTGTCTATCTCTAAAACAAGAAATTCAAATATGAACTAGCCAAGATTAAGCTATTTGGCCTTTCATCAATTGTGGCATAAATTAACAAGCTTCACACAATGCTTATTATAGAAAATGAAAAAGTAGTGGCATTTTGGACTTGCACACTTTCCTGGTCTTTCTTTGATTGGGGTTCATTTCTTTCACTTTTTTAACCATTTTATTCTTTTTACCCTTTGATTTTAATTTTAGGGCATACCCTCTTTAAATTTTTTACATTTTTTGATTTTTGATAATATGGAAAACCTTTGCAACAAGGAAAGGAATGAACATATTACATAGCTAAACTAGTCAATCATGAAATATGACACCTATTGGTATAGGAGCATAACAGTGGCTCCACTTGGGGATGGCTTTCCCTGGTGGAAAGTCAAGAACAGCAGGTCAGACGGCCTTCTGGGTAACTTTGACTGTGCTTTCAAATCTCCTTCAGCTGATTGCTTTATTGTATGTATGACAATAACACTTGTGAAGCTTAGGGCCTTCTCTTCGAGCTTCAACTCTAGAAAGTTACTATCTAATCCAGACCAAACCTTTATTCTTCCTACTTGAATCCTACTTCAGCACCTTGTCACTTGGGTAGGAACTTTTAGCCTTGGTCCTTTTATCAAAATCTTCTTAACCTTCTCCTGCACAACTTGAGATCTGACCTGAAACCAAAAGGTGCTGCAACCTTCAAACCAAATTAGTAAATCATCAAGATCTTAGGGCCTTTTGATTGGATTCAAATATTTAAGGATTTATTTCATAATCTACTAAAACTGAATTAAATCAAACTGAAATCCTACCTACTTTAATCAGCTTTCTGACTGTTGGTTAGGTAGAATGAAACAACCAATGCAACCACTGAAGCATTATATACATTAGTGACCTTTGTTGCTTGTGCTTGTTGGTGTTTAAAATTGAGATCTTGCAATCAAATATAGCTTTGTTAACCTTTGAGAAGATAAGGAAATTCCTGATCTCCTTTGTTGAATCTAGAAACTATACAAAAGGATCTTGTAAAATATATACACTATTCTTGAGTTGATTCAAACAACTATATAAATGTTCTGGATAGCCTACCTGCCATGAAAATGAAATATCACTTTTATCTTTATCACCCTGTATGTTCTCAACTGCTCTTCATGATGATATTTCTACTGATTGTAATGTCTGCCTGGTAAAACATTATCATCTTGATTTTGACTCTCATAGTCTGTTAATGGAGAAAAATTATGATTGCTTTCATCATCCAACCTGTCAGCTATTGGATCATAAAGAATTTGGAAGGATTGTTGCAACTTATTACACATAGGTTCAAATGGAACTTCATATATTTCTACAAGCTGCTCCTCCTTTTCTTTAAAAATTTTACACCACATTTCTTTTAAAAATTGAAATGATTCAAAACAAAGAGGCAGGGAATCAACTTGGATCATTTGATCATATGTTCCGGCTTCCAAGTCTTCTTCTGCAACCTGACATTCAATGGCATTTTTGGGCTACAAATCTAGATATGAGAAGTCATGAACAAAGATTTGATTGCCCTCTAGATAGTTAATACCAAGACTTGTTGACATTTGATTTCTAATTGCATGATAGTTATCTCTAATGAATTGAAATGAATCGAAACAAAATGGTAAAGTTCCTTCACTGATTTCTAAATTTTCTGCACTTTCCTCCTCATTCTCATAGCTGAAATGAACAAGCTTATCGCTATTTTCAAGTTGTTGAACCTAAACTTCCTTATTCCCCAAATTAGCTTCTTATTCCTCTTCATGGTTAATTTGGATTTGAGAAAAATAATCATCATCATACTAATCATATTTGGGCAAATCATCAAAATAAGTAATGTCATCAAATATACACATTATATAAGGAGATTTCTCCTCCACATATTGCTCTATGAATCTATCTTCTGGTCTATGGTAGATTGAGTTGGTAGGAATTTGTTCATGAATATCAACCTTTTCCTTTTGTGAAATAGATGTGTCATTGTTATGAAACCAGCTCAAGAAAAGATAGAAAAGAGAGATCAACGCCTTAGAATTCAGCCTCTTCGAGGGGGCAACCTCCTTTACATTACATAAATGAACTATTCTTGGATGATACAAATGACAAAACCTCCTTTCTATATATAGGAGTCTAAGGAGTCACAATATAATCCAGCCGACCTAACAATAATAATATAAAGCCACAAAAATAACAATAGAGGGATTCTATGGGGCATAGAAATAACAATATGGGGGTAATAGGGGCACAACAATATAAATAAGGGGTATAACTACAATATTAATGGGGTAATTACTAGTATTATAGGGACCCAACATGCCCCTCTCCTTCAAAAAAGTGTTGTCCTCAACGCTTGAGCAGTTCTGGGTACTTCTGCATAAAATTCTCATCCTCCCATGTGGAATCTTCAGCGGATAAGTTCTTCCACTTGATAAGATACTCTGAAATTGATCGATTTCGTAGCTGTCGAGTTCTTGTTTCTGTGACTTCTTCCGGTTCCAATATAATTTTTCCTTCCTCGTCAAGTTCTGGCAATATTGTTTGAACTGGGAGCTTGTCGCCTATGACCTTCTTTAAACATGAAACATGGAAAACTGGGTGCAATCGAGAAGCTGCAGGAAGCTCCAATTTGTATGCCATAGTACCAATCTTTTCCAACACCTTGTACGGACCATAATACTTTGGTGATAATTTATTATCCTTCTTAGCTTGCTTTAGGGACATTTTCTTATATGGTTGTAGCCGTAGGAATACCCAATCACCTACAACAAAACTTCTTTCACTGCGATGTTGATCTGCCTGTTGTTTCATTCTATTTTGTGCCAACACAAGGTTATCCTTTAAGAGTTGGAGGACTTGTTGTTGATGTTCGATGTGATGTTCCACTGCCTGAACCTTAGAATTTTCTCTTAAATATGATGTGATTGATGGTGGTTGGTACCCATAAAGTGCCATAAATGGGGTCATTTTTGTTGTTGTATGGAAGGAAGTGTTATACCACCATTCAGCCAGAGGCAACCATTTGACCCATTGTGTCTGTTTATCAGATACAAAGCAACGAAGATATCCTTCCAAACATTTGTTTACTATCTCAGTTTTCCCATCAGATTGAGGATGATAAGATGAGCTATGAGCTAACTGAGTACCAAGACAAGAAAATAATTATGTCCAAAAATTTCCAGTGAAAATGGGATCTCTGTCACTTACAATAATCTTTGGGTTTCCATGTAGCTTTTGGACTGTTTCCATAAATGCAGTAGAAACTGTACTGGCTTTAAATGGATGTGATAATGCACAAAAGTGTGCATACTTGGTAAGTCTGTCAACTACCACCATGATGACACTCTTTCCCTCAGACTTGGGTAAACCTGTGATAAAATCCATTGAAACCTCCTCCCGACGTTGGCTTGGAATGGATAAAGGTTGTAATAGACCCGGTGTCTTAATTGTTTCAACTTTATTTTGTTGGCAAACCAAACATTCCACCACAAACTTTTGAATATCTGATTTAAGGCCATCGCAAAAAAGTTCCTTCTTAACCCTGTGGTAAGTTTTTAAAAATCCTGAGTGCCCTCCTAAGGGAGAAGTGTGCAATTCCATAAGAATCTTTTGTTTTAGCTGGGAATTCTTACAGAGGTATAAGCGATCTTTGTACCATAAAGAATCATTTTTCCAGCTAAATGTATCAGAAGTACTGGAATCTTGTTGTAGCTTTCGAATAAGTGCCCACACTTCTTCGTCATTCTTCCATTCCTCCTTTGCTTCGTTTATCCAATCTGGTTGGATAATAGAAATGGCACACAACAATGCTTCCATATCCTCATCCTTTCTTGAGAGTGCATATGCCACCACATTTTGCTTCCCTTTTTTGTAGATGATTTCAAAGTCATAACCCAACATCTTTGTGACCCACTTTTGTTGCTCTTCAGAGGATAATCTTTGTTCTAAAAAGTATTTAAGGCTATCATGATTCGTTTTTACCTTGAAGTGTCTTCCCATTAGGTAGGGTCGCCATTTCTTAAGTGCATGGAGTATTGCCAACATTTCCTTCTCATAAATAGCTTTGTTTAAAAACTTTCCCTTGATTTGACGACTTTCAAAAGCAATGGGTCTTTCATCTTGCATTAGAACAGCACCAATTCCATTTCCTGAAGCATCACATTCCACAATAAAGGTTTTTGTGAAGTCTGGTGTAGCTAAGACCGGTGCTTGGCACATTGCCTCTTTAAGATGTTTAAAGGCCTTTGTTGCTTCCAGAGTCCATGAAAATGAATCTTTCTTCAATAATGTTGTTAGAGGTGTTGTTATTCTCCCATAATTCTTAACGAACTTGCGATAATACCCTGTCAACCCAAGAAATCCTCGCAGATGCTTTATGGATGTGGGGATTTTCCATTCCTTAATGGCTTTAATTTTGCTAGGGTCTACCTTAACTCCTTCATGAGATACAATATGACCCAAATATTCCACCTCCTGGACTCCAAAGAAACATTTGGATCTTTTTGCATATAATTGTTTCTCCTCCAATAGTTGTAGCACCTTTTCAACATGTTCAACATGATCCTTCCAAGACTTGCTGTAGATTAGTATATCATCAAAAAATACCAACACAAATTTTCTAAGGAATGGTTTGAAAATTGAATTCATCAAACCTTGAAATGTTGAAGGTGCATTGGTAAGGCCAAAAGGCATGACCAAAAATTCATAATGACCCTCATGAGTTCTAAATGCCGTTTTCGGAATGTCTTCAATCTTCATTCTGATTTGATGATATCCCGAATGAAGATCCAACTTGGTGAAGTAAATTGATCCATGCAATTCATCTAGTAATTCATCAATGACAGGAATGGGGAACTTATCTTTAATAGTGAGCTTGTTGAGCTCCCTATAATCTGGACACATGCGCCATGATCCATCCTTCTTGTGCACCAATACTACTGGAGCTGAGAAAGAACTTTGACTCGGTTGAATTATACCAGCCTCTAGCATTTCTGCAACCATACGTTCAATTTCACTTTTTTGGACATATGGATATCTGTACGGCCTGATGTTTGGAGGAACACTTCCTGGAATCAGATGAATAGCATGATCATGATCATGCATAGGTGGGAGACCTTTGGGAGTCTCAAATACCTTGGAATGATTGTCCAGGACTTTTTGGAGATCTGGAGAAATAGATGATTCCAATGTGGAAACATCTAGTGAACATAATTGTGCAATTACACCTCTTTGCTCCTTTTTTAGAAGCTTTGTCATGCCATTAGAGCTGATTATCTTTCCTGGTTTCCCTGCAATACCCCTTAATTCAACTTCCTTTCCTTCCATAGAAAATTTCATGAAAAGTTCTTGAAAATTAAAAGCTATTGTACCCAAGGATTGTAGCCATTGGACTCCTAGTACAACATCAGCACCTCCCATTGGAATGGAAAGCATTGGGCTAGTCAATACATATTCTCCCATGGATAGCTTGATATTATGGCACTTTCCAGAACAATTTATTGTTCCTCCATTTGCAATCATCACTTGACACTCTGGTGCTGGATATAGGAAGCAATTCAATTCTTTTGCTACCCTACAATGAATAAAATTGTGGGTGCTTCCTGAATCAATCAACACTATTACCTTTTTCTTCTTGATTTGTCCTTCTATCTTGATGGTTTGAGGAGTGGTAATTCCCGCCAATGCATTACAAGATATGGTCGGATTTATTTGTTCTTCATCTAGGCTTTGTTCCTGGAATATATCCTCTTCTTTTGACCTTTCTTGCTCCTTTTCTTCTTCCTCTTCACAATCTATGTAGAATAATTTCTTCTCACCACACTTATGACCCTTTGTGTATTTGCTATCACAATTGTAACAAAGCCCTTTTGCTCTTTTTTCTTCCAATTGTTGTGGTGTCAACCTTGTAGGTTGTGGAAGACTATGGGCAACAACACTTCCGTCTTTATAGTTGTGAATGGTATGCTTCCTAGTTGCCATAATTTTGCTTTCCATTTTTCTTGCTAACCTGAATGCCTTCTCTAATGAATCAGGTTCCCAAAGGTGCACATCATGTTGGATATTATCCTTTAAAGACCCTATGAACACATCAATCCTATGCTCCTCTGGAATATCTTTTACCCTTATGTTCAATTTTTGGAACTCCTCAATGTGCTCCATTATTGAACCCTTTTGTTTGAGACTTATCAATTGGCTAAAAAAAGTGTTGCTTTTTGTATCCTCATAATGTGCTATCAATTCTTCCGTAAAAATTGCCCAAGTGATAAATTGTTTACGAGAAAAAATCCATTGATACCATACAAACTGATTTGGTTCCAAATATAAAGTTGCCATACGTACCTTTTGTGTGTTTTGCACATTATTGAGATCGAAGAATTGCTCCATCTGTAATATCCATGTGGCGGGATCCTTGCCATCAAACTTCCTCATATCGATTTTTGGAATATGGTGAGTCTTCGATCCAACATTAGAGTCTATGGAATCATGATTAACATTTATTTTGTTCTCATCATGAGTTTCCTTTAGTACTCTTTCACCCTTAGTGACCATTTCTTGTAGCAACTTATTCATATTTATCTTCAATTCTTCCATCTTATCATCCATGCCATCAATTTTAGCGTCCATGCCATTCACCTGAGCTTCCATGCCCTTTATCTTAGATTCCACGCCATTTATCTTAGCATCTGTTAGCTTTTGTGAGCGTGACATTTGTTGCACTTGTTCTTGTAATTTTGATATATCATGTAGCATTTCTTCCTCTTCTTCATGAGTCATGCTAGAGCTTTCAGGTTCCTTACTAGGTGTTTGCATTTTCTTTCCTCGGGGCATCAGTTACCGATAATAATGCTTTACTATGCTCTTTGAATTCCTTCAAACCAAGCTTATGCAAAAATTAAAAAAAACTACACACCTTTTTTTTACTTTGTAGAAGCCTGATATTGAATCTGATGTATCTCTGTAATTTCGAATCATCCAGTTCTGAAATTATGACCTCTAGTAGCCTTCTATGTCCTCTTTCCAATGCAACTAGTCTGATTCAAATTGGATTCTCCAAGAAAGTGTTATGCACAATCTCCCGCAGTGACCTGATTATAGACTAGTTCAGTAGAGAGAACTTGTATGAAGTTCCACGTGTCACTGTTTCAACCTTTGACTCTAAAAAATATATAAAATAAAACTACAGTCCGTCCTCTTTCTGTAACTTCTTACGAAATTTCAATCCGATGCTCAGAAAGACATTTATGACGATTTTCCCCAGGTCACCTGTTTTGAGTGTAATTCAGGAGTCTGCAAAAAGACCAACTTCCTCAGATCATATCTCCGAAAATATCGTGTGAAAAGCTCTGAAATTCAGACCCAAGGTTCAGCGCGATTTCTTCTCAAATGGGTTTTTTTTGAGACTTCTGAAACGTCACAGAAAAAAAGTTATAGCGAAAATTCCACAATGACCTGTTTGGAGCAGCGAAACCCTAGAATCCAAAGCTCCGATACCAAATGTTATGAAACCAGCTCAAGAAAAGATAGAAAAGAGAGATCAACACCTTAGAATTCAGCCTCTTCGAGGGGGCAACCTCCTTTACATTACATAAATGAACAATTCTTGGATGATACAAATGACAAAACCTCCTTTCTATATATAGGAGTCTAAGGAGTCACAATATAATCCAGCCGACCTAACAATAATAATATAAAGCCACAAAAATAACAATAGAGGGATTCTATGGGGCACAGAAATAACAATATGGGGGTAATAGGGGCACAAAAATATAAATAAGGGGTATAACTACAATAGTAATGGGGTAATTACTAGTATTATAGGGACCCAACAATCATGGTGATTTTGAGCAAGACATTCAACTTTCATTGTGATCTTTTGTATCATTTCCTCTGTTTTCTTTATCAAAATGTCGAGTTTTTCCTCTTTCTCTGCTTTCAACTTTTATTTTCTAATTTTGAGATTAACCTCTACATCTAGTGCCATGTTATGCATATGTTCCATTCTCGAGGGGTTTCTTTCTCTTAGATGAAATTCTATCTCTGAATCAAATGCTCTTGGGTAATGCAAAAGATTTGAATCAGGGGGAGGTCTTATATTTAATGGTATTGAATAATAGGCTTGATTAAATCTGTCTGAAAATTGTTGTATCGTTTCATCTGGATGTCTTTTTAACTGATTATATTCTTCTATGATCATGAGAAGATTGATTTTGATTATCCATCTATCAAGGAAGAGTTTGAAAAATTGCTCGAGATTCGAGATGCTTGCCTCAGGCAGGGTTTTGAACCAACTCTTGACTTTGTCTTGCAAATAACGAGCAAAAAGCCTAATACTAACATCCTCTTCATCTACTTCAAATAAGTTAAGATAATCTTCAAAATCATGAGTATGTTTTTGGGCAGTGATACCATTCTCTCCATCAAACCTAGGGAGATACTTGGGATAATCGTTAGGGAAAGCATGGAGTGTAGGAGGCAAAATGAGTGGTTTATATCTATCAGGAACTTTATAAGGTACTAGAATATGTACAAGGATTGTATGATTAGTCTTAATTTTTTGATTCTCCTTAATTGGAAAATGATATTCATAAGAATTAGAAGACTGTTGTTCAAATGTGTAAGGAGACTTTATATCTATATTTTTCAAAGGAAAATAATAAAAACTTAATCTAAAATCATCTCTAAAATACAATATACATTGGAAAACTTTATCAATGAGAAAGAACATAATGTCTTGGATAACAATCCAAGTCAAAAGCATGATCTTTTCACACAGTTCTTTTAGGTTCATTTCTCTAGT
This sequence comes from Pinus tabuliformis, assembly GCA_031772625.1. Classification (NCBI taxonomy): domain Eukaryota; kingdom Viridiplantae; phylum Streptophyta; class Pinopsida; order Pinales; family Pinaceae; genus Pinus; species Pinus tabuliformis. The sequence goes on from CM062816.1 coordinate 346,534,356, forward strand.
GGAGTCTTGATTGTGAAATTGATTTGGAGTCGCCAGGTGGATGATTTTAACCTTTGTGTGTCTGATCTCTATCCACCATCATAGATCAAATCTAAACCTGTAAAACAGTTCTGAAGAAAAGGTTTAGTTCTCCAGGAAACCAGATTTTTAGTATTTTATGATTATTTTGATTTTCTATTACTTTTCAAAACAACTTCTATGATTTCTTTAAGAGGCTTTAGATATGAGATTTAAACTTTCTTAAAGACTTTATTTGACAAGAGGAGCTGATCAAGTATTTGAATCCAGATGTTCAATCCATAAACTAGAACGGAGATACACTGAAGCAACATTCATTTACTTCTACAATTGCAAAGAAAAAGCATTTCAAAGGCTACCTGGCTAACTTCAGGCTCCGTTTGTAGTTTATACAGTAAACAATAGTAACAAACAAATCATTCAGATTCCCTAGTGGAGTCGCCATTGATGTTATCACTCAGGTTTTCCCAGAAGTTGTAAGAAGGGGAAAGGAGGCCGAGGTAACCACAAACCAACCTTTTAGATACATAATCTAGACAATCTGTATCCAGAGAGGGCTCTCTCTTTATGATTTAGTTTTGTTTTGAAAGGTATTAGGCTAGTTATGAAGTTTAGGAGTTTTGTTTGAGTTTGGGTGGTGATATTCAATAGAGCAGAGAGGTAAGACTGAGTAGTTCAAGCCATTGGGCTAATGGAGTCAAGGAAGATGGCTTAACTGGATTTGGTTTCTAAATAGAGGATGGTTTCACAAAGTAAGGTAGTCAAACAAGGAACAAATAAAGACTTGAAACAGATGGAATGGGCTCAAATGGGGTGAAGGGCAGTTTAGAATCCTTCAACCTATTTAAAGAGGGAAATTGGATGATTACTGATAAGGAACAGTTAAGTATTCTTTAGCAAATAATCAACATAAAAGAATTAGGAAACAGGAGCAATTAAGATTTCACTGCTTGTCCTAATTCTGAAGAAAACACAGAGAACAATAATGACTGAAAATAGAGTGCAATCAAGCATATTCTGAAATTAAATATTTTCTTTATCATTCAGATTATGAAACACAAATGATATAATAAATAAGAAAACTTTAAGACACAAGATATAGACGACTTATTGATCCGGTGGTTGATTAAATAAATCTGTGAAAAATCCTCTACTTCAATTCTTCATCCAGTAAGCCATGCAACAATTGATTCCAATAGCTCTTTATTCCAAAAAATCAATATTACAGCAAAGTCTAGGAATCCACCCTTAGTACTCCAATTGAGGGGGTATTTATGGTTAAAATTGTATAACAAATATCTCCTAACAGAGTGAGATAATATCTAGAATGACTAAAAATAGTTTTACAAGAAAATACAAACAGCTAGCCTCGAAAATAGGGAAAAGATAAACTGATGTTGTGCTAGTCCTGTTTTTGTTGAATGTGTTGGAGGCATGCCCTAGGATTCAACTTGCAGTTGTCTTCTTCAGTCACTCTGTGCTGGCTGCCCTGTTTTAACTGATACTCTTTAACTCTGATCTGATACACTTCGACCTACTTACCCTGTTCATCTCTGTCCATCTTGTTTTTGGTAAATAGCTCAAATTTTACATTTCACCAAGGGTAAATTTACAAAATTTCCATCATCTCTTCTGATCATCTTTCCTCTCGCAATTTTTGTCTCTGAAGGTCCACTGGTTAGGGTAGTAATCTCCCTGTATCTCTTTTTATTTCTCTCTTCTGCAAGCTTGGAAGTCCCTCGGTGTTGGTTTAAACTGTGTTAAAGAGGAAGGCCGCACAATGCAGGTTGAATGGCAGGCTGCAGAGCTCACGCTATCGTCTTTCTGGTCAGGAGGCGGTTGAGAAACTAGAACATATATTTTTTTGCATGAGAGTGTATTATGCAGCAAACTATAGCAAAAATGACAATTTATCGGTTTTATTTGACAAAACGAAGGTATGGCGGGATTTTTTGGATTTCATTGGGTGGATGATGTAAGTAGTACCAGACTGAGGTCAGCGGAGGGTGGATGATGTAAGAAATACCAGACCTGACATCAGCAGAGGGTGGATGATGTAAGCAGTACCAGACTGATGTCAGCGGAGGGTGGATGACATAAGCAGAAGGCGGTAAGCAGTTTTCTCGCACCGCTTTTAGGGCTGGGTGGTTTTGGATGGAGGGCGAGCGAGCATAGAGGATGGGCGATGCGTGGCAGAGGTACGAGTGGAAAACCTCCAGCGATCACGAGTTAAAGCGCGGTGGTAAGGGGGGCCGTGATATCGTCGTCAACCATCGGATGGAAAGGCAATGATCGGACGGCTCACGGGCTTGGGACATGGCGTGGATTTAATGTATGCGGGCCCGATGTAATAAACGGTGTTTTAATTGTTTCGGGAGCATTTTGATTGGTTAGGTAATGGTTATTAATCAACCCAAAGGGTTAATTAATCCCGTATGGCGTGGTGAGGAAAGGTTTTCAATAAACTTCGAATAAGCTTATTAATCCTTTTAAACAGTGTTATATGGTCGTATTCGACCGGGGCAGGATAAGTATAATATTGGGGCTTTGTAATATATTAATACGGGAAGGGTTACGTTTATTTGGATTTATATAATAAATGTTAAAGTTAATATGGCAATAAACAAAGGCACTAAGTTATGAAAATAATTGACTTTTGTAATTAAACTTAGGCTCTGAAGGGGAAAAGGGTTTATATGAGAAATGCAGCCATTTTCCTAAGTAAAATGGGGTTTTACGTAGGCAATATTTATGAAATGGAATGAGTGGTTTATGAGCGATATTAAGCACTAAGTATTTTCACAGACCTTAATACTTAAGGGAAATTAGTGAATGATTAGGGAAAAGTATGAAGGGGAGTTAGTTATTTAACCTCGTCTTGCTTGAGCTGCATCAAGTATAATATTTGCCTAGCACTTGTGATAGAGATAAAGATTAGCACATTTAGATACATAATCTATCATAAGTATCATTCTGCAACACCATCATTCTACCCTGCCTACTTTGGCTTAGCATTTTTTTCTTCTTTATTTGGGTGCACTTAGACTGGCAAACCCTTATCAACTTTCCTTTTCCTTTCATGGTAAGCCTACCTAAGTCTGAACTTATTACATCCAAGGGCTCAAATTTAACTGTTGAGCTCCTTTTTATTTACTCTACCTATCTACTTATTTTCCAAGATTAAACAATTTGGTCAGATTTTATTCTCTATCTCTAAAACAGGAAATTCAAATATGAACTAGCCAAGATTAAGTTGTTTGGCCTTTCACCAATTATGGCATAAATTAACAAGCTGCACACAATGCTTATTACAGAAAATGAAAAAGTAGTGGCATTTTGGACTTGCACACTTTCCTGGTCTTTCTTTGTTTGGGGTTCATTTCTTTCACTTTTTTGACCATTTTATTCTTTTTACCCTTTGATTTTTCTTTTAGGACATACCCTCTTTACATTTTTTACATTTTTTTATTTTTTGATAATATGGAAAACCTTTACAACAAGGAAAGAAATGAACATATTACAGAGCTCAACCAGTCAATCATGAAATATGACACCTATTAGTATAGGAGCATAACATTATGTATGAATTTCCTTTATAATGCTTATATGGTGCATGAACGTGTATAATTATGTCGGATAATTGAACGCATATAAGAATATTTGTTTACACGGTGCTAACTGCAAGTATCTAATAAGAAAAGTAAGATTCTTAAGATAACTTGACAATCAGTGCAATACACTGTCGCAGTATCGCGAAAGAGTCTAAATAAGGGGTTAGGATTGTGCGAAGGTCAGTCGTACCCTTTTGCGAAGATATTGGAGGGAGGAATAAGGGGTTAGGTAGACAGAGCCCTAGGACTAAGTGACCTGCATGAAGGCAGGAATAGAGGGTATAAATTGACATAACGACCATCTCAGGGTGTAGAAACTTGGTTCCAGCATCCCCCTATACTGCTTCGGGTGAGACTTCATTCTGTGCTCCGCGGGCTGATGCCGAAAGGGCCAGTAGTGTAGGGATTTGTTTGGCTAATTAACGTTGAACTTGGGTCAGGCCCCCTCAATTCAACAAATGGTTCCATTGCCAGGACCCGAATCTGCATAAGAGATGTGTGATGTCGTATCAGTGGAATCCAACTAAGAAAGGGATTGGAGACTGGTTGGATAGGAAGATCCACGAATTCGCAACGCAGGAGAACAGAAACCCATGACTGATAAAGGAACAGTGGCTGGACAGGTACCCATATACATAGATCTATGGGATCCTTTTGTGCTTCTTTCTTATTGAGTTATATAGTGGACTGCAAAGCTAGCAGATAGCCAAGGATGGTAGAAACTTGACAGTCCTATTGTGTGGACCCCAGAGCTAGTGCGAAGGTTGGAAGCATCAAAAGATAAGATCACCCACACTGTCGATCATTGGCTTGATCACATCATAGGAGGATTTGTAACTGAATTTACAGTCGACACCTCAGTGAGCTACAGCGAGGTAGTACGATGCTTTTTCAAAGGACCGTGAGGTAAGTACGTGAAATATTTGAATATTTGGATTAAAATGTTATTGTGCGAAAAGCGGGTTATGCAACTACCTTGATGTTTGGGGCTACACAAAGCGGAAAAACTTACAGAAATGAAGGAAAAAAGGGTGTTGAATATAGTTCGTTGATTTCACCTCCGCGAGGTGACAAAGAGGGAATAGCGCAGGTTTCTCCGCAAAGTGCTATTCAGTTAATAAGGCAAGGATTCCCGCGAATACCACCTACACCACCTCCAACTTCACCACCATCACTTATGACTTCACCCATACCACCTCCACCTCCACCGCAGTTCAGTATGGCAAATTCAATGAAGTTACCTTTGTTCAAGGGCTTGGGGAATGACGACCTGGACCAATTCTGGTTTGTTGTAAAAGTTGTATGGGAATCTCAAGGCGTTATAGATGATAACATGAAGAAGGAAACATTTTTTAGTGCTCTGCAAGATCGCATGCTAACTTGGTATATCAAGTATGCTAATGATAACCCGAATGCTGGAGTGGTGGACATCTGGACAACATTGAATAGAGAATTTAGTAGGCCTAAATTTGAAGCACAGTCTATTGTAGGGTTCAAAGAAATCACGACGCAACCAGGCGATACACCTTGGGAACTCAATCAGAGGTTGAATTTTACAATCCGCGAAGCTAACATGAACCTAACAGAAAGACAACATTGCGAGTGGTATGTGGCTTCGCTCCTGCCACACTTGAGGGTTGCGTTGTCGCGGCAGAAGATAACAACTCATGTAGATGCCTTGGATATCGCAATGAGGTTGCTTGAAACACTGATGCAGGATCCAAATTTGGAGGTTCATCAGATTCATGTGCGGTTGAAAAATCTCTGCCTTAAGATGTAAAGCTTGAAGTAAGACAGGAAAGTTCAACTAGAGGTGCACGAAGAGGTATGGTGTCTGAAATGCAATAGTTAGGGGCATGACAAAGACCATTGTCCAGTCTTTGTGAACTACCTTACAGAAGGAGGACTGATGCCTTTGAGGCCAGAAGCTCAAGCAAGACCAAGCATAGGGCCTGCATTGTGGTGCGCTATATGTCAAGTAGCAGGAAAACATGCCACGAATAGCTGTCATTTGCTGCAGAAGTTTGCACAAACACCACAACACTTGTTCTGCAACTTCTGTAGATCGGTAAGGCATGATGAGTGCAACTGCAGAAACTATGAGTTAATGATGGATAGAACACCCGCCTATAGGGTACAGGTAGAAACATGGCCCCTTGACTAGAGCGTGGGGATGGCACGAGCAGGATTCCAGGGGCGTGGATGAGGTCGAGGTGGAGGAGGACCTGGAAGAGGTCGGGGACAGTTGATCTACTACAATTGTGGAGGGCCAGGACACTATGCCCACAATTTCACTAACCCAACACGTTCGTTGTGCAAGTATTGCACTCTGTTTGATCATGAAATGAAAGATTTTCCTACGCTGATAGCTAGGATACGTGATAGGGGGCGCAACCACCTTCGTCGACTCAGAACCTATAGATGATGAGATCTGAGTTGCGCGAAGAGAATTCAAACATGAATATAGTGCTTCGAAGTGGAATCACAACAGAAGATGACAAGGGAAAATAGCCCAAAAATAGTACATGTGTGCGCAAAGCTCTAGCGAAGAAGGTTGAGTTCGATTTGGAGCGCGCACGAGAAACCTTTGCGTAAGCAAAGAAGAGATTCACCAAGGCCTCCACCTCAGAAAGAAAAGATAAGCCTAATCAAGAGATGGACCCGTCTATGCTTACAACCTTCTTGGAGACCTGCATGAATCTATTACGTGATAGCAAGGTTGTGAAGGGGTTTTAGGAGCTCATAAATGGATGCTCTGAAAACACTCTTGTTGAGTCGTGCGTAGTACGAAAGCTTGGTAAGCATAAAACAAGGACAGGACGGGAGATGAGACTGGCCACGCAGATAGGAGAGTGTGAAATAGATCAGGTTACCTTGGACCTGGGGTCAGACGCGAACATCCTACCTAAACAGACTTGGGAACGGATGGGGAGACCCATGTTGCAATGGTCTTTGATTCAGCTAAGGATGGAGAATCAACGGAAAATCATCCCCATGGTGCAGCTGCAGGGAGTGAGTGTGGTATTGAAGGTTTGAGCGCACTGGCTGACTTTAAAGTGATAGAAATTGTGAATGACAGCAACCCCTACCCTGCGCTCCTTGGGATTGATTGGGCTACTGATATGAATGGGGTAATCAATCTAAAGAAGCAAAAGATGATATTTGAGAAGAAATCGCTACGCATGATAGTACCCCTAGATCCTGCTAAGGGATCACGCTATACTGAACCAGTGTGCGATTATGAGAGCATGATGATCTCAAAATAATGTAAACTTTGAAATGGGAACTATAAACTCAAAATGGGAACTCTGGCCAAAAAACCTCGAAAAAACATCAAAAACAGTATCAAAAATGAAGAGTGTTGATGCTGGAATAACACAATTTTTTTCTTGGGTAAATTTTCAACATGTTTTAAAAATGGCGGTGAAAACCAAATTTTTGCGCAAAAATTGTCCAAAAAACACCCTCAAAATGAAAAGTGTTAATGTTGGGAAAACACTTTTTTTTCAAAAGTAAAATTTCAACATTTCGAAATAATGGCGTAAAATATTTTATCATGACCCCGAAAAACATTAAAATTTAAAAGAAATAATGAAAACATAAAATAAAATAAAAATTAAAACAATGAAAAAACACAAAACAAAAATAAAAAAGTTAAAAAAATAACGAAACATAAATTAAAATATATACTAAAAAAAAATCATTAAAATGTAAAAAAAAAAAAAAAAACAAAACAAAAACAAAATTAATGATATGAATTAAAAAAAAAAAAAAAAAAAAAAACAACAACAACAACATTATAAACAAATAAATAGTAAAAAAATATTTAAAAAAATTAAAAAATAAATAAATAAATAAATAAAAATAAAATCTTCTAAACCATAAAAAAAATTGCCAAAAATGAAAAAATAAAAACCAAAACAAAACAAAAATATGGAAAAGAAAATTTAACATTTAAAATAAACTAAAAAAAAAATAGAAAATTAACAAAAAAAAAATACTAAAATTAAAATTAGAATGTTGATTACTTAAAAAGACAAATATAAAAATATATATATATAAGACAAAAAATAAATAAAAAATGTTAAAAAATAATATCTCATAAATCATAAAAGAATTTGGAAAAAAAAAAAATTAATATATATATGGAAAAATAAAGAAATTGAAAAAAAAAACATTAACAAAAATAAAAAAAAATAAACAAATAAACAAACAAACTAAAAAACAAGCTAGTTTTAAAAAAATAACAAAAAAAATAGAAAACTAGTAAAATTAATATTATATATATATATATATATGAAATTATTTAAAAAACCCAAAAAATATTAAAATATTAAATAAAAATTTTAAATTTAAAAACTAAAAAGTTATCTATATATATATATATATATATATATATATATATATAAAATAATAATTATATGTTTTAAAATTTAAAATTAAATATTTTTAAACGCATAAATTTTTTTTTAAATAATAATTATATATTTTAAAATTTTAAATTAAAAAAAAATGTTTAAAAAAATTAATATAATAATTATTTTTTAAATTATAGGAAAAAAAAAAAAAATATATATATATATATATATATATATATATATATATATATATATATGTTTTAAAAAAATCGATAAAAAGCCAAAAACTATGCTCTAAAAAAGCATGTGTGTTTTGCGTCACCCTTTTTCAAAATCAGGTCACTTTTTTGCTATCTCTACAAAACGGGTAACAGTATCAGTTCCCATTTCAAAGTTTACATTGTTTGGACTATATCTATAAGATAACAGCGCGAGACCAGGATTGGGTGAATCCAATAGCGGATGGACGGATTACATGGGATCGTGAGAGTTCATGCACCTCAGACTCTGATGAAGAACTAGAGCACTGGCAGAATCGGTTACATGAAGTAACTACGCTGAGCTGTAATATGATGACCCGGTCGTTGCGTTGTGTGTCGTCAAAGGTAAGAAATCTACCCACTTATGAGGGCCTGAATGATATAGATATTTTTTTGGATGCATTTGAGAGGGAGGTACCAGAAAATTAGTGCTTCTAGGCGTTGGACTAGGCACTGCGCGTGACACCCACAAGATGGTGGGGTACGCACAAGGGAAGCTTTGATGATTGGTGCGAATGTAGGAGAATGATGAGAACTCGCTTCAGGAAGCCAAAGATGCGAATGACAGACAAGTATGAAGGGCAAGATGACTCCCGCGTGCACTTGGCAAAAGGCACTCAAGCTTATGGAGAGAAGCCCCAACCTGAATGGGTGCACTTGTTCTGTCATACCTTGGATATTGTCCCGATGAACTGGTATGTAGAAATAGATATCTGCCATGGGACAGGTGAATAAGATATTCTGCGTGAAGGATTCATAATGACATTCAGTTTTGAAGACAGGTTTGACAGTATTGATGAAGCGCTACAAGTCAGGTGAAAGCAGCAATATTTAGGATACCGTAGGATCCTTTAGACCTAATTCAACCTGAATGGGCTACTCAGCTAAGCCACGCGTTAAAATGTTATAACATAACTGCTGAAGAAGAGGACCAGGATCCGCAAAAGATTAACATCCCTGAAACAAAAGGTCACCACGAGGTTGAAGGACAGCAGGTTGAGAATTCGGATATAACCACGCAGCTGAAAACGAAACAAGTAAACATTGGTACGGAGGCAGAGCCCAAATCGCGAATATTGGAGATTATTGGATGACACGACAGTGGATAAGGTCACTAAATTGCTTCGTGAATACCAAGATTTATTCCCTACCATGTTTATGGATCTAAAGGGGATATTCGAGGACCTAGGTATGATGAAGATCACATTGAAACTCGACGTGAAGCCAGTTAAGAAAAGGTCTTACTGTCTCAATCTGAAGTACAAGGAAAAGGTCCACCTAGAGTTAGATAAGATGCTCACAATAGGCATTATTGAGCCTGTGGAAGAATTTGACTAGGTAAGCCCAATGGTGGTACAAGAGAAGAAGAAAAAAGATGAAATAAGGATATGCGTGGTTCTCAAAAAGTTGAATGACCCTCTCATACATGATCCTTTCTCGACTTTGTTCACTGATGAAGTGTTGGACAATGTAGGTCGCCACGAAGCATACTCTTTCACTGATGGGTTCTCAGGGTACCACCACATTAAAATCGCTCCGGAGGATAGGAGCGATACAACCTTTGCGACTAAGTGGGGTTGTTTTCAGTACACTATAATGCCATTTGGATTGAAGAATGTGCCTGCGATCTTCTCACGCATAGTCATTGCGGCGTTCAAGGAATTTATTCATAAGTTCTTGGAAGTATACATTGATGATTAGATTGTGTCGGGCTATTGAAACACCATGTAGCAAGCATGTGCCTGATGCTAGATACCTGTCAAAGATACCAGATCACGCTCAACCTGAAGAAATGTTTGTTTTGTGTTCCCTTTGGGACCCTTCTTGGGTCATGTAGTTTACAGACAGGGGTTGATGGTAGATCTCGCGAAGATCGCGATGATACTGAACTTGGAAGTGGCGAGGAGTGTGAAATAGTTGCGTGCTACCCTGGGACATACGAGATATTAAAGAAAGTTTATCAAAGGCTATGCCCAGATCACCGTGCCTATGGAGAAATTCTTGAAGAAGGATGTCACGTTCTACTAGAACAATGATTGTAAGAAGAGCCTAGATGTATTGAAAGAAAATATGGTCACTGCGCTGATCCTAGTCTTCCCGGATTAGAAGAAGGAGCTTCATGTACATGTCGACGCATCATGTATAGCGCTGGGAGCGATACTGACACAGGTTGGTGGAGAAGACCTCGACCACCCTATTGCATTTGCAAGTAGAAGGTTATCCAAGGCAGAGAAGAACTATTCCACCACCAAGCGCGAAGGGTTAACCATGGTTTATGCACTCTAGAAGTTTAGACACTACTTGTCAGGTGGCCATTTTAAAATGTATACAGATCACTCCACATTGAAATACCTGGTCAATAAGCCTGTGTTGGGGGGGAGAATCTGCAAATGGTTGTTATTGTTCCAAGAGTATGATTTTGAAGCTATTGTGAAGCCTGGATGACTGAATGTGGGACCAGACCATCTATCGCACATCGAAACAGGGGAAGAGCCCACTAATTTAGAGGAAGGATTGCCTGACGGGTAGCTATTTGCAGCGCATGTCGCGGATGATTATTTTGAAGATATAATACACTTCCTAATGACAGGAAATGCCTCGAAAGGATACACCATCCAACAGAAGAAGGAACTAGTAGTGCATGCAACATATTTTTCGGTCATTGCTGGGAATCTGTATAAAATGGGGTCTGATGAGATATTATGATCATATGTACCTCAGTGTGAAAGAAGCAGCATCCTCGCAGATGCTAATGGGGGCGCCGCGGGAGGACATTATGCAGGGAGAGTGACCATGCATAAGATTCTACGCGCAGGGTTGAGATGGCCAACCCTCCATCGGGACTCAAAATCATATTACAAGGCGTGTGATGTATGTCAAAGGACTAATAGGCCATTGTGGAGGGATGAGATGCCTTTGAATCCTCAGATGAAGTTGAAACCCTTTGAGAAATGGGTAATAGATTTTGTGGGACCCATTCAGCCCCAAGGAAAGACGGGAGCGAGGTACATTATCACCACGACGAAGTATTTGACTCATTGGGCAGAGGCACAACCTATGAAGGATTGCATAGGTACGACTACTACAAAGTTCCTCTTTGAACATGTACTAACGTGATTTGGCTATCCAAAAATCTTAATGAGTGATCACGATACACACTTTCTGAATGAGACGATCAGTTCCCTAAGGAAGGAGTTTTAGGTATATCACCAGAAGAGCACGCCTTATCACCTATAAGCTAACTAGAGAGTGGAAGCATTCAATAAAGTTCTTGAAAACGCACTGACCAAGTTTTGCAATGCCCAGCGAAGTGATTGGGACCTACACATACCTTCAGTACTATGGGCTTATCGAATGACATGCAAGAAGTTGACTGGACAAACCCCCTTAAGGCTTGTCTATGGTGTTGAAGCAGTAATGCCTATGCAATATATTGTGCCTAGTATGCACATAGCAGCACTCACATGTATGATGGATCGTGGAGCCCTGGAGGAAAGGCTCATACAACTAGATGAGTTTAAGGAAGAGATATTTCTAGCTGGATTTCACCAACGGGTCCAAAAGCACCGCAAAAAAGCGTGCCATGATCGACAGATTAAGTTGCGCACCTTTAAGGTAAATAACCTGGTTTTGTTATATGATAGTAAGTTTGATAAATTTCCAGGGAAGTTTAGGATGCAATGGTTAGGGCCTTATGTCATTAAGGAGATTACAGATGGAGGAGCGGTACAGTTGGTCAAGTTGAATGGAGATCCCTTCCCAAGAAAGGTGAATGGTAGTCAGTTGAAGCCATACACCAGTGGTCTGAACATGTGACTAGATGAAGGTAGCACAGTCTTAGCGCTCCAAACAGCTAAAAGAAGGCATAGGACTATAAACTACACTGCCCAGATTGGGAAGCTACGTGATTGGAGGATTGCGCGAAGAAAGGAAGTGTCACAAGGTTCGCGATAGCGAGGAGGGAGCCGTGTTACCTAGGGAGAAATCGTGCAGGTCAGTCAGAAAGTGACTATTAAGGTCACTATTCATGATTTGACAGTTGAAATTCCACCAAATGGAGCAGGCAGCCAACATTTAAGACGAAATTTATGACTCAAATCCTTGAAAATATACCACCAATCCGGCATTAATGAACCGAATTTGGGTGGAATTGTTGGATTTGAATTCAAAATGCCTTATAAATTACAAGTTACTTTCCATCGGAAAACACTCGACATTTTGAGAATTGAGTTGTTGAGCTCTCAAGTGCACATGAATCGTGAGCACTACGAGCTTCTGATAGCTAGTAAAGAATTTGAGACATTGCCAAAGGAGACATAATATTTCATATAGAAAATCATGTGGGTGCCCACAAAAGCTATAGATACCGAAGGAGAAGAATCAGTGCCAGAAGTTGAGATGGAGGTAGAAGTAGCTACTCCAAAGGTCGTCGAGGTGCTTACTGAAGTCGCTAAATCACTTAGAATGTCGAGACCGAAGTCGACCCCCACTAAAGAAACCATGAAAGATAAGAAGGGAAAGCAACCTACTATATCGGTGCACGCATCACCAAGGAGAAACCCACCGAAGCCTACTACACAGGAGAAGGGAAAAGCGATAAATTTGGAGCTGGAGGAAGAAGACATTGAAGACATCTTGATGGATGATGAGGATGTGGGAGTCAAAGTTGAGGAGGTTGAAACCCAGGGCGTGGACCCTATTACTCGGTTGTTGGAGTATGTCCCTCTGTACAAGCCTAAGACTAAGATACCTAATGACATCGATGAGAGCAAGACTCCCCTGCAAACCCCTCTATTGCCGGACGAAATTTTTTTCGATGGTCTGCACTTGGCATGAGTGCCGCTACTGAAACTTGAAGACTGGGACTTGGCGAACCACGAGAAGTTCCCACATCTGGCGACCAAGCATCTGATGCGTCGCATCATTGATACGAATGCGGGAATGACCACATTGAAGCTGCAGAGGTGGCTCAAGGGAGTATAAAAGGCAGGTTTTCTCAACCTGCTATGGGTGTCGCACTACAAACGCACCTCGGTAACAGTTTTGGTCATCAAGCAGCTACTGTGCTTGGTGCATGATGGGTTTCTGTGGCTGGAGGAGCTGATACCCATCTCAGATAGGTTGATTCACCGGATAACGTGACTTCCATACACAAGAGAGAATCCAACCATGATCTTTGGCAGAAAAGGTGGCAAACAGGCTCTTACGAAATCAATGAAAGAAAAATTGAAATTCGTGAAAAATTCGCGCGGATACGCTATATCCAACATTTGCGACCACGCTGTGAAGGTAGCCACGCAGATCTTAGAGGGGAAGGTGATGAGGAAGTGTCGTTCCAATGAGGTTTCTGCACCTGTCATCACACTCGTAGCACAGTGCACTGAAGGGGTCCAGCTCAACTGGTCAAACTACCTTTGCAGAGAGTTCCTGGTGAACTACCGTGAAGCATAAGACCTTAGTAAAATGTTCCACTACATGTGGCTCTTACTGTCAATTGTGTTGGTAGCGTGGGAGCTGCCAGAGGACAACTAGTTCCCTTTGGTCACGCCAGACCTCCCCGAAGCAACAAAGTACGCTTCACTATGGGCAACCAAGGACACACATCGAGTCAAGGACAGCAAGACCTTTTGGATCTTGACGGAAATGAACATGCAGATGGCCATCAATCGTAAGCGACGTTGTTGCCTATGGTGTATGCTAACCTGCAGGGCTACGCAAATTCAAAACCAACTTCCATCGAGTATTCATCAGGGCATAGAAGGACCCTACACAGAAATTGTATGACTTGGCGTATCTGGCAATGGATGATGCCATTGATGCAGTGCTTGATAAATGGCTAGCAGAGTGGCGCTCTACAACAGATTTGGCAGTGGGTGGAAGAAAGTCTTCCACGCAGATGGAAAAGGAGGAGGCCAAGCTTAAGATGACATAGCTGGCCGAAAAGAGGAAAAAGGAGGCTGCTAATAAGGCTCAGGCAGTGCGCAAGGCCGTGTAGCAAACAGGGAAAAAGACAGGTGGGATAGAGCGAGGCTCTGATAAAGGCATGAGGTTGCCTTCACCTAATACTGAGGAGGAGACAGATGAACAGCATAGCACCGACCCTCAGGATATATCCACCTGCATCAGGCGCCCAAGAGAGCTGGAGAAAGGAGGGCCCAGGAAGAAATCAAAGGCAACCAAGACCTTGCTGGACCCCATCACATTAACAGAGGGTAATTTACATGATATTGGTGACACAGTTAGGGATGTCACCGCGAAGGCCCTGCAACAATTTGAACAGCAATAGTAGATCATCCTAGGGGCTATCACGATAGGGTTGCAAAAGTTGCAGACCCATGCATCGCAGGATGGCATGGTGTCTACGAGCCTGGCTATCGGCACTTCATTGGCTACCAATATGCTACGTGCAAAGGCCTCCATTGCAATAGTGATGCCTGATGGAGCACTGACCATAGAGAATGGGGTTGACAGGCCCACTGTCAATGCCTTAAAGGGAGTCGGGTTGAACCTGGCAGTGCTCCCGCATGAAGCACTCCACCTCTTACAGGATGGAGTAATTGCAGAACTGAGGGCCCATGAGCACCGCGCCCTCCAAGTGATTAGTGAACAGCGGATGTAGATGGCCCTACAGAGAAATGTTGCCATCGTCGTTGAGATCGAGGTGACCAATCAGAGAAAGCACATTTTGCAGGTCATTGAGGAGGCATGCATAATGGTCCCAGAGTTGGCCATTCCGGGGGAGGAGATAGTCGAGGTACGCATCCGCAAGTTGGCCACAGGGGTGCGCAACACTTGGACTGAGATGGCGCGGGTTCAGTTGGAGTTTAACTTGCAAATTACAGAGTTACAGTTGAGGTCCCAGCCTTCAACTCTACCAGAAGTGAAGGAACAGTGGGCGAACACTGTCACAGAAGCAGTAGCGGCAGTGGACAGTGCAGTAGCAGAATGCATGCAATTGTTTAAACAGTCATTTGAGTTCCTGACCAGCTTGCAGGAGGACCCCAATGTACAGAGGCTAGAGACGAAAGCGTACGAGCTACAACAACACTATGATGAGGTTAAGCGCACAATGCGAACCTTTTGCTGACACAGAGACTAGCCAAGGTGCAGGAGGCCAAGCAACTAAAGAAACTGGTGGACGCAGCGCTACACAAGGAGGTAGTGCTCAAGGCAAGTCTAAAACCCTGGGTGGATGAGGCTTATGTTGTGATAGGGAATATCGAAGGCAAGCTTGCAACTTTGCAGGCAACGCAACAAAAGCTTCACGCTGACAACGCAGGAGCAATGACCAAGAAGAAAGTGGAAGACGTGAAGCAGGTGGTAGCTCAGTGCATGGCCAAGGTTGCAGCATACGGGTCGAGCTAGAAGGACTTTGTGCAAATATCTCCATGCCTACCAAGTGACTCGAGGGCAAGTCACGATGTTTGTGTTGGGGGTCTCTTGGGAACGGGATCCCCCAAAGAGCAGTTTTGGGGCTAAAAGCCCATGTTTGAGTCAAATTTTGTAATAAAATGGTAAAGACTCTGCATTTTGTGGTCATAGAGTGCGAAGGTGTCATAAGTCAAAAAGGGTTTTCCGCCCTTAGTTTTGTAAAGTAAAGTTAGTTGTAAGAGATCTACCCATGGTCCGCGGACCATGTGATTGTATAAAAAGAGCTAAGCTCTAAGTAGTTAGAAAAAGAAAAACCATGTAAGAGAGTCATAGCTCTGAAGTAAGAAGTATAAGTTTTGGGTCATAGCGTAGGTAGAGGCTCTGCAACTGAGTGCGCAAAGGCCTGGGGTGGAAGTCCGCAACTGATTGCGTGGACCCCTGCAACTGTGTGCGTAGGGTGGATAGAGTCTGTAATCACTTGGAAGAGATTAATAAAGAGAAATGTTCTAAAATTTCTATGTCTTTGTTCTGATTAATGCATCTTGTCATTTTATGTATGAATTTCCTTTATAATGCTTATACGGTGCACGAACGTGTATAATTATGTTGGATAACTGAACACATATAAGAATATTTGTTTATGCAGTGCTAACTATGAGTATCTAATAAGAAAGTAATATTCTTAAGATAACTTGAAAATCAGTGCAATATGTTGTCACAGCAGCGTGAAAGAGTCTAGATCAAGGGTTAGGGCTACGTGAAGGTCAGTCGTACCCTTTCGCGAAGGTATCGAAGGGAGGAATAAGGGGTTAGGTAGACAGAGCCCTAAGACTAAGTGACTTGTGCGAAGGCAATAATAGAGGGAATAAACCGACATCACGACCATCTCAGGGTGTGGAAACCTGGTTCCAGCATCCCTCCATACTGCGTCACGTGAAAATTTGGTCCGTGTTATGCGGGATGATGTTGAAAGGGCCAATAGCGTAGGGATTTGTTTGGCTAATTAACAGTAAACTTGGGTCAAACCCCCTCAAACCAACAATAGGGGTTTTGAGCAAGTGTAGTGAGAATTCATTTAGCAATGGGATAAGTTATTAGTTAGATGATCATCCCAAATATTCTATTCCTTTGGTGTATCTTTGCACCTTTAGGGGCAATTGCTAGTCTATTATTTGTTCATTTGTATTTAGTCACGAGTTTCATATTTGTTTTAGTGGTTGGGTTGAAAATTTAAATGGGTAATGTACGTCTTGTGTAATAGGTAAAAATATAAAAATATAAATGATCATTTTATTTTTGATATTATTTATTTTAAATTATAAATATTTATTTTAGTTTTCATTTTATTTATAAATTTTTTGAAAAATTATAGAGATAATATTTATTATGCATATTCACTTTTATTTTTCACATTATTATATTTTAAATAATAAATACATATATAGTTTTGTGTTTTCCAAGTAATGTGAGTCCTGATATGACTAGCATATCTCACTTGTAGCTTGAGTAACCACGACCCAATGGCATCTAAGCCGTCAAAATCAATCGCGAATCACACCTGGCCTAGATCACACCAACCCTTAGCATGGCTAGAATTTTTCCCACGGGGTTTCAAACTGGTGGCCTTTTCACCATGGAGTGCCTTAACAAAACAACCTATTATTGTCTATTCTACGCCCCGTGGGAAACTCATTTTCCTACATTTCATCTCTTTTCACCATCTTCAAATTCATTCCCTAAGCATCGATATTATTTTTTTTCCAAGTTTGTATTGACATTAAAGCGTTGATCATCATTAGCTTTCACCCACCCATGTAACCCACATTGTCTTTTATTTAGTGAATATTTTATGACTAACAACATTATTTTTGTTATATATATATATATATATATATATATAGATATATACACCTTCAATGACATTGTACATGCGATAGTTTTCCTTATATTTATGACTAATAACATTATTTTTTTCAATCTCCATATCTATAAGTTTATTTGTTTCAACAATATCACATCTTCCATTACTCTTTAATTCAACAATAATAAAAGACATGAAATCAATTCGCGGTTGGGTTTCATTATGTTGATCAGCTCTTTATACATATGAACATTATATAGATACTGAATAAAAAAATAAGTAGAATAAATTGCACTACACGAAATACAAAGAAGGACTTTATCTGCACCAAATCAAAATATTCCACAGTAGCACCTTCATACAACTTTACTACTATTATTTAAAATCGAATTCCTTATCAAATGTATAATCCATATGTACGAATGTGACAACATGAGGGAAATTCATGATGATTGGCAATCTAAACATATGCATCTTTCACAACGTATAAATATTCAATGGTGTTGTATATGCCATGGTTCTCCTTGTATTTATGACTAATAACATTATGACTAGTGTTGTGTTGGTAGATTAATATAAGAAAATTTTATGAATCAAAACTATATATTAATTTAAGAATAATAAAGGTTTACATTTTCACTTCCAATTTCTTATTATTTAGATATATATATAATTTAATTCTTTATTTGAATTTTCATGTGATAAAGGAAAAATAGATGTCCCAATTTAATTCTTTATTTGAATTTTCATGTGATAAAGGAAAAATAGATGTCCCAATTATGAAAGTTACTTAGAAGCAACAAAATTATGGTTTCTCTTTCACTCAAACTAGGCTACATTTAGCCACATAACATATCACATCTATCTTCATCTATGCTCTTCTTCCATATCCTACCCACTTGCGGCGTTCCCTTTGCAACATCTGGTGCAATTGCTAATTTCTATGATTTTTATTTTTATTTTAGAGACATTAGATGTATCATGAATTGACCATTTTGGTGTTTATCATGGATTGGTTCCTTTATTTGATCGGTGTTTACCAACCATTTAATTTATATGCTTGCACCAGTTCTATCATAATCAATTTTTAAATCATGGAATAACCACATACATCACAAAACTTAAATTATGAAAAATATACAAATATAATAATATTTTTTTAAGATAGGATAGAAAATTTTGACATCAAAGCCTAAAAGTAGATTTAGTTTAGTAAACTAAATAAAAATCACCACAAAACTTTCAATTTTTTTAAAGCAATTTTTTTGCATTTTATTATAACCGAACAAAAATACACATGATGGTTTTCCTTTGTGTGCCACTAGTAAACGAAACCAATTGCAATGACATAGTTTTTTCAACCTCCACAAACAATATTTATGCCTTGAAAATTCAAAACTAAATACTACTCTCTTGTTGCCTCAAGCTAACCAAAGAAATTATTAACCTTACACTAAAAAACCAATAAGAAAAAGTATCAAAAGAAGAGTGTACTGAGTTCATCATCCAGTCATTTGGGAGATTGAGCCTTAAATTGTTATAGGTTCTTTGTTGGTCCCTAGTGAGTAGCTTGGATCTAGGGGAAGACCCAAAGGAGCCTATATGCACTCTAATCATCAATCTAACCCTCAGGTAGTGAGTTGAATCTCATTTCGAATGAGCGAGATCTCCTCCCTCATTACATTCTTGTCAATGAGAATTTGTCTCATAAGCATCTTGAGATGCCAATATATGTCAACCATGTGCATGTATTTTTTAAATCTCCCTTTAGTTCGATCGATGTCCCATACCTAGTCTAGAAATTCACCAATTACTTTTGTGTCTAAGAAGCATCCCTTCTTCCCAAAAATTTTTAGCTCAACTTGAGAAATTTCCTCCTATATCTAAATGGTGTATTATTTCAGTAACTTCTAGTTGAGGAGTCAACTTATTTATGGGCATGAATAAGACCAATATCTCTATAATAAGATGATCCCCTTCTTAATCTAGCTCATTTTCTAGGCATGATATTATTCATCTTTTCCCCTGGAGCGGAAGTTTGCTGCAAAGAGAGGGTGATGGAGATGGGGAGGGGGGACTATCGAAGTGAAACAAAGCCAAACTCTCTTGGGTGAGATATGAGACTGAACCAAGAATGAAGTCCTGTAAAGAGAAAATTCCCAATAATTTGAATAAGAGCTAAAATAATTCCAGTGGCAAGGGGTGAGTGAGATTAGTGAGCGACGTGGGGAAATCAAAAGAGGGCCCGAAAAGGGAGATAGAGTAGAAACATATGAGAAAATTAGAAGAAAACCAAGAGAAATGCCTTCCCAAGAAGGAAACAATTAGGTATAGTCCATACCGATGTTAGAGCAAGAGCTTCAATAAGAAAGAATACCCTCTTTAACCATGAAACTTGCAAGTGGAATCTAGATGCCATGAGTGGCTCTATGCACTCATTATTTTGAGGCATGTACACACAATTGCTCCCTAGCTCAAGTAATGATGATCTGGTGCTTGGGCTCTTCATTTTCCATCTCGTGTGATGCAACTTCCATGCAGAGAAATAAACCTAAGAGGATTGCAAGTGGTGCACCTTTAAATCGTCACAGTCACCATTTGACTATGAGTTGATAACTAGCTTGTTTGGAATTAACCACCTTATGCTCCCATAAACTTCACATAATGTTGAATGACGTGCCTTCCTAATGGATGGCATGCAAGTAGAATTATTACGTTGTGGGGGCACTATGCCTTAGCCCACTAGCTATAAATATTGGTTGGACAGCAACCACAACCCCCAAGTGTCCCCTACCTATGAGTGGTAGGAATTATGGTGATATATCGTGAGGCAGCAGAGCAAAATGGTTTTAATTTTGTGTTGTTTCCCTACAAAAACCTGATAGTAATTACACTTCGGAGGTCATGTTTGGATTACTCCTGTTTAAGGATAAGCATAGGCCATGGCCTACCTTCCCATAATTTGTATCCCATGTCACCTTGCCCCTCGGTATGATTACTCATCTTACGTTTTGTTTCGACACACATTTTCAACAATATGACAACTGGGAGAAATTGGATTATGTACTTGGTATCAAATCCAACTGCTTTGATGGTAGCGCAACCCAATATCATAAGCATTTCATTACATAAATTCTCTTCTTCTTATAATGATTATTATCTTTTTAATTTGTTTCATTTTCACTTTGTCGGTGCCCAGTGGTATTAGTTCTGTTCTAGGAATGGTCCAGCTTGTTGTGTACCTCATGTTCAGAACTTTCTCAGATCAAACAGATAGACATGAATGAAGTGGATGTAACAGTTCAGAAACAAATAGACCTGAAAGTTGAAAATAATTAATATTATTTTGTATCAATGGAGAAATGGTTACATAGTTGTAACGTATCTCCTTAGTTTAGGATTTGTTCCTAGATTTTAGGAGTGTGGTTGCAACTTCCTGATTTCCAGAGTTGTATTTAATGATGTAATCTTTTCATTGATTGTAATAGAGTGTATGAGAGTGATCTCTCTGTTTTGCAAGTGTAGTCTCCAGGTGTAGGCCACACCTGTGATCTACATCTCCTTCTTTTCAATTCTGTTCACATTTTATCTTGGTATCGGAGCTCAGATTGGGTGAGCCTGATCTTTTATCACCTTTGTGGCTGAAGTGCCTTTGTAGCTAGCTTGCCTGTGTGGTAGAATTTCCTGTGTGGCTTGAAGTGCCTCTGTGGCCGCATGTACACAACAGCTCTGTGCTCAATTGAGCAAGTGGACTGCAGAACACCTGGCTTAGACTCGGAATTTTTTTTTTTCCTCTGAGTAGAAAGGATATTGGCGCACTTTTCGCGCTGACAGTAGGGCCAGGAGTGGAATTGGCGCGACTGTTAGGATATTAATCGCGCCAGATCGCCAGAACACCCGATTGGCGCGGAATTTCACAGATTAATCACGCCAGCAAATTTACTCTAAGTGATTTTTAATTGGCGCGGATTTTTCGCTCAGGAAAGCGCCAATACACACGGGAATGCACCAATCTACCTTCAAGGGATCTGCGGGAAGCCTCATCTTCGTTTGGCGATTTGCGAGGGGTGTAGATCGGTGAAGTTGCAGATCTATCCGGGAGAGGCAGATCGGATCAATTTTTATCAGATCAATTCTTCGGCTGTATTGAAAACGTCGAATTTTCTCATCGGAGCGGGATTGCCAGACACTGTAGATCGGTGGCAGAGGTGATAGATCGATCTGACAGGTATTGTTTTTTGTTGTTGGGTAGATTCATTTTGTAGATCTGATCAGAATGAGTAATACGATGGAATCTTACCTTCACGAGTCTGGTAAACTTGATGGATCTAACTTCACGAATTGGAAGTTTAAGATCCAGACCTTGCTTGAGGGTGCGAATGCTTGGTCCATAGTTACAGGCGATGAGCAGAAGCCAAACGCAGGGCCACAGGAGCAAGATTGGGAAAAACGAGAGATCAAGGCCAAAGTCTTGTTGAAGATGTCCGTGAAGGACAGTGTTATCCCCCACATCAGAGACTGTAAAAGGTCCGCGAGATCTGGACGACCATCAAAACCCTGTATCAGACCCAGAACACCAGTCAAATTATGGCGCTTAAAAGCAAACTATTTTCAATGAGGATGGATGAAAGGGAGACTGCTACTGCATTTGTTGTGTGAATTAAAGTTGTGAAAGACGGATTGGGGGCCATCGGAGAGACAGTGACTGACTCTGATCACATCTCAATGACACTGAGTGGGATGCGTGATGAATTTCAAATGTTTGTTACTGGATTGGCGGCAAGGGAGAAAGTGCCCACATTTGAAGATCTGACAGGGATCATGCTGCAAGAGGAGGAGCAGCGGCAGAACCAGAACCCCTAGAATGATGATCTTGAGTTGATGGCGAAATGACGATCATTCATAGGAAAGCAGTCACAGCAGCAATCAAAGCAGAAAGGAGTAACATCACATAAGAATTCACATTCTCATAAAGGTATGCTTGCAAATAATTCTGAAAAGAAATGTTATTATTGTGGAAAGAAGGGTCATATACAGAGTGAATGTTATAAGAAGCAGGTTGATGATGAAAAGAGGAAGCAGGCAAATGCAAAGCAAAGAGGATAGTTGGTTGAAGAAGAAGATAAAGACTTCAGTCATGAATTTCGACTGTTCACAGTCGACTGTGCCCTTTCAGCATCTAATGAGGACGATATTTGGTATGTCGATTCCAGAGCATCCTCTCACATGACACGTAAAAAGGAATTTTTTGATAGTCTTGAAGAAAGTATAAATGGATCAAAAATATACCTAGGATATGATAGTGGATACGAGATTAAAGGTTATGGGGTGATTTCAATCAAGTTACCAAATGGAAAAATTAGTCACCTTAAAAATGTTTTATATGTACCTGGAATTAAGAAAAATCTGATATCTGTATCCATGATGGTTGATCAAGATATGCAAGTCGAGTTCTTTAAGACTCATTGTGTGATAAAGGATTGCAAGAATGAAATAGTTGCAATAGGCATGCGAGTTGGAAGCCTATACAGAATGGATGCAAAAAGTATACCAAAGTAAGCCATGGTTGCAGGAGGATCAACAGCCGAACAACTCTGGCATCAGAGGTTCGGTCACTTGAATTTGCAAGACCTCATGTTATTGCAGAAGAAAGGTATGGTTGAGGGGCTCCCTATCTTTCGTAATATTCAGTTAAATTTTGATGGTTGTGCCTTAGGAAAAATGCATAAAGAACAGTCTCCTATGCATGATAGGAGGAATGAAACAGAGATTTTAGAACTAGTGCACACTGATGTATGCGGACCTATGCAGACAAGGTCGCTAGGAGGAGCATATTATTTTCTTTTATTTACTGATGACTGCACTAGATATTCATGGGTTTATTTTTGAACAAGAAAAGTCAGACTTTCCAATGCTTTATAGAATTTAAAACCTTGGTGGAAAAACAGTTTGGTAAGAGTATAAAAATTCTCCGATCTCATCAAGGGGGAGAATACAAGCTAAGGGAATTCATGAAATTCTGCAAATCTCACGGGATTGTTCAGCAGTATACAGTGCCACACACACCACAGCAGAATGGAGTTGCAGAGCGCAAAAATAGAACCTTGGTGGAGTGCGCAAGGAGCATGTTACAAGGTAAGGGTCTGTCTAATAGTTTTTGGGCAGAGGCTATTAACACTGTTGTATATTTGAAGAACAGAAGTCCTACCAGGTATCTTGGCTTCAAAACCCCTTCTCTATATGGATTTAAACCAGCAGTAAACCATCTAAGAGTATTTGGGTCAAAAGCATTTGCCCATATACCCAAAGCTGATAGGAAGAAATTAGACCCTAAACCAGTTAGATGCATCTTTGTTGGTTATGGCACAGAATTCAAAGCATATAAATTATTCAATCCTAAGTCTTGTAAGACATTTGCAAGTAGGGATGTAGTGTTTCATGAACAGGTATAGGAAGGGAAAGATGGTGTTGGTGATGATTGGCACATTCCATTGTTGTTGGAGGAAAGCAGCGAGGATGAAAGAGAGCAGGAGCAGAAAGAAGAGAAAAAAGAAGAACAGCAAGAAGGTGATAATGCAAGCCCAGTTATAGCAGAAGAAAACAAATTTGAGGTAAGTCCCCTACCAAGGAGATCAGGTAGGAAGACTCAAAAACCATTAAAATTGATGGACTATGCTTTGATGTCAAATGTTTTGAACATTGTAGAGCCCTCTAATTACATAGAAGCTAGTCAATTTAAGGAGTGGAGAGCTGCAATGAATGAAGAGATGGAATCAATTCTTAGAAATGATACTTGGGATTTAGTTGAGCTGCCTAAGAATAAAACACCCATAAGATGTAAATGGTTGTTTAAACCAAAAATGAATGCAAACGGAAGTATAGAGAAATTAAAAGCTAGGCTGGTTGCAAAAGGATATTCACAGCAGGAAGGTATAGATTTTGATGATACTTTTGCACCTGTAGCAAAGTAAAATACAATCAGAATGCTTATTGCTTTAGCTACTAAATGTAATTGGGAATTACACCATCTTGATGTTAAATTTGCATTTTTAAATGGTGATTTAAAAGAGGAAATTTACTTAGTACAGCGAGAAGGATTTGTAAAGCGGGGGCAGGAACATCTTGTTTGCATATTGAAAAAGGCTTTATATGGTTTAAAGCAAGCACCCAGGTCTTGGTACAAAAAGGTTGATTCTTTCTTTTTAGAACATGGCTTTCATAGAAGTTTAAATGACCCAAATTTGTATACCAAGTACAATAATCAGGGGCAGATTATTTTGATTTCTTTGTATGTGGATGACATGATTATAACAGGAGATGCAAATGATTTAATCAGAGGAATCAAAAGGCTTATGGCACAAGTTTTTGAGATGAAAGATCTCGGAAGCCTTCATTACTGTCTGGGATTAGAAGTATGCAGAGATACTGGGAAAACTTTTCTTACCCAAGGGAAGTATGCCAGAAATCTATTGGAAACGTTTGGTATGGATCAGTGTAGATCAACAGCGACAACTTTGCAGCAGAATCTAAAGTTGAGCAGTGACGATGGCACTAAAGAGGTTGATGCTACAATGTATAGACAGCTGGTTGGCAGCTTGATATATCTTACAGGAACTAGACCTGACTTGGCATACTCTATTAGTGTGTTGAGTCAATTCATGTCGAAACCGCTTGAAAGTCACTAGGTAGCAACAAAAAGCGTGTTGAGGTATCTTTGTGGTACTGTTAATTATGGTATTTTATACACTGACACATCTGATGTTACTCTAGCAGGTTTTTCAGACTCAGACGGGGCAGGTAACTTGGATGGTCGAAGGTCCATCACAGGTTACGCATTCAACATAGGATCCGGGGTCATAGCATGGAGCAGTAAGAAGCAAAGTACTGTAGCCTTGTCATCGTGTGAAGTTGAGTATCAAGCATTGTGTGCAACGATGTGTGAAGCGATCTGGTTGAGAAGGCTTCTTAATGATTGTTGTTGGGAAAAGTATCCAATGTGGAATGACCCTATCCCACTCTAAGGGTGATAGTACCTCAGCAACAATCAAAGCAAAGCTATTTGAGATTACTTCTTTATGAGATGTAAGAGAGGGGAGAAAGAGATCCACTAACCGTTGTCTTCCGCTAATGATTGATCCAATCTTCTCTCTTTGCTGCTTGCTCCCAGCTCCTTGCTCTTTCACTGGCCCAGCTACAACAAGATCATGCAAAATGGCAAGAGAGGGAAACTACAAGAAGCATACATTCATAATTGATTCAAGGATTAGAATAAATCAAATACACAAGTATAGCAATACACCATTGAGACACATGCATATAGAAGAACCTCAAATGCTTTATTAATGGAAGAAGTTCAGGAAGTAATACAACCATAAAAGGCCGAATCCAGCATCACCTCCTAGCAGAAAGAAATCTCCTCTTCACCTCCTTCAAGCAAATCACCCAATAGTTCTATACTCAAACCAACATCACTTCCTTACTTTCACAAGATTCCAGCCTCCATAGACCTCATGAGAGAGCTCTATATATAGGAGTTTTGGAGAAAGGATGAGTCAGCTTGTAGCTGGCATGAAGCTGACTAGTGTCCTCTCCCACTTCAGTTATTCTTCAGTTCTTGAGTCCACTTGGAGGTTCTTGCTTCCACTTGGAGATCTAGACCCTCTTACTCATCACCAGTCGAATTCCCTGATCCAAGTGTCATTTTGGAAGCTTCCTGGGCATTTCCACCTTGAGGAATGACTGTCCCACTTGGCCAAACTCGCCCAGCGCAGGTAGCCTTCTTTGCAGTTGACATTCAGCACAGGTACACAGTGGAGCAGTTGACATTCAGCGCAGATGCTCAGTGGAGCAGTTGACATGATCCAGAATTAGCTTGTTTTTGAGTGTTTTCAGGTGGAGAACTGATATTCAGTGCTGTGGTTTGCTGACCTTGTTCCTCTAGGGGTAGGAACAACATGTTTAGGGACTTTGGATCCCTTAGATTATTGACATTTCATGCTTCATGCTGTAAGGCACAAAAATGTCTATAATAGTTGCCCCCTAAAGTATGAGGTCGTTTATCGAGTGAAATGCTTTATTAGGAGGATCCGAAGTTCATTCAATCGCTGAGAGGTGACCTGTAATAAAATACAATACAATAAGTTATTTTTCATTATGCTTTCATGATCTAGTTGAGGCGGGCATTCCCATGCTCAGCTTTATAAATTCATTTTGGTACATATAACAGACGATCGTCTGATGGTAGACTGATAATTCTCTGCTGAAATTATCATCCTTTGAGTAGGATGATCATCTGCTGTAATAATGTACATATCAAATGTCTTTATATTTCTTGAATATATATCGCAGCCCGGATGGATGAAACTAGATCCAGGGTCTTCAAACTCGTTCGATCTTCACTCTAAGTACAAGTCGATCCATGTGAGAATTTCGCTGAAGTCGAACATGGAAAGACATCACTTGATTACCGGTCAATAATTTAAACCGTTAACAAGTGCGAGAGGAATCACCGATAATGATAATGACCCTCAAGGTACTGCAGTACAATTCACGTGGTGTGAATAAAGGACTTGGCGTCGAACACCACGCAAAATCTTCTGGTCGAAGGTCATTGATGTATACCTGTCGCCGGAAGTGAGAAACTTGCCATTGAGGCATGCAAGCTTCAAAGTACTGAGGGGGGTGTTCCTAGATCTACTTCTTGGATAATGAGCTGAAGTCGACAAGAAGCGATCCGTCAAAGGAGGGCCTTAATGAATCCCACATCAGTGACACGGAATGGAGCTAATGATTTTAGTGGAGGTGAAAACAATCTGTGAAATATGATTCAGGGTGGCGATCATGGGTGGATGAAGGATAATGTATGGCAGTGGATGGGACATGGTTGACTCTTTCTGAACAACATCTCTTGAACATATAACGACACTGATGCGATGGATCGGTAGCATTACCCCAAATGTGGATGGTTTGGCGAAGACCATGGTGATGAGACCGGTGAATGAAACAACCCAACCCGATGTGATACGGAGGAAAAGTGTCATGTTCAAGAGCGACTTTCTACCATTAAAGCTTTTAGGTTCTCCCAATTTTTCCCTAGTCATTTCTGACCAGTACCTCTTTATTTTTGTCAAGCTTGAGGAGGATAACATATGCTTGTTCTATAACCTGCCCTTCAGGCAAGCCCATCGCTATGTTTTAACGAGCCTAGCGATAGGGAAACTCGTTCTCGTCTAAAGACAAGTTTGTCACTATTTAATCATTTTAACGAATCTAACGACAAGGAAAACTCGGTCCTTTTCATTTTTAGAGAGTCTGAAAAGGTACAGAAAGTTAACTCCAAAATTCCTTTTTCGTCATCTAATCCCTTAAGTTCGAAAAAGTATAAAACAATACAGAAGGGATGAGTTTTCGATAACTTTAACGAGCCGAATAAAACAAGCGCTCGACCTTTTTGTGTAATAATCCCTCAGGTCCAAAAAGATTAAAATCTAGAGGAGGGATAGCTCTTCCGGTCACTTTAACGAGCTGGAAGGCCAAAACTCGGCAAACTTTTCATATTTTACGAGTCAGATGAAAAGAGCTCAAAGAAGACTCCTCTTTTGAGGAACGAGTGATAAACAGGGATAGCAGCAGATTCCAGGTACAGGTTGGAATTTTCCAATCACGGCAGTGTCACAAGGATGGCTAAGTGAAATCACTCTTCGCAGCTGTTCCTCAAAATAGGTGAACAATCATATGGAGGTGAACGATTGGCCAAATGGAATGGAGGTGGCAGGTGCAAACACGACCAAGGCTTTTTATGGCTAATAAATTTACAATCACAGAGATTATTTACCGGGGTATGTCCATTTTTTAATGAGCTTGAATGCTCAATCTTATGTTTATTTTTTAACGAGCATGAACTATGTACTAAAACTCCTCGGATCTCGCTTTTCTATTTTTTAACGAGCATAAATTCCGCGGTAAAACTGCTCGAATCTTGCGTTTATTTTTTAACGAGCATGAACTATATGCTAAAACTGCTCGATGATAAGTTTGCATGCCCCCAGCATAATAACGCAAATCGAGGTGCATGCCCTCCAAGCTTCATTGCATTCAACTCGGTGGTTGGAATGAAGGTTTACCTTTGAGATTTGGAAAGGGGGTTTGTTTCATTTTTTAATGAGGTTGACACAGTAAAAGAACTATCCTCATGACTCCTTGTTTCATTTTTTAACGAGGTTGACACGAGATAAGAACCGTCCTCAGAGTCCAAATCCATTAGATATAGAAGGTTTCGTATTCCACTGTGGCCATTTCCGCCAGATTACTCGGAGGCGGTAGGGCAAAAGTACCCATTAAGGCAGGGTCTTTTAGGAGACCTACTCCGATATTTTGGAGCGAATAATTGCTTCCATGGATCTTTGGAATGCTTTCCGTAACTTGTGAACTGTTGGGGAGAAAATTTTGTTGGTCGACGATTGTAATTCCTCCTTGGAAGGGAAATGCAATTTTCCTGAAGTAGGTTGACACAACCGCGGCCATGGCATAGATCCAGGGCCTTCCCAGTAGGATGTTGTAATCGAGGTTTCCATCAATTACTTCAACATCAATTCCTACTGTTTTGCCCCCCAGTTCAACTTGCAAGTTACTTAAAATCCCGTATGGAGTGTATGATCGTCCATCAAATGTTTTTAACGTCGTTGACGATTTCGACAAGGGTGGTGAGCCTAAATCTTTCCAACAACTCATCGACATAAGACATGTAGATGCCCCCTCATCAATAATTGTTCGATGAACAGTTTTGTTGAGGGCTTTCACTTGAATAAGGAAAGCTAGTAGAGCTGGTAACTGAGGGTCATATCCTTTATGATCAAAGGCGACAAGATTGGAATCCATTGGGTCAATTCCACCTATTGCTGATAATAAAGCTTGTTCTTGGGAGAAGCAATTTTGCGGTACCTCAAGTGTCGACATAACGGACGACGATTGGGCCAGGTCCTCTATCTGTGCTATTTTCGCACAAGGATTAAATGTCGATTTGTGTACTGCTCCCTTTTGCGACTTTATTATTGGCTCAGGGATGATGGGTGGCACAACTTCGGTCAAAGTTGTTGTCGAACTACTAGGTTATTCATTAGCCTTGTTGTTCGACAGCTTTGGATTCCTGTAATCCTTATTCCTCATCAAAGCATTATTTTGCTGCTTTGAGGTAGACAACATAAGCACTTGGGATCGGGAAGCATTTTGATTAGCAACCAGATTTTGACCTGGATTAGGAAACGGATCAGTCAATACTGCTGGGGTTTTTGAACTCTTAAAGAGTTTCTTAACTTCAGCTATATGTGGACAATCTTTCGTCCAATGATCCTCATCGCATATATGACACCCTGCAGGGGGTTTCCTTTTTCTCCCTTTCTTTTTCTTCTTGCCCCCTGGTTGCTTCAGTTGTTTGCCCTTGTCGGTCGACATGGCATTTACTTCTGAGGCAAGAAGTTCTTCATTTGCATTTTGACTATAAATTTTGTGCTTGCCAATCACGCCATCGCCGACGTGAGAGTCATTGTTTGATTTAGGAGGAGGAGGAATTGAGAATTCCGGTCTAGGGGCGTCAGGTATTTTGTCGTAGAGCATGCCGGACTGAGTATAGACCAAGTCCAGATATTGCGCACGAGCGATAACCTGCTCTTCCGTTACGACCCCCCCCTTTGCCACATCTTCCGTGATGGCAGGAAGTAATGACTTGATAAACCATTCAGCTAGTAGCTGATCGGGAATGTACGTTTTTACCATCCTACGACGACGTCGCCACTCATGTATATGATCAGATATGTGGGTGGCAGTCGTCTGTTTGAAGTTGGTAAGGAGTTCTGTTCCCGTTTCATACCTTATCGATAATTGAAAATGGGTTAAAAAGGTTGTGGCTAAGGTACTGAAGTTGTCGAACGAAGCTCTAGGCAATTCAATGTACCATTTTGCCGCTGGACCCGTTAACGTCCTCTGAAAGAGGCGAAGTCTTATCGAATCATCATTCAGAGTGTTCGATGAACACCATAGATGGAATGTCATCACATGATTCGACGGATCTTCACCCGGATTTCCATTAAATTTAGGAATATCTGACGGAAGTTTATGCGGAATCGCTGGCCACCAAGGGGCATAAGCAATTGGATCATTCATCAGCCGGTTTAGATCTGGTAATTCTAGAGTTGCTACAAAGGGCAATTGTTGGTTCAGGTTAGGCGAAGCATATCCAGGATAAGATGGTATCGCCTGAGCAATGGGTCTTTGCAGACCAGCATAATACTGGCAACTTTGACAAGGTTGATGGGCATAACCATTATAGCATGGTTGCCCATTACTTACAAAGACTTGTTGCTCAGGTCCTTGATATGATTGTTGGAATGGCGGTTGTTGAGATTGAACCAGCTCTGGTTGTTGGACCATTTGTTGTTGACCAATACTGGATGATTGACCAAGATGAGGAGTCACAGTACTTGTTTGAGCCTGAGTCACTCCAGATAAGGAGGCACTACCCTGAGATTGTGATTGAGTTGTTGAGACAAGAGGCTATTGTATTGCAACCTGAGAAACTTGGGGTTGACATACAACAGGTAGCGCTTGTACTAGCGACGCATTCACCATAGCAGGTGCAGTGGGAATATCCGACACAGGGTGCACTGGTTGCATCGAATATACAACCCCTGGTTGTCGAGGCAGCATTGGTACCCAACCGCTGGATGTAATTCCAGTTTGACCTGAACTTTCTTGTAAACTCCCATATGGTTGTTCTGTAGGAGGGAAATATGAAAGAGCATACTGCCCTCCATACGGTGGAAATCCAGTACTTAAAGGGTAAATTGGTCTTTGAAGACACATTGGATCAATTTGTTGAGTTTCAACATAAAAAATACCAGATGATAATCCGGATGAAGAAATAGGAACTAACCATGTCGTCGTCCCTGATGGGACTCCGGCTTGTTGTTGAGGACAATTTGCCGGGACAGATGGTATACCAGCGAACATCGTTGGAGTAGCGGCAGGAGGCTCTGCCGCTGTTGTGTCGGACGACACAGTCCTAGACGTCGACGGTTGTTCAGACATATTGAGTCTATCCAATAGATCGCCTAGCGATTCTACCGGAACTTCACTGGTGATAGACTAACTTCGAAGATCAACGAGGGAAAGGTGATGATTATTCCGTTTAAAATAAATTTTATAACGACGCTTTAGACACAACTTGCTTTTTCACTTTTTAAGAGTCGAGAAAAAGCTAAAGGTGACTCTAGTCTCCTTCGATGTTTTAACGAGCCCGAAGTGACAAATGCTCGGATGGACTTTTTCAGTTATAGAGTTTGAAAAAGGCCAAAATAAACTACTCTGGAGTTCTAGGCAGAGGGTGTGCCAAACCTTTCGCAAAACCACAGAATACGTTTTACGGTACGAGTGGTCGATCTTCGTGAATGCTGTGTTCACTGCATTGCGATCAGTAGGGCGGCCGACACGGCTTCCTATGGATAAAGGCTTTGTTCCTATAGGGGTCTCCCAATATATATGTGACGATACGTGGGAGCACAAGTCCGTATTGATACTTATCGCTTCACCGTGGAGGAATCACCCAACCACTCAACGCTAAGATATCACGTTTAACGACGCTGGAACACGTCTCTAGCTTAGACCTCTATGTGTTTGCGTTATGTTTCAATGCGTTGTTATGTAAATTCAATTTATTTTAAGGTTGATCTTGTTTAGCAGTTTGCCTTTATGGATCACCACGAGATGTATAGTAACACTCCTAAATGCAGTCTAAGATGATAAGCAAGCTTTTCAATCTTTCAACTTTGAAAATCTTAACTACTGAGGGAAAAGAAAGACATCATCTTTTCGCACAAATCATAGAGCACACACTAATGCACTTTTCCCTAAATCAACATACAAGCTGTCAAAATGCACATGCACAATGCAGGTATTTCTTTTCTCTTTCTTAATGTTGGTGTAATACAAAAAAGAAAGTTGTTGCATAACTTTGAATTCAATTTCAAGTGAAAGCAAACAAGCTTGTCCAAAATCAAAAGACACCTTAAGATTTACTTGTTTCGACACTAGAAATATATAAATTCAAACCATATGACGAAAGAAAAAGCTCAATCAGCTATGAACAACAAATAAACTAACTCTTATGATCAAAACGACACTTATCACAGGTCTAGATCTAAGAGGCCACAGCAAGACTAGTTCACTTTCGTTACGGGAAACTGTAATTGATATAAGAAATACACAAAGAACAAATACAGTTTCTTTATACAACCGAGGCGGAATAGTGGCAAGGCAAGTTGGTTTCAGATAGGTACATTGACTGATAACAGGCTGCAAAAACAAGGATGAAAACAGGGCAATAAACAGCAGGGAACTCCAGTAGCACAAGGCAAAACTGGTTCAACGCAGGTGGTACACTGTCAGTTTGACATTCAGCGCAGGTAGCCCCTTCGGGAACTGCGCTGAAATGCAGACTGCCTTCACAGTTCCTGCACTGAAGAGACAAACTTTCGTTTTTCTCAGTTTCCGGGTCACAGATTGCTCAAAAATTCACAGTTTTTGGCCAAATCAGAAGCTATCAATCAAGTACACACTAAGGGATGAAAAGGAGGATGAAAAGCTATCACTAAGAGCTATTTAGAGTCCTTGTGGATCAGCTCTTCAAATCATAAACTTGCCCAGAAACTGAGCTAGAGTAGCTGCCCTCTACTTTGCATTTGAAAGATCCAAATGCAGTTCGATTCGGTACTCCCTGTGTTTATGAAATGAATAGCAAAAACACAAACAACCAACAAGATACGGTCCCCAGCGGAGTCACCAATTTGTTTTTGGGAAAAGTATCCAATACGAAATGACCCTATCCCACTCTAAGGGTGATAGTACCTCAGCAACAATCAAAGCAAAGCTATTTGAGATTACTTCTTTATGAGATGTAAGAGAGGGGAGAAAGAGATCCACTAACCATTGTCTTCTGCTAATGATTGATCCAATCTTCTCTCTTTGCTGCTTGCTCCCAGCTCCTTGCTCTTTCACTGGCCCAGCTACAACAAGATCCTGCAAAATGGCAAGAGAGGGAAACTACAAGAAGCATACATTCATAATTGATTCAAGGATTAGAATAAATCAAATACACAAGTATAGCAATACACCATTGAGACACATGCATATAGAAGAACCTCAAATGCTTTATTAATGGAAGAAGTAAAGTTCAGGAAGTAATACAACCATAAAAGGTCCAATCCAGCATCACCTCCCAGCAGAAAGAAATCTCCTCTTCACCTCCTTCAAGAAAATCACCCAATAGTTCTATACTCAAACCAACAGCACTTCCTTACTTTCACAAGATTCCAGCCTCCATAGACCTCATGAGAGAGCTCTATATATAGGAGTTTTGGAGAAAGGATGAGTCAGCTTGTAGCTGGCATGAAACTGACTAGTGTCCTCTCCCACTTCAGTTATTCTTCAGTTCTTGAGTCCACTTGGAGGTTCTTGCTTCCACTTGGAGATCTAGACCCTCTTACTCATCACCAGTCGAATTCCCTGATCCAAGTGTCATTTTGGAAGCTTCCTGGGCATTGACACCTTGAGGAATGACTGTGCCAATTGGCCAAACTCGCCCAGCGCAGGTAGCCTTCTTTGCAGTTGACATTCAGCGCAGGTACACAGTGGAGCAGTTGACATTCAGCGCAGATGCTCAGTGGAGCAGTTGACATGATCCAAAATTAGCTTGTTTTTGAGTGTTTTCAGGTGGAGAACTGATATTCAGTGCTGTGGTTTGCTGACCTTGTTCCTCTAGGGGTAGGAACAACATGTTTAGGGACTTTGGATCCCTTAGATTATTGACATTTCATGCTTCATGTTGTAAGGCACAAAAATGTCTATAACAATGATGCAGGAAAAGAACAGAAGAATTCTACTTCCATCAAAAGCGACAACCAGAGCACCATTAAATTGGCACACAATCCAGTGTTCCATAAAAACACCAAACATATAGACACTCAGCTCCATTTTATCAAAGAGAAAGTACAGTCAAAAGAAATTGTTATTGAATATTGTAAAACTTGTGACAATATGGCTGATATTTTTATAAAGCCTCTTGCACGAGTGAAATTTGAATTGTTTAGAGGGATGTTAGGAGTTCAGGAGAATCCTTTCTCCATTAAGGGGAGGAGTCGAAAATAATTAATATTATTTTGTATTAATGGAGAAATGGTTACATAGTTGTAACGTATCTCCTTAGTTTAGGATTTGTTCCTAGAGTTTAGGAGTGTGGTTGCAACTTCCTGATGTCCAGAGTTGTATTTAATGATGTAATCTTTTCATTGATTGTAATAGAATGTACAAGAGTGATCTCTCTGTTTTGTGAGTGTAGTCTCCAGGTGCAGGCCACACCTGTGAGCTACATCTCCTTCTTTTCAATTCTATTCAAATTTTGTCTCTGAATGCAGTAGATCTAACGATTCAGAAACAGAAAGACATAAATGCAACAGTTCAGAAAATAGAAGCCAAGAAATCAACTTTTGCAATAGTAATTTTAGTAGATCCAACCATTGCATATCTGGTGTAAAGTATATTGAGTCTGATTTCAAGATACAGAGCCATTTATTTATGCATGGAGTCTGGTTTACATTATTAGATTTGTTGGAATATTGTAGAAATGTGATGTCCAGATAGAATTGATGAGTTCTATTCTTGTAGTTAGTGTTGAGTCTATATGTCATGAGTTGTGTCTTTTTAGTCTGTGTAAGTTAGTTGTATCTGAGTCATAGACTATACCTTCCATGTTGTTATGTTGATTGAGTCTAGTGATCCCATCATTATATAATGGAACACATTGTGATGTATGTGTATGAAGTCAGGTCTATTTTTAAATACATGTATATGTGTATGTGTATGTATATGTTGTATTTTAGGCTTGAATTAATAATATGTTCCATTGTATTAACTCTGTGTTTTCTAATATGGTATGAGGGCAAAAGGGGTGATCTAGTGAGTTTCAGATCTAAGAGCCAGGAGGCCAAGATCTCTGTTGTAAGGCTGTTTGGTGAATTTATGAGTGGATCTGCGTGTTTTCTATTGGTGGCCGAAGGTGTGGATGTTGTGAGTGTTTGGGCATGAGACTAGTTTAATGAGAGTGTCACCAGATTGCATTGGGTGCGTGGATCTTGATCTAAGATCCTTTTACTTGGTACAGAGGATTTTCTGAGGGAAGTTTGTGTTGCAAAAGAATTTTTTGTGTGACTCGTGCAGTGCTTGGACCTACCCGTGATTCTTGCAAATTTGGGTGTAGCTGTTGCGATTAGGATGTGATCGCTGGTTGTAGAGACATGCATGTGGTTGTTGGAGCCATTTCCCACAATGTAAGAAAGCTAGTGGATGCATGGATTTGTGGACGCAACCGAAGCGTGGTGGTGCCTTGGTGCCTATTCGTGGTTTTTTTGGATCTGCGGAATAGATAGCCATCGTTCAATCGTTCTCTGTGTGAGGGCATTTTGCAGCCGGCGTTTTGCAGTCATGCCATTTCCATGTGAATCGGATTGGATCGCATAGATTTGCCTTAGATCAGAAGCCCTGGATTGTAAGCCTTGGATCCGAAAGACGCCTGTAAAGCTTGTTCGCTCCCCCTCCAGAATTTGTGACCCCTCCAGACGTTAGATTGCTGAGCAGAAGAAGTGTAGAGCGATAAGGAACAGAACTGGGACGACTGCTGTGTTGCGAGATGCGGAAAGTTGTCGTCGTTGAAATTGTGAGGTAAACCACTATCATCATATTGTAATATTTTTGTTATGTCTAAGATCCACTGGATAAATCGATGGCCATTTCCAACCATTTTTTCGGTACACACGCGAGCTACAGGTTTGGTGGTAAAGGTGGAAGTTATTACTTCTGGGCTTTGGGAGCAAAAGTTGCAGGTTGACGTCCAAAGGAGTGTTGAAGCCGTGTTGTGCTGAGTGATAGAGTCATCCTCTTTGACAAAATTATTTTGTGGATTTTTGACATGAGCCAACACCACTTGTCGTTGATTTGGAAGGTCACTTAAGGTTTTGTTTCTAAAGTTAGGATTATTTTCTTCATCTTTTTGGAATAATCCAATTCAATGGAATATGGAGATAGAGATATTATTATATTATTTTTAAAGGGTATGTTTTTAAAGAAGATTTTGGAGAATTTTTTTTGAGAAGGTGGATTTATTTTAAAAGAAGGTTTTATATATGCTAGCTTCCTAATAGAGATAAAGATGATGTTTTTTGGTAGCATTTTTTTTTATGGTGCCTTAAAATTTGCACGAAAATTATTTGGATGTTTAGATATTTGGTGTTTGCATATAGGATTATTTGGAAATCTATAATTTGTATAATTTGTATTTATTTGAGGTTTGCTTTAATGATAAGATAAAGTGGTGTATTAGAAATATGTATTTAAGTTGTTATAAGAAAAGGAAAAGAGAAGGAAATCATGGGTCACCAAAGGAGAATTAAACAGTTCCAAAGAGAATTGAATCAATTGAGGCAAAAGAATTATAGGGAAGAAGTTACAGAAAAATTTGGAATGTTTTCAGTAGAAGAACCTATACATGAGGATCAAAATGTAGGATTAGGCCAAATCAATGAAAAATTTGAAGAAACTGATGCAATATTGAAACGATTAATACCAGTTTTGTTAACTTTCTCAGGTAAAAATTTTGAGCTCTAAGCAATTAAAATGGAGGATCTGCTTGGTTCTGTAGATTTATGGGAATTTTTTCAAGAAACTTCTATAAATTCTCAAGATAAGAGTAGAGGTAGCATTGTTTCTTATTATATCAGAACTGGACGATAATATATTGTCTAGTATTTTTCATGATTATGGTGAAATACATAATGCAAAAATATTTTGGGATATTCTTGAAATGAAGTACAATATCAAATGGGGTGAGAAAGCTTACAAAGATGAAGATAGAGCTTTAATAGCAGATCTACAAAAAAATTATGAGATTGCTCATAAAAAAGTTTTGGAGGACTTACCAGCAGCGGATGAGTTGAAGAAAGTGAATAGCCTCTTTGAAGTAGAAGTGGTGAATTCAACAATGATGGTTACTAATGTTAAAGAGAAATTTGAAAAATTTGATGATGGTTGTTTATTTTATGAAAATGAATTTGCAGGTTATGTTTGAGAATAATTTGATTGATAAACTATTGTTTGATGTTGATAAAGTGGAATAATATGAAGAGGAAATTGTAGCTGCAATTAAAGGCCCAAGAAATTTTGAATATGCCAAGATAAAGTTTATTGAAGAATGAGTTGAGAAGCCTTTTGAACAAATTGATGCAAGTCTCAAAGAAGCAGCTGGAATAATGAAGGCTCTTGAAAATGATCACAATGGTAAATCAATGAATGATTCATATGATATGGAACTGGAACGAGTGGTGGACACATTTGAAGAATTTCTTGGTATTTTAATATATTGGAGCCCAGAGGAAATAAAACATTATTATGGATTGATGAGGCAACAACCAAGTAAATAGGAAACTAGTGATGATGAAAATGAATTTGCTGAGAAAGGAGTTGAGATGGATTGGTATCATCCTAGTTGGAATAAGAAGCAATATCGATACTTCATGATCTAGAGTAAGAAGAAGTCTAAACATGTTGAAAGTGTCAGAGTTTGGAGCAACAAATCGAAGAAGAAATTTCATCAAAATGTTGATGCAAAGAAAGTTAAAATGAAGTCATATTTGTAAGCCTAGCTGAGACTGAGACCAATAGGCATTTTTATGCATTGTTCAAAATTCATTTCTCCATTAAGGGGGGGATGTTGGAATAATGTAGAAATGAGATGTCTAGATAGAGTTGATGAGTTGTATTCTCGTAGTCAGTGTTGAGTCTTTATGTCATGAGTTGTGTCTTCGTAGTCTGTGTAGGTGGATGTATCTGAGTCATAGACTCTACCTTCCATGTTGTTATGTTGATTTAGTCTCTAGTTTACATTATTGGATTTGAATGAATTCAAATAGAAAGAAGTATGCATGTTCAGTGCAGTATTTAAAACTACTTTGCAGAGTGGTTATTGGTCGTCCTTCATTGTACTTATCCTATTCATTGTGTTAAGTGAATGGAGGCTAAGTCTCCTTCCACAATGTCTGGTGCTTTTAATTGATAATATGTATAAAAAAATTAGGGTCATTTGCAACAATGATCATGTATTGCATGAAATTCGCAACAATCTTTTTAGTTTTTATTATGTTTTTTTTAAGTTTTTTGTTTTTTGTTTTTTTTTGTTTTTAAATTCTTGTATATTTTTTTTAATTTGTAAGGGTTGATTTAGAAGAAATAAATATTGATTTCTTGTTGTCACATATGGTATTATTTATTTAGTTTTTCCATAGTTTAACCTTATCTTATGCATAGTTTTAACTTTGGGAATTCATTTTTTGTTATTTATTATTATTATTTAAACTTATCTTTGGAAATTCATTTTATTTATTTATTATTATTATTTAAATTGAACTATTTGTAAGGTGATTGGTTGAAGTCTTATTATGGACTGTTTAGTAACTTCCATTTTGATTACTTATTGTTTTCTTTTATTTAACCTTTTGATTTTATTTTTTTCCCTTTTCTATTATTTCTATTTTCATGAATTATAGTTTTTCTCCATATTTTCAATTTAAGATGACAAATTTTAAAGTGGAAAAAGTAAGTAAAAAAACCTTTTCATATATATATATATATATATATATATATATATATATATATATATATATATATATATAGATATTCAATTCTAATTACATTAATCATAATTTCTTTAATTATTATGATAATTAGTTATTAGTTTTTAGAATCTTGAGAGCATTTCTTTTTTAAAAAATATTTATTGATGTATAGTTACTAATTTTTAAGATATGGTGAGCATTTTTTTTCTAATTTTGTTAAATTTATTTTATTTCACGTAGTTTTTATCATTTATGCCTCCAAGTATATGAATAATTCAAGAAATCGATCTTATAATAAGGAATTGAATTCAAGAAATTACTTTTTGAATTCAAAAATTCAAGAAGTGTTTTTCTTTAATCTGTTTGTGATTAATGTATCTTGTTCTAGTAGGTCAAAAGATTTGAAACTCCCACCAAGTATTATGAGGATCCCATTTTGAAGTTCCATATTCTGCTTCAAGTTGCTCGACATTTATTGGGAGATTAGCCTTCATTTTCTCATCTATTTCAATTGCTTTGTTAAAGTTGTTTTATCTTCTTTCCTCTAACTAAACATAGAACATTGGTCTCAGTTACCATGCAGAAAGTTATTGTGTGAATTGTGTTAAAGTAGTTTAATCTACTGCAACTTTATTCATTTTATTGAAAGTGACAGTGTCAAATTCATCCATTTTAATACTAAATCACAAATCATACACAAAAGTATAATATTTATAAAATATTTGAAAAGGGCTAATGATATATTTTATGTATTTTAATAATTAGTTTTTTTTAATGTTTTTATTTATATTTTATTTTCACGATATAAAATATTTTAAGAACTAAGTATTTTGATTAGAAACTAAGTGTTTTGATATTCATCTATAGTTACTAGTGATTTAATTTATATAATTGTGCTAGTCATCATTTAGTTGCTAAATTAATAGTAAAACCATTTTTATCACAAATTATTCATAAATATTAATTAATTTGTTTTTACAATTTAATTTAAAAATTAATTAAATACTAAATCACAAATTATTAATCATCCCAACTCCATTTTTCTCAGCAAAAGAAAGAAGTCTTGTTTAAAATGGGACGTCATTTGAGAGATATCATTTTTTGTTCCATATTCCCATGTCTTCACCGCCACAAACACAATTGCAATCAACTCTATATCAATCATGTACAATTCCCATGAATTTTGTAGGAGACAATTGGTTGTGCAAAACAAGTTTCTTGGAATTTACATCTCATTGACTTGAAACTAAGTTTCTCTATATCAATTTGAACCAAACACTGCCAAAGAAATAAAGTTATAAAGCTTCATTACAACTAATGAGGTAGGGCGCTCACCAAAAAACAACATTTTAGCACAACATTTTCACTTTTATTTCTATTTTTTTAATGAAATCTTTTACTGATCATCTCACTTTTGTTAATAGGGCATACTCTAATTAGCTATATTTAAACTAAGCGACAGGTACTAGCTACTACGTAGCACTTGTTTTATACATAAGATGTTTTATTACTTACAAAATTTTTTGATACATAATACTATTCATTTATAAAATGTTATTATTATTTTAAATAAGTTTAAGTCTACGGTTTATATCAACCACATTTATTAACATAATTGTACTAATAAATCAATATTTCAATATCTTACTAACTTTATCTAATTTATAAACAGAATTATTGAAGATAATAGAAATAGTGTTACTTTACCCATTTTCAAAATACCACCGCCTACAAAACCAAAATATTCGGCATTATAATAACAAACCTCAATACTCATGGAATTCTCATCCAGAATTTTCATAACCATAACTGTTACAACTAACGTGTTCACATGTCATGCATTGAACTGTTGCAGTGTCGATAGGTTGGAGCCGTCGGAGTTAACGTAATTGTTTGTGATTTATAAAATTGCAATCACATGGGGGAGGGTTGGCTTGTGGGTTGGCCCTCCCCTAACCACCAACCCCATAACCATTACACTTTAAATTGTTAAGGATAACTGATATGGTAAGAATCATGGTGTAGAGGAGTTGGTAAAGTTGCGTGGACGGTGTGTTGGAGGTCGCGGGTTCGACCCCGACCTCCACCATAATATTTTTCTCCACTCTGTAGACTACCAAGGCCTTTGGGAGGTGCCATGTGGCGGCCTCCGGGCTTGCCATGTGGAATTCTTCCTTTGGTCCTTAAATAAACCAATCATATTTCACCAACACACCATTCTACAACCCAATCAAACAATGCCACTTGTCCTCCTAGGATTCATCATTGACCACCATTGACCATGCCTAGTCACCTGCCATGTCAATAGTACAGGCTACTAACAGTGCAACGACTGGGCATTTTTTTTGAAAATTTCGCCTATTTAGCAAAGCCATCAAAGCATAATAACTTTCTCATACGAACTCGGTTTTCAATGAAACGAGTTGTGTTAGGATCATTTTTATGAGACATGCAGGCTGTTCAGGTTTCAAGCCATTTTGAGAAATTTGATTTTTGAGCTAAATATTGATCACCTGATCATTCCTCCCCACTAGAAGCCTTTTGGACCCCAAAAGATACTATCAATTTTTCATAATGTGAAGGTACAACTCCCTCACATTCTCGGTCTTCAACCATTTATCTTGAGAAGGCTTTTGTCCCTTGAGTCCCACTCTAAGATATTCGACATCCCTTCTCTTCGAAGTTCTGATTATTTTTTCAAGTATGAGACCTTGTTGAAGTTCATCTAGATATTCTGGAGAGAAATAATTTATTGATGGCAACTGAACATGCTCTCCTTGATCATCAATCAAGGTAGGCTCAAATAATCTCAAATTCTCAACATTAACAACAAAGTATATTTGCATATAAGGAGGCAAATCAAGCTTAAATGCATTGTTACCAATCTTTTCCAGAATTTTAAAATGACCATAATGGATTGGTTTAAGCTTTTTACCTTCTCCTTGAAGTCTCTCTTTGCTAATATATTACCAAACTTCGTCGCCAACTTGAAATTTATGATCAACACGATGTTTGTCATGCCTTGCCTTGTAGTTGCTTTGACTTTTCTCAAGTTGTTCTTGCACTGTATGATGTACCAACTAAGTTTTCTCTATGAACTTCCTTGCCTTATCAATGTCACTGTGACCATTGATGGCAACATCTTTCTCAAATATGAAGTCTAATGGCAATCTTGGCAAATACACATAACATGCCTCAAATGGCGAAGTATTTGTGGAAGAATGCTTTGCCCTGTTGTATGCATGTTGTAGGTAATGCAACTGTTCATCCCACAATTTGGGATGTTTGCTGCAATCTCCTCTGAGAAGATGAATAAATATTCGATTGAAAACCTCATTTTGTCCCTCTGTTTGTGGATGAAAGGTTGTACTCTTATTCAAGTTTGTGTCCATAATGTCCCACAAATTTGACCAAAAATTCCCAACAAATCGAGAATCTCGATCACTAACAATAGAAGTAGGAAGACCAAAATGAACCCAAATGTTTTGGAAGAAAAGATGAGTTGTTTTTTCAGCCGTAATTTTTTGTTTACATGGTGTTAGTATGCACATCTTGTTGAACCTATCTACAACCACATACAAATAATCATGACCTTTCCTTGACAATGGAAAACCTCCTACAAAATCCATTGAGATACTCTCCCATGGACGTGAAGGTACTGGAAGTGGAGTGTATAAACCAAGTTTCCTATTGTTGCGCTTACTTGTAGCACATAAATAACATCCTCTTATGAAACAAGAAACATTATTCAACATGCGTGGCCAATAAAAATACCTTTAAATCTTCGCTACTATCTTGCCTACACCAAAGTGTCCAGTAATCAATGAAGTGTGCACCTCCGTTATGATATTGTTTCTTTCTCCCTATGGAATACACAAATTTCCCAAGTGATACAACAAACTTCTATGTACATGATAATCCAAATCTTCAATTTGATTTCCTTGACTCAAGTTGGCATATACTTCTTGAAAGTCACTATCATTTGCATATTGTTCTATGTAACTTTCATGCAAAACATAATTATGCTTGAGTATAATAGATGAATTTACAATAGGCCTTAAAAGCATATCAGCTACCTTATTGTAGATTCCCTTTTTATACCTGATAACCAAATGAAATTTTTGCAGAAAACCCATCCATTTGAAATGTTGTGACTGCTACAACTTTGACTGTGATTGTAAATACTACAATGGTTGATGGTCAGTATGGATGATGGTCTCCTTCCCCATCAAATAGTGCTTCCATTTCTTAACACTTTGTACCAATGCATATATTTCTTTGTCATATGTGGGATAATTAGTTATATCTCCATTAAAGATTTTAGAATGAAATGAAATAGCCTTACCATGATGCAATAGAACTACTCCCATGGCATAATCGCTTGCATCCGTTTGAATCTTGAATGGCTGTCTAAGATCCGGAAGTGCCAATACCGGTGTTGAACTTATCTTTTGCTTCAAAGCATCAAATGCTTTCTACTGTACATCTCCCCAATGGAAGACTTTCTTGACACTTGTCAATGCATGTAATGGAGCTGCAATGGAAGAAAAATTAGCAATAAAATTTCTCCAATATTGTGCTGCCCCTAAAAACCTTCTTACCTATGTAACTGTATTGGGCTTGGGCCAATTCAGAATGACTTAAACCTTAGAGGGGTCGATCTTCAGCTCACCTCCTCCAACAATGTGTCCCAAATACACTAAATAAGTCTTGTGAAGTTCACATTTCGACATCTTTAAAAACAAATGTTCTTTTCTCAAGACATCTAGTACTTTGTTTACATACATGACATGTTCATCTCTTGACTGGCTGAATATGAGTATATCATATAAGCAGACAATGAAAAAATCATCTAAAAATAGTCTCAATACATCATTCATTACCCTCATGAAATTAGTTGGAGTATTTGTAAGACCAAAAGGCATAACAAGTCATTCAAACAATCCTTATTTAGTTTTAAATGTAGTTTTCCATGCTCTCCATAATATACATGCAGTACATACTAATGTTCGGAAGTGGAACATCTTGTTGCAACTGAATCTCATGCTGAATTCCCCTCTTCGGAGGTAACCCCTTTGGTTCCTGAAACATCTCACCATGCTTTCTTACCACATCAAACAAGTCAGATTTCAATTTATCATCAAAAACTTCAAAATATTCCAATATCATTCTTTTTCTTGATCACAAGAAGCACAAAATTTTTACTTGCATTGACTAGTGTCTTCATCTACCTTGCATTTACCAAAGAAATGTTTAGCT
Source organism: Pinus tabuliformis (assembly GCA_031772625.1). Lineage (NCBI taxonomy): Eukaryota > Viridiplantae > Streptophyta > Pinopsida > Pinales > Pinaceae > Pinus > Pinus tabuliformis. The sequence continues at coordinate 346,578,804 of CM062816.1, forward strand.
TTTCGTGATGGCCTCTCACTATGTACTCCTCCCCATGCTTGAGCAATATGTATTTGTTGTCATGGCGATAAAACACTACTTTCCTATCATACAAATAAGTACTACCCAAAATGATTCCTGAGATATTAAGTGGAACTACATTTAACTCAACTTCATCAATGAACTTTTCAGTAATGGCAAACTTGAATAAACACTTCCTTGTAACTTATAAGTTTGCATTGTTAATTATCCAACCAAATGGATATGGCTTATGATGAGGTATAGTTTCAAGGTTTAGTTTTTTAACCAAGTCTTTTGAAATCAAGTTTGATTGTGACCCGCTATCAAATAGTGCATCAATCTTTGTATGATTTGAAATAGCTCTTACATGAAACAACTCTATTCTTGACGCTTCATTTAGAGTGTGGATTTGACTATGTGATGAACTAGTTCTTGCAATAGTTTCTTTTCCTTTTGTAACCATGGTTGAGATCTTGGTCTCATCACTAGAGTCTAAACCAAGGTCATGTTGTGTGGTAGCGATTGTCTTTTGTTTTACCTTATTGTTTTGTTTCTTAGGCAGTAATTCGGGATGCAATTTCCAGTAGTGGGCTTCATCATGCCCCTCTTTAGAATGGTATTTGAATGTGATTTTCTCCCCTACTTTATTCACACTTGCATTTTTATTTCCCTTCCATTTTCCACCCTTCTCTTTATCCTTACCCTTGAATGGATTCCTCTTACTACCCTCTTCTTGAATGTTATTTCCTCTAGATTCGAGGTGCGTGGCTTGCACACATACTTCATCTAAATTGTTTGGATTGAACATAAGGATAGTATGTTTCAGATAGGAATTTAAACCCCCAATGATTTCAGTTTTGTATCTTGGGAATTCAAATTCACTCCTAACAACAAAGCCCTTTTCCTAAACTCCTGTGTATAATCTTGGATCGTTTGGCCTTTAATCTACCTAAAATTCTGCCAACTCATAATAGCTTTTTGCATATAGGCTAAAGGATAAAACTATATTTTAATTTTAGAAACAAATTCAACCCAAGTAATGGATCTTACCATGGATTCTCATTTCCTCTTGAGTCTTTGCTTCCCACCAAACTAGTGCAGCTCCTTCTAGCCTCCATGAATCTAACTGGATCTTTATGTCGTCTTCTTGAAGGTTTTGAATTCTACAGTATACCTCCAACTGTCGAATCCAGTTGTCCAACTTTTCTTTATTCACCTCTCCATTGTACATGGGAAGTTCAAATTTTATGTCCAATTTAAGTAATGGAGTCTTTCCTTTTGGGGTTTTTGAATGAGTATGGGAAATTTCAGTGGTGGTAGTGGAAGATGATGTTATGTGAGATGATGAAGATGATGAGGAAGATGATGAGGATGGTGGAGATGGAGGTGGATTTCCACCATTCCCTTTAGAATCCTTCTTCTCATCCTTTTTGTCCTTTAAGCTTCCTTCTCCATGTGGAGATTTAGAACTCTCTCCAACCATTCTAGTGTTCCTCTCTTCATAGAGGACTTTAACCATCTCAGTTAAAGTGAAGAAATATTTCTTGAATTCTTCCTCTTCTGAAGAGGGACCTTCAGGCTCTATTTCTCCAGACATAATGGCTATGGATTCACGCTCAGAAATTGGTATTTCTTGTACTTCTTCAATCTCGGTTGAGGGCAAAAATTGCGGAGTTTCAAGTACAATTGGAATTGGAACTTTAGGTGGTGGAGATTGTGACCTTGTGGCTCTCCTTCTTCTGGGCATTACTTTAGAGTTTCAACCAATAGCTTCCCTTCTCCTTTCTGTAACTTTAACCTTGTAAGCATCACAATTTTGTAATAATTAAAGCCCTAATTGCACAAACTCAAGCAATCAAGCAATTCAACCTTTGCTATGATACCAACTTGATATGTTTTTGTATGATTAGTTTTGTTGTGCTAATAACAATTACATATATCTAAACATGTGCTTTCTTATTTCTTCTTGTGTTGAGGCTTCATTAGTTGTTTGTGTATGTAATCAGGTAAATTTCCTTAAGTTTTAAAATGACATCCAAGACAAAAATAGCTTCAAAAAAAATAATGAACAATAGACATTTAAACATTCAAAGTACAAAAAACCATCAAAGAGACAGTTTAACACAGTGTTTTGATGAAGGAGTTCACCCCTCCTTGGATACATCTCCTTGGTCCAGCTTCCATGGCTTCGGCCTTTGTATTATCTCAATGTGGAAAAATGATATTTTACAAAACTCTATGGTTCTTGAGACCTGTACCAATGTTTTCAAAATGTCCAAATTAACCAAGAACACCTCTTCTTGAGCTCAATTTGGTCAAAAATGGTCTTCTCTGTGACTCAGACAATCTTTTCCTAAAATTTCTCTTCTAATTCTAGAATATCTCCAGTTAGCCCCGCTAAATCTGGAGGCGGGCCTGAATTTGAGTGTATCGCCAAATTCTCCACCAAACTAAACTATAGTTAATTAATTTTAAAACTGGTTAGTTAATATAAATCTTGAAATTAGAGTTAACTGCAACCGTAACATCCGGCGATTATATTGGCATGTTCACATGCAGAGTTAACATCATATTAACTATTGTCGTAATGTTCCATCGTAAGACTGATCATAACATTAACGCATTATGGTGTTCACATGTGACCATTGCAGTGTTTTTTGTGGGTTGGAACCGTCGAGTTTCATAATCGTAACAGTTACAACTATCGCATTCACATGTCATCCATTGAACCGTCGCGATGTAAATAGGTTGGAGCCACCAGAGTTAATGTAATTGTTTGTGGTTTATAACGTTGCGATCTACAGGCTGGCCCTCCCCTAACCACCAACCCCATAACCGTTACACTTTAAATTGTTGTGAAGAACTGATATGGTAAGAACCACGGTGTAGAGGAGTTGGTAAATTCGCGCGGACGGTGTGCCGAAGGTCATGGGTTCGAACCCGACCTCCACCATAATATTTTTCTCCACTGTGTAAACTACCAAGGCCTTTGGGAGGTGCCACGGGGCGACCTCCGGGCTTGCCACATGGCATTCTTCCATTGGTCCTTAAATAAACCAATCACATTGCGACAACACACTATTGTACAACCCAATCAAACAATGTCACTTGTCCTCCTAGGATTCGTCGTTAACCACTGTTGATGATGCCTAGTCACCTGCCACATCAACAATACGGATTGTTGACTATCCAGTGACTATTAAGTCCCTATACTACTAGTGTAACCCCTTATTATTATTAGTACAACCCCCTTATTATATTGTTGTGCCCATGTAGTCCCCATATTGTTATTATTGTTCCCCATAGAGGCCCACTATTGTTATTATTGTGCCCTTACATTATTATTGTTATGTCAGCTCTAATTATATTATGACCCCATAGAATCCTATATATAGAGAGAGGAGGTCTTGTCATTTGTATCATCTAAGAATTGTTCATTTGTGTAATGTAAAGGAGGTTGCCCCCTCGAAGAGGCTTATTTCTAAGGTGTTGATCTATCTTTTCTATCCTTTTGTGAGCTGGTTTCATAACATTTGGTATCAGAATTGTGGATTCTAGGGTTTCGCTGCTCCAAACAGGTCATTGTGGCATTTTCGCTATAACTTTTTTGCTACAAAGTTTCTGAAGCTAAAAAAAACCCATTTGCAAAGAAATCGGTCTGAACCTCGCATCTGAATTTCAGAGCTTTTCTCCTTATATTTTCATAGATATAATCTGAGACATTTAGGATTTCCGAAGGCTCCCGAATTACATCCTAAATAGGTGACCTTGGAAAAATCATCATAACTTTCTCTCTGAGCATCAAATTGAAATTTCGTAACAAGTTTCCAAAAGAGGACGAACTTTAGTTTTCTGTGTATTGGTTTCAGGTCCTAAGGTTGAAATAGTGACACATGGCACTTCGTAAAAGTTCTCTCTACTCAACAACTCTATAATCGGGTCATCGTGGGAGATTTGACATAACGCTTCCTTAAAGAATCCAATCTTGATCAGACTTTTGGGGTTAGAAAGAGGACTTAGAGGGCTACTATAGGACGAAATTTCAAAACTTGGAGATCTGAAATTACAGACTTACAATCGTTTCAAGATCGAGCTCCTAAAATCAAGAAAAAGTGAGATGAGGAATTTTGATGGCAAGGATCCGATAAATTGGATACTACATATGGAGAAATATTTTGATCTACATGGAATACCACTATTACAAAAGGTATGTATTGCATCTAATTATTTAGAACTAGATAATTTTTATGGTATAAAGGGCTTTGTTCTCATAAACCACTTGTTATGTGGTCAATTTTCATTGAGTAAATGGTAGCACATTATGAGGATACAAAGAGAAACACCTTCTTTAGCCTATTGATAAATCTCAAACAAAAGTGTTCAATGGCAGAGAACATTGAGAAATTTCAAAAATTGAATATAAGGCAAAATGATATTCTAGAGAAGCAGAGGATTGATGTCTCCATAGGGACTTTAAAGGATAACATTCAACATGAGGTTCGTCATTAGGAACTTGATTCATTAGAGAGGGCAAGAAAAGTGCAAATCAAAATTATGGCAACAAGGAATTCTACCCCTCACAACTATAAATATGGAAGTGTTGGTTCTCCTATCCTTCCACAACCTACAAGGTTGACACCACAACAATTGGAAGAAAAAATAGCAAAAGGGCTTTGTTACAATTGTGATAAAAAAATACACTAAAGGTCATAAGGGTGCTGAGAAGAAATTATTTTACATAGATTATGAAGAAGAGGAATAAAAGGATCAAGAAACATCAAAAGAAGAGGATATACACCAGGAACCAACCCCAGAGAAAGAAGAAATGAATCCGACCATATCTTATAAATAATTGGCAAGAATTACCACTCCTCAAACTCTCAAGATAGAAGGACACATCAAGAAGTGAAAGATCACATCGAGAAAGAAGAAATGAATATGACCATATCCTGTAATGCATTCGCCGGAATTACCACTCCTCAAACTATCAAGATAGAAGGACATATCAAGAAGAAAAATGTTCAAGAAGTGAAAGATCACATTGAGCATCAAGAAATGAATCTGACCATATCTTGTAACGCATTTGAAGAAATTACCACTCCTCAAACTCTCAAGATAGAAGGACATATCAAGAAGAAAAATATTCAAGCAGTGAAAGATCACATCGAGCATCAACAACAAGTTCTCCAACTTTTAAAGGATAACGCCACTTTGGTGCAGAATTGAATGAAACAATAGACAGATCAACATCACAGTGAAAGAAGCTTTCATGTAGGCGATTGGGTATTTTTACAGCTACATCTCAAGCAAGCAATTTATGAGAAGGAAATGTTGGAAATATTACATGCACTTAAGAAATGGCAACCTTACCGAATGGGAAGACAGTTCAAGGTAAAAATGGATCATGATAGTCTTAAATACTTTTTAGAAAAAAGATTATCTTTAGAAGAACAGAAAAAATGGGTCACAAATATGTTGGGTTATGACTTTGAAATCATCTACAAAAAGGGAAGGAAAATGTTGTTGGAGATGCAGTCTCAAGAAAGGATGAGGATGTGGAATCATTGTTTTGTGCTATTTCTATTATCCAACCAGATTGGATACACGAAGCAAGGGATGAATGGAAAAAGCACGAAGAAGTGTGGCCACTCATTCAAAAGTTGCAGAACATCCCAGTTCAAACAATATTGCCAGAACTTTACAAGGAAGGAAAAATCATATTGGAACCTGGAGCATTCACAGAAAAAAGAACCCGATAGCTACGAAATCGATCAATTTCAGAGTATCTCATCAAGTGGAAGAACTTACCACTGAACATTCCACATGGGAGGACAAGAATTTTGTACAGAAGCGTCAAGAACTACTCAATCATTGAGGACAACACTTTTTGAAGGAGAGGGGCATGTTAGGTCCCTATACTACTAGTGTAACCCCTTATTGTTATTAGTACAACCCCCTTATTATATTGTTGTGCCCATGTAGTCCCCATATTGTTATTATTGTGCCCCATAGAAGCCCACAATTGTAATTCTTGTGCCCTTACATTATTATTGTTATGTCGGCTCTGATTATATTATGACCCCATAGACTCCTATATATAGAAAGGAGGTCTTGTCATTTGTATCATCTAATAATTTTTCATTTATGTAATGTAAAGGAGGTTTCCCCCTTGAAGAGGCTTATTTCTAAGGCGTTGATCTATCTTTTCTATCTTTTTGTGAGTTGGTTTCATAACAGTGACTGGGCATTTTTTTTGCAAATTTCCCCTGTTTAGCAAAGCGATCAGAACACAATAACTTTCTCATACGAACTCGGTTTTCGATGAAATAAGTTGCGTTAGGATCATTTTTTTGAGATGGACGCAGTCATTCAAGTTTCAATCCATTCTGAGAACTTTGATTTTTGAGCTAAATATTGAGCACCTGATCAAAATTATACATATATCAAGAGATAGTTTCCTTGGTGCTACACTAGGCTATTCATAGCCACCCTTTCCCTTTCTATTTGATCCAAAATGGATCTAACATAGATTTCTAAGTCCATGAATTTTCATCACATAGGAAAAATGAAAGTCATTGGATGCTTCTCGAAATAGTCTCATTGCATAGATTTCTTCATTCTGAATCCAATGCAATTTGAATCGACCGGAATGGACTCTGGATGAAGGAGTTATTGTAGAAAGAAGTTGGCCCAATATCCCTCTCGAGAAAGGATAACGACCATGGGCCATGGAACCAGCGATGAGTCGACCACCGATATGTCGAAATGCCGATGGGTCAATTACGATGAGCATTATTAGCTGTCAGATCAAAAGGAATCAACAGTCAAGATGCGATCAGTGATCGCAAATTGAAGAGGCAAGACTACAGGCCATGGGACCAGTGATATGTTGACCGTCGATATCTGATGCGCCGATGGGATGATGCGTCAATATTCGATAGCCGAAGTGCCAATGGGCCAATGTGCCGATAACCGATGAGGCGCCGATCAGAGTGATCGGAGATCAGGAGATCGGAAAATCCCCGATACAAAGGTCCAATGCACATGCACCATGCCAACACGATATGCGATAAAGAGCATGAACCCAATAAGTTTATAAGTGCGATTTCATAAGTTTTGAAATCTGGATTTACGGGATTTCTGTGTATTCTTGTGTAATTGGGTTTTTTGGCCATACACAATGTGATTGAAATATGCGATGGAAAGGTGGACCCGATAGGATTTTTAAGTGCGATTACATATTATTTGAAGTCCCGTTAAATGGCTCATGATGGGTTTTCATCAATTTTCCTCTGTATTGTGTTACGTGTTCGAACGTGGGATTTCTGTAGGAGGAAGGCTGAACAGTTGGGTTTCCTGTGCCCACCGGTTCATTTCAATGGGACACTGGTTCTTTTGCGAAAATGCCTGTTTTTCCGTGATGGAGGAGTGTAACCAAATGGTTACAAATACATAGAGAATAGAACTGAAAGGGATTCGTGCAGAGGCTAATCAAAAACGCAAAAAGCACAGAGAAAGAGGATTCTCGAAGGCTCAGGAAACGTAATGCTCAGAGAAAGCTTGGAGAAGCTTGTGAAGCTCGACTTAGCCACCAAAGGTTGGAAGGAAGAGCTAGAGCACTGACAGAGGCATAGCCACCAGAGGTTGGAGGCAGAACCACAGAGCCAGAGGGCTCAATGGACTTCTACAAGCCATGAAACTGTAATGAAGTCATAATAGCAAAGACATCAAAATGATCAAGCTATTGTTGGTGTCTGATGTGTTCTGAAGACAGAAGAAGGAATTCTAGAGACAGTAAAAGAATTCTTAGGGAGTTGGTGCAAGCCAGGAGCTCAAGATAGCCCAGAGCGCTGATTGAAGGAATCTATTCCAGAGAAGCCTAGATCTGTTTGCAGAGTATGGACAGCCAGTGGGATAATATGGTATTCTAAACCCATAGGTTCATTTGTAAACCATTGGATTTGAGTCAAAGACTTGTAAAATAATTGAATCCATAATCCCAAAGAGCCTAGTCAAGTTGATTAGAGCTCAAGGAGACGTAGCCCAAGATATTAGGGTGAACTCCATATTATATTTTTGTCTTCTGTGGTTTGCTTATTTGCTACATTATTTACTGTTATATGCATTTCATATCAGTTTAAGCAAATGAATATAAGCATTTAACAATTAAAGGAAAAAAAAATACATACACCTATTTCAAGTTCTTTTAATTCTGTATTTATCAATCATAAACATAGATCTGGAAAAATGTTTAAGATTTGGAGTGGGAGAGGTGCTTGTAAGTTTGACAAGAAGCCTTTAGATCCACATTTCAGATCAAGTGGTATCGGAGCCAAAGGTTGATTAACCCCACCTTCAAAGAAGGTGAAATCAAATCAGGTTATATCAGAACAAGTTATACTAGAGCAAGTGGTATCAGATCAAAATGCGTGTTTGACTTGAAAGGTGTTCAAATAGTAGAAAAAATTTAGTTGTTTGATTGTTTGTAAACTGACTGTTGTTTGAGTTTGCAGAGGTGAAGGGAAAGTTGTTGTTAGCTAAGTCTAGGAGAGGGAAAGAAGGAAGAAGGGTTGAAGGCATTCTTCTTATCCCAAAGGACCTCAAAGCAATCCTTGAAGCACAAGAGGTTTGTTGCAAAAGGTTGCTTAATAAGCTCTTTGTTTAACTTGTTTGAAGTTCTTTTGTTCATTTTAATAATGACAACTTCTACAAGTGAGTCCTCAAATTCATCTTTCTTCACAAGAGTCTTTGATGAAGACATGAAGCAAGACTTGTTCACCATGATGGATATGGTGAGAGAAATGTATGAGGATGGAATGAAGATCATCATACTTAGAAAGCAGTTGAATTCCATGAAGGAAGAGAAGCAGTTGCTTTCTGACAAATCGCAGGAAATGGAGAAACAACTTCATATTGAAAATATGAACCTCGAAAGGATGCATGAGTTGGAGACATGGCTCTTTGTTGAAAAGGAAGCCTTAGTCAAGCATCAACTTGAAGAAGAGGTAAACAATTCTTGTTTGTCTTCAAATTCTTCTAAAAATGTTTATGTTGGTTCTTTTGAAAAACATACCAGAGGCATAGGTTCCAAGTTAATGTCCAAGATGGGTTATAAAGGAAAAGGCTTGGGCAAACATGCACAGGGTATAGTTGAGCCAATAATAGTTGAGGGTATTTGGGTCTTGGCTATGGACAAGCTTATGGGGAAAGTTCCAAAGCTGCCATGAAGGCCATTGAAACAGTTCCAAGAAGGAGTTTCATTGCAGGTTTTCTACCTCAAGATTGTGAAGGTTGTATTCTTGGGGAATGCAATAGTGTGAAGCATACTTTGCAGAAAGAAGGTGTATATCAGCGTACACTTGAACCAGAGAGTTATGGAAACTCTGAAACCATTGAAGAGGTTGATTTGTTCCAAAGGGAGCTACTTTTTCATTCAATTCACCTCCACAAGAAGGTAATAAAGGTAAAAAGGAAAGGTATAAATTTGGTTATAATCATATTCCTTTTGATTATGTAAAGCATGATAAATTTCCATATAAGCATGAGAAAATAATTGCATGTTCCTTTTTTGGTTTGGATACCACAGTGTTTCTAGATGTTGGAAGAGAATGGCCACATACAGGAAACTTTTGAAGGAAAGGAAGCAAGAAGCCAAACGTCCATTGGACAAGGCAAATCATGCTGTCAAGAGGATGCACATGTGTTGCACTTACTGCCATAAACAAGGACATATTGCTGCAAAATGCTGACTTTGAATCCAACAATGCTTCCGTGAAATTTGAAGAAGGTGGAAAGAGAGAATGACAGGAATGGAAAGAAAAATTCCATGATTTATGTGTTTTAGGATGATTCACATGTTGATGCTGATGTGTAGACAAAGGAAGGACCTTTGAAATGGATTGGTAAGAAATGGTTAGAATTATTATCCAATTAAGATTGCATGTCTATTGATATGATGCATCTATTTGCATTTCTTTGTTAATGAGATGCAAGTTGCAGGGTTTTACCAAGAAGGTGAATGGAAAAAGTTGAGTAGGAGAATCAGTTTATTAGTGCAAAATTATATTTCATTTCAGCTTCGAAAGTATAGTGTACTTAAGCGAAAGTTGAAATATGAAATACATGCATGAGAATGATATGCATGAACACAGGGATGTTAATGATTTTCTTGTATTTAAACATGTATGTGTGATTAACTTGAAGGGTTGATTACTTTGTTGTAAACATGCATGTAATGTTAATGTTGACTTGGAAAAAGTTGATTTGGTCTCCAAGATGGAGATAATGATGAAGTGTTTCATGTTTGAAAAAGAATCCTAAAGTTCTTTGTCCTCGTGCTTGACTTGAAGGGTCAATTGTCTTAAAGGCATGTTTTATTGGCTTGCTATCTAGTCAATCATTTGTTTGCAGATGTAAAGACATGGAGGTGTTCACAAGATGTGAAATTTGTTTCGTTTGTTGAAGCAGGAGTTTGGACCGTCCAGTTGTTGTCTGTAATTCTGTTGTTGTTAACAGTTGGTGTTGACAGTATGTCAAACAGGTACAAATGAAATTTTTGTGAAGCAGATGTAACTTTACATTGGTTTGAGCCACCTTGGATCAATGATCAAGACAGAGAAGTTCAAACTACCTTCTATGACCTTATTAGCAGGAGTTCTACAGGAAGTCAAGGAGGAAGACAGTTCTTCCCAGGAGGACAAGCACATCTAGGAAGGAAAGTGTTTAAAGGCTTTTGTTCAGAGGAACTATGCAAGGCAAGTGTATGGAGGCTGAAAGAAGAGGGTGTTGTTACTCTCATTTACTGTCCAAATCAGTATATCAGTCTTTTGGAGTCCGAAAGCTTTTTAGTTGGAAGGCATGATCCAAAATGGATCTAACATAGACTTCTAAGTCTATGAATTTTCCTCACATAGGAAAAATGAAAGTCATTTGATGCTTCTGGAAATAGTCTCATTGCATAGATTTACTCATTCTGAATCCAACACAATTTGAATGGAACAGAACGGACTCTGGATGAAGGAGTTATTGCAGAAAGAAGTTGGCCCAATGTCCCTTTAAAAGGAGGCATTTTCTTGTTAAATTGGTCTTTAAGGGAAAATATGTTTTAACGTAAGTTCCTTAAAGAAATTGTGCTTTATCGCATCGCTCAAATCAATGGGAAAAGGACCAAGACCTATGGCATTGATACTTGCCGATATGCGATGGCGCCGATCAAGCGATAGTGCCGATTGGTGATCAGGGATCGCTGATCGGGAAAGGATAAGAACCATGGGCCATGGAACCAGCAATAAGCCAACCGCTGATATGCTGAAATTCTGATGGGTCGATTGCGATGAGCATTGTTAGTCATTGGATCAAAAGGAATCAATGGTCGAGATGCGATTGGTGATCGTAAATCGGAGAGGCAAGACTACAGGCCATGGGACCAATGATATGTCAACCGTCGATAGCTGATGTGCCGATGGGACGATGTGCCAATAGCCGATAGCCAAAGTGCTAATGGGCTGATGCACCGATAACCGATGAGGCGCTAATCGGAGTGATCAGAGATCGGGAGATCGGTGAATCCCCAATACAAAAGGCCAAGGCACAACTGCCATGCCAATGAGATATGCGATAAAGAGAATGGACCCAATAAGTTTATAAGCGTGATTTCATAAGTTTTGAAATCCAGATTTATGGGATTTTTGTGTATTCCCGTGTAATTGGGTTTTCTATCCATACGCAATGTGATTGCGATATGCGATGGAAAGGTGGACCCGATAGGATTTTTAAGCACAATTATATATTATTTGAAGTTTGGTTAAACGTCTCATGATGGATTTTCATCAGTTTTCCTGTGTATTGCATTATGTGTTCGAACGCGAGATTTCTGTAGGAGGAAGGCCGAATGGTTGGGTTTCCTGTGCCCGCTGGTTCATTTCAATGGGACACTGATTCTTTTGTGAAAACGCATGATTTTCCATTATTGGGGATTGTAACCAGATGGTTACAAATACACAGAGAACAGAATTGACAGGGATTCACGCAGAGGCTGAGAAAAAACATAGAAAGCACGGAGAAAGAGGATTCTCAAAGGCTCAGGCAAAGTAATGCTCAGAGGAAGCTCTAAGAAGCTCGTGAAGCTCAACATAGCCACCAGAGGTTGGAAGCCAAAGCCAAAATGCTGACAGAGGCATAGCCACCTGAGGTTGAAGGCAGAGCCACAGAGCCAGAGGGCTCAATGGACTTCTAGAAGCCATGAAGCTATAATGAAGTCAAAATAGCAAAGAGATCGAAATGATCAAGTTGTTGTTGGTGTTTGATGTGTGCTAAAGACAGAAGAAGTAATTCCAGAGACAGTAAAAGAATTATGAGGGAGTTGGTGCAAGCCAGGAGCTCAAGATAGCCCGGAGCGCTGATTGAAGGAATCTATTCCAGAGAAACCTAGATCTGTCTGCAGAGTATGGACAACCAGTGGGATAAGATGGTATTCTAAACCCATAGGTTCATTTGTAAACCATTGTAGTTGAGTCAAAGACTTGTAAAATAATTGAAGCCATAATCCAAAATAGCCTAGTCGAGTTGATTAGAGCTCAAGGAGACATAGCCCAAGATATTAGGGTGAACTCCATATTATATTGTTGTCTTCTATGGTTTTCTTATTTGTTGCTTTACTTACTGTTATATGCATTTCATATCAGTTTAAGAAAAGGAATATAAGCACTTAACAGTTAAAGGGAAAAAAAAAGACATACACCTACTTCAAGTTCTTTTAATTCCGCATTTATCAATCATAAGCATAGATCTGGGAAAATGTTTAAGCTTTGGAGTGGGAGAGGTGCTTGTTAGTTTGAAAAGAAGCCTTTAGATCCCCATTTCAGATAACTGCTGAACCTATCAAGTTGTTGTCTTACACAATGCATTTTCAATGACAAATGGAGATAAATCCTATGTATCATTCCATCATCTTCAAACCATCATGGACATGTCCCTCAAGCAATTTGTTATCTAGCCCTAAACTTCTAGGTTGTGCTTGATTAGTGTCTCAGACAGTGGTGTAAAGTCACAAGTTAGCAATTGAACTACTAGGTTAGAGATATATGACAATATTCGAATCCCAAAGACCATGGTTTTTAGTATAAAAGATGCCAAAGGTGGTCCTGACTTGCGTTTTGTTCAACAATGAGCATGGTTTGGGTAACATTGTCCTAATGAAACAATTTAGAGAAAAAACTAATAAAGTTTCAAAATTCTAATTTTCCCTAAATTATTCTATTAAAATGTATTTTAACTTCTACTATCATATGATTTTACTATCATGTCATTCAATGACTTCACCTTTTGGCTCTAGAGAAAACCAAAGTTGTCTTTATTGGATAACAACCTCTAATTTCTTTCCCAAAAGCATGAACAAGCTTCCCACTTACTCGGTAATTTATTACAATCATTGTTCACTTGTTTCACATATGGATGTGAGGTATATAGAATTATTCAAATTGTTTTCAAAATCAACACCAAGTTATAAAACCTTCTATGAACAATTACACCGAGAATAAATGGGATTAACATTGGAACCCCAGGGGCCAATATCCATCTTCCTTTGAACCATTCTTGAGCAGGGCATAAGTATAAGTGGCTATATGCCTTGACAGTGTAGCTTTCGGGGAAGTACACAACCCAAATCTCATCCTTAGTGTTAGAAAGTAGTTTGATGATGATGTCACGCCCTAATAATTGGTGCCACAAGCTTCCCTTGCTTCCTTAACTGAGCAATGGTGAGGCAAAAGTATGTAAGATGGAATGGGTCTCACATCATTGTTCATGAACATCTCCTCCTCCACCAGTGGCTTTCTATCATCCATCACAAACTTATCATATTACATCTTACTACATTGACCACTTATGGTAACAACGAGGATAACTTCAAAACTAGGCCCTGCCATATCCATCCTCATTGTTGCATACCTCAACTTCCATCCCTTCTCTCAACTTCATTCCACCTTTTTTCCTCCTCCTCCTCCTCTTGCAAGAGTGTTAGAGTATAAACAATATAAATGTGTAAATAATTTGACAATATATAGTTTTAATTTTTTATAGATCCCAAGCCAATGAGGTTTAAGCCATATTATTTACCAAAATAAAAGTTGTATTTGCAAATAATTACAACTACAACAACATCAATATTATTCACCACATCTGACAATAAATTCTTTATAAATATCTATGTAAAAAAACTACTCACAAATATTTGTTATGTGATATCTCATTATTGTTCATAGAATGAGTTTCTACATAAACAATTTAAGAATTCCATCTTTACTAATTCTATTTGGACATTGAGAATCAAGAAGTGGTTATGGATATCATAAATGTGTATATTAATGGACATATCCCCCAAGAAACTTGGTATATGGCCTTAGATTTCTAGGATGTGCTTGATTGGTGTCTTAGACACTAGTATAAAGTCACCAACTAGCAATTGAACTACCAGGTTAGAGATATTGGACAATATTAGAACCCCAAAGACCATGGTTCTCAGTATCAAAGATGCCAAAGGTGGCCTTGGATTGAATTTTGTTCAGCAATCAAAAAGGTTTGGGTAGCATTGTCCTCATGAAATAATTTAGAGAAATAATTAACAAAGTTACAAAATTATCAAATTTCCTTAAATTTTGCTATTAAAAAGTCCTTAACTTCTGCTAAATTATGATTCTACTATATCATTCAATGAATTTTGACTCTATACAGAACAAAAGTTGTCATTTATGGATAGTGACCTCCGATTTCATTCCAAGAAATGTGAATAAGCTTCCCTCTTTCTTGGTAATTCATTGCAATAATTGTTCACCTATTTCACATAAGCAGATGCACATACTCCTCCACCAATGAATTTCTGTCATCCATCACAAACTTATCATATTACATCTTACAATGCTAAACATATGTGGTAATAGCGAGGATAACTCCCTGGAACCAGGCCCCACGATTTCCATCCTCATTGTTTCATACCTCAACTTTCACCCCTTCCCTCAAATCCATTCTATCACCTTTCCTCTTCCTCCTCCTGTAAGAGTTCCAGAGTATAAATAATATAAATGCATAAATAATTTGATATTACATAGTTTTAATTTTTCTAGATCGCATCATGTCCAATGAGGTTTAATTTTTATTGTTTACTAAAATAAAAGTCATATGAGAAAATAATTTCATCTACAACAACATCAATATTATTCACCATATCTCAAAAAATAATTACTCACAATTATATCCAAATAAAAAATTTAATCACAAATATATGTTGTGAGATATCTCATTATTTTCTATAGAATACTTTTCTGCATAAACTAAAAAACAAGTTTGGACATGGAGAATAAATGGGTTGTTATTGATATCATAAATTTGTATATTAATGGTCATGTACCCCGAGTAGCTTTGTATATGGCCCTAGATTTCTAGGCTATGCTTGATTGGTGTCTCAGACACTGGTGTAATGTTGCCAACTAACAATTGAACTTTCGTGTTAGAGATATTGCACAATATCAGAACCCGAGAGACCATGGTTCTTAGTATCAAAGATGCCAAAGGTGGCCTTGGCTTGCATTTTTTTGAACAATGAGCTTGGTTTGGTAGCACTGTCCTCATGAAATAATTTAGAAAAATATAAACAAAGTTGAAAATTTCTCAATTTTCCTTAAATTTTTCTATTAAAAAATCTTTTAACTTAAGCTAAATTACGATTATAATTTCATATCATTCAATGACTTCAACCTTTTCTCTGGAAGAAAGAAAAACTATCTTTTTGGATAGTAGGCTTTGATTCCATTCCAAAAAACATGAACAAGCTTTCCTCTTTCTCAATAATTCATTGCAATCATTGTTCACTTGTTTCACATAAGCAGATGCACCTCCTCCTCCACCAGTGGTTTTCCATCATCCAACACAAACTTATCATATTGTATCTTACAACACTAACCATTTGTGGTAACAACGAGGATAACTCTCCTCCTCCTTGAGTGCCAGAGTAGAAATAATATAAATGTATAAATAATTTGACAATACATAGTTTTAATTTTTTTAGATCGTAGCATGGCCAATGAGGATTAAGCCATATTATTTACTAAAATAAAAGTCATATGTGCAAATAATTTCATGTGAAACAACATCTATTATCCACCATATATGACAATAATTACTCACAAATATATCAAAGTAAAAAAACTACTCACAAATATATGTTGTGAGATATCTCATTATTGTTTATAGAATATGTTTTTGCATAAACAGTTTACAAATTCCATCTTAACTAAAAAGAATTTGGACATTGAGAATCAATGAGTTGTTATGGATAACTTAAACGTGTATATTAATGGTCAAGTCCCCCAAGCAACTTGGTATCTAGCCCTAGATTGCTAGGATATGCTTGATTGGTGTATCAAACATTGGTGTAAAGTCACCAACTAGCAATTGAACTGTCAGGTTAGAGATATTAGACAATATTAGAACCCCAGAGACCATGGTTCCTAGTATCAAATATACCAAATGTGGCCCTGGCTTGCATTGTGTTCAACAATGAACGTGGTTTAGGTAGCATTGTCTGTAGAAAAACATGTAGATTCACAAGCTGATGTAATCTACTAAAACAAGAGATAAGAATATACTTCTACTCTTTACAACGGAAGCCCATAAACATCGAGAAAACAATAATCGATAAGAGGAAGATAATCAAACACACATAACACAAGAAATATCTAGGGAGAGCCTCAACCTAAAACCCCACTATCTGCTTTGTATTAATCTAGAAATTCAAGATGAAATTACAATGCCTATCCTCACTAGAACAATCCCACTGCTCAACAAATTCAGTCTCCGACTCACAAGAAAGAATTAGCTCAACACTTAGCCAATTTATCTACCCTCCAAGTCCCTATTTCCTTGCACAATTCCTAGGGGTGAATAGCTCAATATAAAGGGAATTCAAGGCCCTTCCAACTACACAATCCATTCTTGTCTCAGTTTCTAATTGCATGAACTATGAGTTAAACTCAAAAAAATCTAGAATAATTAGTACATTGTCCCCGCACTCCAGTCTCAACTGGGTCTTTCTCAAAATTAACATGAATGAGTTTCTGATGGTGGAATCTTCAGTTAACTAGAGTAGCACTAATTAGGTCACTAGTGTCCCAACTGACTATTTACTCACTATTAGTTCCTGAAACTAATTAGAACTAGTTTAACTGGAATTAACTCAATAAACCGAGTTAACTAATTACAACTCATTCATAACTCATCCTGAACTCCTATAAGTTAGGAAGAACATATAAATGTCTTCTAAAAGACTTCCAAATCAATTTTCCTAGATTAATTAAGTTAATTAAACTTAATTAATTATTTTCAAATTGATATGAGAAAATAATTCTATTTTAATTCACAGTTTAATTCAAGGACAAATTAAATTCAAATTTCTTGTTGCCATTTCTCAACACTCCCTCTCAACAAGAAAGGGATTATCCACTACCTCGATCCAGTCTTTGTGAAAATCAAATTTACATCTTGGCAATGCCTTTTTCAAGATGCCAACATCTTTCTCCTCCGTGGGAATGTAATCTAACAACATGATTTGCCTCAATAGACAATCTTTGAGATGATGATACTAGATATCTATATGCTTGGACCGATCATGAAAAACTGGATTTTCAGAGAGTTTGAGACAACTCTGATTATCACAATAAATCATTGTCAGATCCATCTGATGACCAAACAAACCAACCAGGATCTTCCTCATCTAGATAGGCTCACATGCTGCTTGACTTGCAGCCATGTACTCTGTCTTTACCAAACTGAGTGCAACCGATCTTTGTTTCCTGTTGTACTAAGCAACTGCAACTAACCCACTACTAAAGATCCCTCCTGTTGTGCTCTTCCTTTCATATGGACTCCCCGCCCAATCTGCATCGGTGAAGCCTTGAAGCTTAACTCCCTCTTTCCTTCTGTACCATAACCCAAACTAAGTAGTGCCTCTGAGGTGTCTCAATACATGCTTTGTCACCTTCCAATATAGCTTGGTATGCTAACCATCGCTTGGATAAGCTGGTTAAATAGATAACACATATTTGGTCGTGTGTTCATCAAATACATGAGTGAACCCACAAGCTGCCTGTAAACAGTAGTTTCCACTACTTCTCTTGAAGTAGCATCCTCCTTCCTCTAGTTACTAGCTAGAGGAGTCTCCATGGGTTTACTACTCTCCATGCGGAATCTCTTGAGTATCTCATTAGCATACTTGCCTTGAGAAACAAACAACTCCCCATCTCCCTACCATACCTCCATGCCAAGAAAGTAATGCATGAGCCCCAGGTCCTTCATCTCAAACTCTCTTGCAAGGTCCTCCTTGAAATATTTGATGAGATTCTCATCACCTATCAGTATGAGATCATCTACATAAAGTACAATGATCAACAACTTACCTTTCACCACTATGTGATATAGGTTCGCATCCACTTCACTCTTCATGAAGACCAACCTATTGAAGTAGCCATCTATCCTGGTGTACCAAGCACGGGGTGCTTGCTTTAGCCCATACAACACTCTCTTGAGTCGACACACATGTGACTCATGGTCCAAGGTTTCAAAACCTTCTGGATACTCCATATGCACCTCTTCCTTAATCATGCCATTAAGGAAGGCAGTCTTCACATCCAACTGATGGATACTCCAACCCATCTGTGCAAATAGTGCCAAAATAGATCTAATAGATGAGTACCTTGCAACAGGAGCAAAGGTCTCATCATGGTCAATCCCCTCTACTTGTGAAAAACCACGGGACACAAATATGGCCTTATGCTTCTCAACACTACCATCTACAGCTTGCTTTACCTTGTAAAGCCAACTGTAGCTCACAACTGACTTGTCCTCTGGTCTCGGGACCACATCCCAAACATTTTTTCAAACTATGGAGTCATACTCCTCCACCATCGTATCAACCCAAACTAGTTCCTGCACTACTTCCTGAAAGGAATAAGGCTCTGTCACAACACATGCACCCATAAATGTGATGTATCCAATGTACCTCTCTAGTGACCTCCTCTATGTGCACTGAGAAGAGGATGCTTCCACATTCTCCCATGCATAATCCAACAATCTGTCAACCTCTCTAGTGCACTTTCTTTTCTCTCTGGAAGAATCTGCCTCAGTGGATGTCTCCACTCCCAAAACCTCTGCATGTGGCTGCTCCACATCAATCTGAGGCTCCTCAACCTTAGGAACTAAGAGTTCCTCCTCCACATGTAGCTCAAGCTCCCTCTCAAGGGATACTCACATGGCCTTATCCTCATCAAACTTGACATCCCTGTGAACCACTATCATCCAACTGGTTTGCATGTACACCTGATATTTTTGGGGAGTATCAGTTTGACCCCACAAAAATCCCCAACTTTGATGTTGGCCCAAGTTTCTTCCATGCATCTTTGGTCACATGGCAATAAATTGATGACCCAAAAATCCTAAAGTGACCAACATCTTGCCTCTTACTGGAATAAAATTCCTCTGGTGTTTTACTCTCAAGTATCCGATGTGGGCTACAGTTCTGAACATAAATTGTTGTGTTGCATGCCTCAGCCCACAAGTGTAGTGGTAGGCCCTGATCATGAAACATTTCCCTTGTTTCCCCTACTATGCTCTTGTTCTTCCTCTCGATAACCCCATTCTCTTGAGGGTTATCAGGTGCCATCAACTCTCGTTTAATCCCTTCCACTGCACAGAAGTTCTTAAACTTATTGGAGACATATTCTCCATTATTATCACTCTGTAGAGCTTTAACCTTATTTCCTGACTCTTTCTCGACCAATGCTTTGAATTCACAAAACTTTGTGAATGTCTGATCCTTTCTCTGCATGAAAAATATCCAGCATTTACGAGAATAGTCGTCTACAAATATAACATAATACCTGTGTTTGGTCGTGGAGACTGTCGAGAATGGTCCACACACATTTGAATGGAATCTCTCTAAAATAGATTCTGTTCACTTGTCTCTATCTCCAAAGGAAGACTTGGTGTATTTTCCCAAAGTAAAACCCTTGCATGATTCAAATTTCTCAAGTGTACCATTGGGAAGACCGGTAGATATTTGTTTCAATATCTTCAAAGCTCCATGAGGCAAGTGGCCCAAGCGCCTATGCCACAACCCACAAACATCTCGACTCTGCATATTTTCTGCTTTTGAACTCAAAGCAACATACTCCTCTACCTCCATCTTATAGAGATTCTTCACCTGAATCCCTATCTTCTTTACTTTACCCAGGGCTATGTGTCGAAGGAATGCCTTTCCTTCGATAAGATCACATCATAGCCTCTATCCTCAAGCATGGCGACAGATACCAAGTTCTTCGTCAGACAAGGTACATGCATAACACTCTTCAAGGTGAGAGAAGCCCCATGCTCCCTCTGAAAGGTTATAGTGCCAATATCGGTAACACTATGCTCCCATCATCACCCATCCCGATATGCATCTGGAGATCCTTCTCCTCTAGGTCACTGAATAACTCGTTGTTTCTAGTCATGTGGAATGAGGCTCCACTGTCAAGGTACCAAAAACTTCCCACCATTGATGACACCAAGCATGCAATGAGGGAAAAGTCCAATTCGAATTGTGAGGCTAGTGCCTCACCCGCCACTCCTCCTGAGGACTTTTCTTTGGACTTGTTCAATGGACAATTTGTCACAAAATGTCCCATCTTATGACAATGGAAAAATTTCACTTTCAACATGTCCTTCTTCTTAGCTCCATGATAAGAATCTGACTTTCAATGGGAAATTTTACCTTTCCCTTTCCTTGCCTTCATCACTAAGGTACAGTTCTCTTCATCATCAGTCTTTGATGAAGAACCATCCCTGGTGTTTCTCCTAATCTCATCCTCCACCAAATCCGACCGCAGTCTTCCCAATTTGGTAGTTTCTCTCGACCATTGACAAAGTCTTGATAACTATGCCAACTCTTTAGAAGTCCAAGAGGAGAAAGACTCACCATATCTTCCTTGGAAACCACAATCCCAAAAATTACAAGTTCATCACAACATTGAGTGAACTTGGTCAAGTATTTGGAAATGGTCTCACCTTTTTCCATTTTGATTTTGCGAAGCTTATCCCTCAGTGCCAATTTCCTTTGGTCACTGTTGTTTTGATACAGTTCTGTCAATGTTTTTCACATTGCAAACAGGGTTACCTTTCCATGGAGACTCAAGACAATGTGGTCTCGAATTACCTCAAGGATGATTTACCTTGCTTTCGCCACGCACTTCCTCCACTCAGCAAGGTTTCATGTATCAGTCGACGCTAGCTTGTGGACTTCTGGATCAATGAATTCCTTCAAGCCATTATCTTCTATCACAACCTCCATCATATCCCTCCAGGCTATAAAATTTGAGCTGCCATCTAGGGCATACTCAAGCCGCAAACCATGGGATGCCATATGTTGGTTCTAAAGTATGAAATGAAAAATTAAAATTTCATTGTATCTGAGAAACCTAAAACTTCGAACTCACCTCTAGTATACCATTATCTGCTCTGATACCATGTAGAAAAACCTATAGATTCACAAGCTCATGTAATCTACTAAAACTAGAGACAAGAATCTACTTCTACTCTTTACAGTGGAAGCCCATAAACATCGAGAAAACAATAAGTGACAAGAGGAAGATAATTAAATGCACATAACACAAGAAATATTTGGGTAAAGCCTCATCCTAAAACCCCACTATCTGCTTTGTATTAATCTAGAAATTCAAGATGAAATTACAATGTCTGTCCTCACTAGAACAATCCCAGCACTCAACAAATTCAATCTCCGACTCACAGGAAAGCATCAGCTCAACACTTATCTAATTTGTCTGCCCTCCAAGTCCCTATTTCCTTGTGCAATTCCTAGGGATGAATAACCCAATATAAAGGGAATTCAAGGCCCTTCCAACTACACAATCCCTTCTAGTCTCAATTCTTGATTGCATGAACTATGAATTCAACTCAGAAAAAATATAGAATAATTAGTACACTGTCCCTGCACTCTAGTCTGAACTAGGTCTTTCTCGGAATCAACATGCATGAGTTTTTGATGGTGGAATCTTCAGTTAACTAGAGTAGCACTAATTAGGTCACTAGTGTCCCAACTGACTGTTTACTCACTATTAGTTCTTGAAACTAATTGGAACTAATTTAAGTGGACTTAACTCAATAAACTGAGTTAACTAATTACAACTCATTCATAACTCATCCTGAACTCCTATAAGTTAGTGAAAACATATACATGTCTTCTAAAAGACTTCTGATTCGAATTTCCTAAATTAATTAATTTAATTAAATTGAATTAATTATTTTCAAATTGCTATGAGAAAATAATTCTATTTTAATTCACAATTTAATTCAAGGACAAATTAAACTAGAATTTCTTGTTGCCATTTCTCAACATTGTCCTCATGAAACAATTTAGAGCAAAAATTAGTAAAGTTGCATAATTCTCAATTTTCCTTAAATTTTTCAATTAAAAAGCCTTTTAACTTGTGCAAAATTATGATTCTACTATCGTAACATCAATGACTTCAACTTTTGGCTCTAGACAAAAATGCAAAGCTATCTTTATTGGATAGCAAACTCTGATTTCTTTAAATAAAATGTGAACAAGCTTCCCTCTTACTCAGTGATTCATTGCAATCATTATTCACTTGTTTCGAATATGGAGGTTAGGTATATAATCATTTTATGGAAAGAAAATGGTGTCAAACATCTGACATCCATTTAAATGTATAAATAATATGACAATAGATAGTTTTATTTTTTCTAGATCACAACATGGCCAATGATATTTAAACCATATTATTTATTGAAATAAAATTCATATGTGCAAATAATTCCATATGTAGCAACATCAATATTATTCCCCATATTGTCAATATTATTCACCATATTGACAATATATATTTTGAGATATCTCATTCTTGTTTATAGAATAAGTTAATGCATAAACAATTTAAGAATTCCTCTTTACTAAAAAGCATTTTGACAATAAGAATCACTAAGTTATAGATATCAAATGTATATATTTATATTTAAAACAACAATTTAGCAATTCCAATCTTTTCCAAATTTTGTACTAATTAATTAATTAATATTTGTAAAAACATAAATAGATATTAGATACTTTTTATTCCCAACTAAAACCAATATCATCCTAATATTATAAATTGTAAAAATTTCATTCCACACTTTTTTTCCTTTTTCCTTTTTCTTCTTTTTCTTTTTTCTTTCTTTTCTTTTTTTTTTCAGCAAGAAAAAAATGCCTATTTTATATTAAGTTTAAAAACAATACATAATTATGATGGACTAATCGTCCTCATAAACCTTGTGGTATCCACAACATGACTACATGGGGTAGAAAATATTCTACATACATACAACAGAACTGTAATCTACAATTTGCAACAACTATGGAACTATATTCTCTCTGGCATAATTGCAAATATATCACTGAATTTCAAAGAGATGCTATAAGCTCTAAGATGTGTCTCAGGACATTTACATATTCTGAAAATCACTACCATACAATAGACATTCCTCGTGTGTTTTCTTATATAGTAGCTGAAACAAAATTTGTACAAAATTTTAAACAAAAAGAAACAGGGATTTTTATGAACTTATCTGCATTGGAGTTCTTCCTTTTTATAAGGTCTTCAGTGTCCTATCCCGACAGCTTTAGACTTTCTACTTTTGTCTCATCTGCTCCCATTTTCATCATGATATACATATCTTCTTTTGTGGCTAGTAGTCCTTTCTTTGATAAATCATCCACAATTTTGTTATGTGTCATGTTGATGTGCTGAATGGATGGGTTCTGAAAGGAATTCCATATGCTTTTTATCCGTCTCATCCAACCTTGTAGGGAGACTTGTTGGATATTGTTCTTTCCATTAACATGATCTATTAAACATTTGGAATCCCCAAAAATTTGTACTTGAGGGATATCCAAAAACTTAATAAACCATAATAAGCCCCATAGAGCAACAACTTCTGCCTTCATGCTTGTTCCTTCTCCCCCATACCAGTGTATCTAAAACTCTTGTTCTTCTGACATCTTTAAGCAGAAACTGCTCCCACATCTTCCTCCTTGAGCTGCCCCATCAAAAAACCCCACTGGGTAATTGTTGATCTGAAAGTTCCCCTTCTCTTTCTTTTTTTTCCTTGCTATCTACATTCTGATCTGATACAACCCACTGCTCTATGAGATCATATATTATGTTTCCCCCCCTCTAATTGAACCAAAAATCAGTTGGTTCCTACCTTTCCAAATTTCCCAGAAAACAACCAAAGTGAGCAGCCTCCTTCTTTTACTCTAATTGCTCCACCATTTTAAGAACTCCTCTATTTTGTTAAACTGGACGAAATGAATTTGTAGCTTACTGGTGAAATGTTTCCAGATATTAACAGATTTATGACAGTGTAAGAACAGGTGTTCATTATCCTCTAAATTTTGCCTGCACAGATAACATATCCTAGGACCATGGTGGACCGTGGTTCTTCTTTTGTAAGGGCATATTTTGAGATAATAATCTATCACCTCTATTTCTCCTATAATCTTCTTTTTTCCATCCCATGCAATACAGTCCCCTTTGTTGTCATAAAATATCCCTACCTCCTTTAAAGTTTTAACAAACTATAGCCAACCTTGTTTATACTGATCAACAAGATTCAGTTGGGAGGAGTCAAGCCAAATTGGAATGTTGCCATTCCAAGCACTAATCAATTGACTAAGAACAAAAATGCCTCTTCTGTTAAGATTTTGAATCAATTCTACTATCCCTGGTGGACTCTCACCTGCTCCTATAATGCAATATTTTCCCAACAAAATGTTTTTGCTCGATCCAAATAACCATGAGATATTTTGAAATAGTATATTCTTGACCCTTCTAAAGTTGTTCCAAATCTATGAGCCACCTTTTTCCCCTATCGCTCCTTCTCTTAACCAAAAGGAAAACTCCTTATTCTTCATGTATTTAGATCGAATCAGCTTCTCCCATATGCCTTTACTATTGATGCCTCTCCATAATGATTTTAGAATAAGATCCCATCCAAAAAAATTCAAATTTAGAACACCCCAACCTCCCAAAATTTTGGGTCTAGTGATTTTTTTCCAACTTCACTAGATGGTATTTGCAGTTCCCATTTGCGCCAAACCATATATAGCTTGCAATTAATCTATTCAGAAGGTTAATGATCATTTGAGGAATGTGAAACAAGTGTGCCCAGTAAATCCCCAGCTAAGTAAGAACTGACTGTGTGAGGATGATACGTCCTCCCACAGATAAACATCTGTGTTCCCATCCCTTAATCTTCAAATAGAATCTTTCCACCAACCACATCCAATCTGCATTTTTATAGCATCCTGGTTTCAGTCGATACCCCAAATATTTCATGCCCTTGTCTAGGATTTCTGCACTTACTCCAAAACAGTTCTTGATATATGTGATATCGTCCTGGTTACATGAGCCATATAGAATAATGGATTTCTATTCATTTTGAACAAGTCTCGTGGCTATCCCAAACTTCTTTATGATTTGGGAAAGACAAAACCATTTAATCCTGTTTATCATCCCCATCAACAGAATATCATCAACAAAAAAACTATGAGAAACTATGACACGACTATTGATTTTCAGTGCTTCAAATTCTCCAATGGACACAAATTTTTAAATTTTCAAAATTAATCCATCCATCACCATGATAAAAAGAAGAGGGTATCATACACATCCTTGTCTAAGTCCTCTACCAGCAACAAAAAATTTGGATGGGAATCCATTGATTATTACTGCATAGCAAACTATAGACACACACCCCATGATCCATTCAGTCATATTTGAGTTTATGCCAATTTTAAATAATAACAGTCTTAGGTATCCCCAATCTAAGTAATCATAAGTTTTTTTTAAGTCAACCTTCATCATTGTTACATTCATCTTTTTTTACTTAATACTATGCATATATTCATGTACAACTGCCACTGCATCATGGATTATTCTATTATTTAAAAACCCATATTTCTCAGGGTAGATGAATTTAGATAAAGAACCTTTCAGTCTGTTGGCTATGATCTTAGAGATAATCTTATATGTTAGATTACACAGTGATATTGGACGATAATCCGCAAAAGTTTCTATCTTTGATTTCTTTGGGATAAGGGAGATATATGTGGAATTTAGATGAGGATGAATGAAGCCTTTCATCCTAGATTCCTCCACCATTTGTATCAGGTCCTCCTGAAATATGTCTATGAAATGAGCAAAAAATTCTACTATCCATCCATCTGGACCCGGGCTTTTATCTCCTTTCATTGATTTAATTGCTTGGACCAGTTCTTCCTCCTTAACCTCCTTAAACAACTCCGCATTATCCTCTTCATTAAACATTTTAGGATATTCTTCAATTGCCCACGGCTGAGCATCCATATCCTCCACTTCCACTCTATTATATGCATTTTTAAAATATGAAACCACAAGGGCTGTAATATCTGATTGCTTGTTATGACTGTTCCCTTCACCATCCTTTATCTGCCAAATTGAATTTTGTTTTCTTCTGTGGTTTGCAAAGTAGTGAAAGAACTTGGTATTTTTATCTCCTTCCTTGATCCATATTGCTCTGCTTTTCAACCTCCAGGTCGCTTCCCAAATTTGAAGGATTTTCTTTTTCCCTAGTTCTAGAGCATGAATTTTTTCCCTTACTATGGGGGGGAGGATATGGGTAATCATTTGGTTTTGCAGGGATTTTAATTCCTCCTCAATAATAGCCAACTCCCTTCTCAGTTCCTCCTTCTTCTTCCTTTCCCATTTTTTAACCTCTACTTTAAGGAATCGAAGCTTGTTTATAAATCTTTCTGAGCTAGAAAAACCCTCCTTTGTATTTCTTTTTTCCTTCCAGAATGCTCGGATAAGGGAATCAAAATTTGAATCTTCTAGCCAGATTTGATTGAATTTGAAAGGAAAGCCATACCTTGTATCAGAATTATGCCAAAGAAGAGTGATTGGGCGATGGTCTGATACGAAGTTTTCGACAATAGAAGATCTAACATCCCCCATCTTTTCTATCATGTTTTCTTGAACAAGAAATCTATCAAGTCTCTTAGCTATATATTTATTACCACTTCTTCCATTATCCCAAGTGGGAGCAATTTTGGGAGGGCAGACATCTATTAAGTTGTGTGTAAGGATAATTTCTCTTAACTTTTGTGCCATTCTATCTGCCACCCTAAATTGTCCCCACAGTTCTTCTATGCCTAAGGTACAATTAAGATCCCCTGCCAAAATCAGAGAGGGAGCATTTAGAATCCCCGATACCTCCATTGTATCCCAAAACCTTTCCCTCTCTTTGTAGGGGGCATACACATTGAGAATATGCGATCTTTCGGGGATACCTCTGATTTAACCAATCAGGAGAATACCCACCATACATGAAAAAGCCTTTAGGTTTTCCCATCTTGGGTCCCAAAAAACAACAAGACCACCAGATCTACCATTGGCATCAGTTGCCACTATATACCATTTGGGAAGCATCCTCCTAAAATAATCAATTGTTTGGGTAGCAGAGTGCATTGATTCTTGGATGAGAATTATGTTGGATTTAGATGAAATGAAAATATCTCTTAGAGCGAGGAATTTTGGATGGGCCCCCAAACCCCTTATATTTAGTGATAGGATTGAGTTCATTTGAGCCTATTAGAGGGCATGCAAGCTCTAAGTTCCCTGGGAGAGATAGGAGATGAGATGGGAACATCAATGAGAGATGGAAAATTTGTCAGGGTAGTATGTGTTTGATGAGGGAAACCTCTAAAATGTCTGTTGCCTCTGTTGTTTTTACGCCTCACAGTAATATTCCCTGCAGATGTTGGGCTGATTACAGGAGACCCGGATCCCTTTGGCTTATGTATTGTAAGTGATTTAAGGTCAAGAGTTTTCCTTTGTAGGAGGAAATCAAGGTCACTGTCAACAGAGTTAATTGGAGAGGATGTCGGAGAGAATTGAGCAGGTTCCTTTTCTTTATCTTTTGGAGAATTTGGTTGCATCACTGGAGAATTAAGCCTTCAAGCTTGTGTGTATGTGGCATATGAAGTTGATGGGATGTCTATCATAGAATAATGCGACTATAGCGGCATCTGAGGAAAGACTGGAGAAGAAAACATTTGGGGATTTTATCGAAAAGAAGAGTCAGCAGATAAATGGGAACCTGACTGCTCAGACAACGGGGATGAAGAATGAATTTGAATAGGAATAGGAATAGATGCCTTTTTTATAAATCTAGGAGAAGGTTCAAAAAATATTTGATTTGTATGACTAGAATTACCTGAGCCCGAAGTATTTCCGTTGGATTTGTTGGCAAAGCCATGACGAGGAGAAAAGCACTCCGATTTGTTTTCCTTCTACATCCTTTGGTGAACCCCTTTACGCTCCCATGACGACTGCCATCCCCCCCTTGCTTTGGGGAAATTTGCAATTAGATGACCAGTTTGGTGACAGTTGAGGCATCGGAATGGAATTCCCCAGAAATCCAGACGTTGAGTGAGGTTGATGTTTTCCCATTTTAGTTCAATGTGATCTAGGAAAGCCTCACCAAAGTCTTTTTCTATTAGGACCCCTACAATCCTCTTATCCCTAGCTCCTAGACAGCGAGGATCAACGTAAACGAATTTATCGGTGGCATTTCCAATATCAATAAAGACATTCATGGTCCAAAATTCCAATAGTAATCTGGGCAATTTGACCCATATGAGTTTGTTCTTTGGCATTTACTTTAAGGGATTGAAGCCCACATACCAAGCGTACATTTCCGAAAAGCCCTGGTCCTTGACCCACGACCTTTCTGCAATTTTTTTGGGTTCTTCTTCACTCAGAAAGTGAAATCTATAGCATCCTCCCATGAGCTTCACCACCATAGGAACATGGCCCAACAAGATTTTCACTTCTTGGCCAGCCACTGTCTCATCTCGGCTTCATCAATTTCAGAAAAGTACCACCTTCCGACTAATGCTCTCTTCTGAAGACTCGTAATACGATCAAGGAGCACGTCGTGACCAAATGAGAGAATAGGCGCAGGGGCAGTAATTTTTATGGGACGATGTTTTCTACCACCCTTCCTTCCGCCATCTTTTTTCCCCTCAATATTGTTTCGTGGCATCATACCTGCTTCCAACCACAAGTCACGTCCATCCCCCAAGGTTGTTAGCCGAGGGGAATGTGCCACCTGCCTCATCATATTTTGGTTCACGTGGCATTGTGACTCAGCCACCACTGTGGCTTGGATAAATGCTTCATGTAGAGAAGTGTCAGATTCAAATGGGTCCATCCGCCTACGTGGACAACAGAGGTGTCCTTTCTACTTAAAAGCCTTCCTGCCTATCTATGAAACTGGTAGTAATAACGACGGGTCCCATGTCCCAACCATCCTCGGAATCACCACTCTCGGGAAAGTCTACGACACTAGGTCATATATTTGTCAGGCCAGGTACATTCCCATGGGAATATTTCTTGTGCCAACTGTAGGGAATGTCACGCCAGCAATAAAGTACCTCCTGACCTCCAACAGGCACCTCAACTCCCATGCCTAAACTTGCCTGGATTTTTTCGTCAAAAAGAATGTCAACGTCGCCGAATCAGCCACCTACTTTGGAAATCTCCTCGGTATCTTCACTGTCCTAGAACAGTAAAGTTACACGTATAGGTAGCTGGGAAAAACGTCAGGTGAAAGGGACTATGAGGCCGACTGTGGACACTCGTCACCTCCAGCTCGAGCCAAGTAATAGGCGCAGGTTTCTTATGCTAATTAAATGATTCAAAATTTAACCCAAAAAAGCAATTAATCAAAGTCTGATAGGAATGTTGGGTTCTGTTATATTCTTTCCATGTATTTAATAGGGGGTTTGAAGGGCACCCGCAACCCCACTTTATGGGGTCCCTTATGGTAGGTTGGGCGGACCCACCTATGGTTTTGTGCATGATTTTCACACATGTTTTTTGGACACGATGGTTTTCAGTCCATGGTATTGGATGCTTCGCATTGTATAAATATGTATTGTAACATTGAAAGGAACAATAATGAAAAATCAAGCTGGTAGTCCCGGTTTTGGGATCCAGTGGGAAAATCTCTGTGTATATGTGTTTAATGTGTTATGCTCTCGCATTTTTATTTTTCTGTGTTTTAGAATTCATATGCAGGTAATTTATGTATAGGGTTAAAACCTACAAGGAAACCCTCCCCAAAAACCAGGCAAACCCAAAACCATTGTCAAGGTGGTTTAGAGCTCTAGCCCCTCATAATAGCAGATACAGTAACAACCGTGGAAAAACCACCACCTGAAACCTATTCTAATGGAAAAGTACTTACAGGGTCGAGAAATAGAGAATATGTTGCTCCAAACAAACCACCATCGCTCCAGTGTGTGAGTAAGTGGGCCAAAAGGAAAAAGTTGTGTAATAGAGGGACACGCAAACAACATTTG
The DNA here is from genome assembly GCA_031772625.1 of Pinus tabuliformis. Lineage (NCBI taxonomy): Eukaryota > Viridiplantae > Streptophyta > Pinopsida > Pinales > Pinaceae > Pinus > Pinus tabuliformis. Next base: position 346,609,309 of record CM062816.1, read on the forward strand.
GACTCTGGATAAAAGTTTTGGCCTTCATAAAACCGTTGTTCAGGGAGGAAGATTGTGATCGTTGGATAACCTGAAAGAAACCTTCCTAGAGCCCCTATCTAATGTGAAAATGTGAAAACTCTAGAAAGATTAATAAATCTATAGCTTACTACATGACCATTGAAAATTGGATATAATCGCCATAAAATTACAATCTTTAAAGAGATAATTGTTAAATGCCCTAATAAATTCTTTAAAACAGTCTACCAGAGAAATTCAAAAGGGGAAAGACATCAGGATGGAAATTCTTCACAGAAATTCTATACAGAATTTGACCTAATTATCTGTAAAACACCTTTGCTTAAATAAACCCCCTTTTCAATTTTCCCCATCCCAGAAAACTGTCATTTCCTGTGATTAAAAGCTTTAATTCACATGGGGACATACCTTTTCCTTGTTGTGCTACAGCATTATACATTCCAGGCTTGTTTCAAGTTCATGCAAAGCTGAGTAGCCTATTGGCAACCAATACCGTGCCTTCTTTCGTATCGTCACTCTTGGTTCTACTTCTTCACCACCCCTTTCGACCTTATTGACCCTTTGTTTTGTAACATAAAGAGGTAATTTGGACACCGTCAGGTGAGATGGATGGCAGAACAGGAGCCCGCCACCTCACCGAGGACACTGATAAGCTCAGTGGCGAAGTTGTGATGGTTTACACGACATTATCGTTCTTTCAGGTGGAGTATGAGCCGAGGTTCATGACGCTAATTAACAACTCTCTATAAATTATTCTGTAACCTTACATTTATATCTTATATATTAGAAATAACAATTTTCTTTAAAAAAATCCATTTAGAATGTCAAAATAATCATACATTTATAATTCAAAAACAAGGAATCTCCTAGCAAGCCCATTAAAAATGATTCCACATATAAGTGACCAAAAAAGTGAGAAGCCCATTCTACAGTTCAACTGATGCTCCATATAAATGACAAGAGAAAGTGATTTTAATTTCTCTTCCAATTTAATTAAATACCAGAGAATCCTTAAACATAGCATAGTATGAAACTTGAATAGCTATTACAATTACTTATCAATGTTTGGAAATTTCTAGGCATCTCCTCTACATTATAGGCAATTTCGCAAATTTCCACTAGACTTTTCCTATGTGAAATATTTCAAACAAGAAGAGTGATCAATCACATAAATAATCAATACTCTAATTTTTTTACATCCTATCAATCAAAAAAATAAAGCAGAGTAATCATTTTAGTTTTTTTTTTCCCTTTTAATTTGTATTTAGTCACGAATTTCATTTTTTTTAGTGCTTGGGTTGAAAATTTAAATGGGTAATGTATATCTTGTGTTTTGTTATATATATATATATATATATATATATATATATATATATATATATATATATATATATATATATATATATATATATATATATATAGATATATATATATATAATATGATTGATCCTTTTTTTAATAAATTATAAATATTTATTTTTAGTTTTTATTTTCTTTAAAAATTATAGAGATAATATTTATTATAGATAATTATTTTTATTTTTAAATTATATATATATATATATATATATATATTGTTTTCCAAGTAATGTGAGTTCTGATATGACTAGCATGTCTAACTTGTAGCTTGAGTAATCACGACCCAATAACATCTAAGTTGTCAAAATCAATTGGGATCACACCCAACTTGGGTCATACCAACCCTTAGCATGGTTGGAATTTTGCCCACAAGGTTTTGAATTGGTGACCTATTCTACATGGAGTGTCTTAATAGAACAACATGTCATCATCTATTCTATGCCTCGTGGGCAACTCATCTTCCTACATTTCATCTATTTTCACCATCTTCAAATTCATTCCCTAAGCATCAATATTATTATTTTTCTAGATTTGTATTGACATTAAAGCCTCGACCATCATTAGCTTGCATTGCCCCATAACTCACATTGTCTTTTATTTAGTGAATATTTTGTCTTTATTTTAAAAAGGACGCATGTCAACACTAGGTTGAGCACAAAAGAAATTACAAATCTTCCTCATACTAGGCTTTAGAATGGACCTTTCCCCAATTTTTTTTATTAATCAAATTAAAATTAAAATAAATATTTATAGCAATGAAATTGTCTCCAAAGTACTCTGGACATTTGCTATCTAAACATATGTGTCTTCTTCAACCTATAAATCTTCAATAATGTTGTATATGCCATGCTTCTCCTTGTATTTATGACTAATAACATTATTCTTGTTATATATATATCTATATGTCAGGGTTCTCTTTATATTCATCCCTAATAACATTTTTTTATCTCCATATCTATATGTTTATTAGTTTCAACAATATCACATCTTCCATTGCTTTTTAATTTAACAATAATAAAAAACATGAAATCAATTCACGCTCGGGTTTTATTATGTTTATCCACTCCTTATACATATCGATGTTATATAGATACTGCACACAAAAAAGAAGTAGAATAAATTACACTACACGACATACAAACAAGGACTTTACATGCACCAAATCAAAAAATTTCATTTTAGGACCTCCAAACAAATTTACTACTATTATCTAAAATCAAATTCCTTCTCAAATGTATAATCCATATGCATGAATATGACAACATGAATGCAATTCATGATGATTGACAATCTAAATTTATGCATCTTCAACAACATATAAATCATCAATGGTATTGTATATGCCATTGTTCTCCTTGTATTTATGACTAATATAACATTACTACTAGAGTTGTGTTTGTAGATTAATATAAGAAACTTTCATGAACCAAGTCTATATATTAATTTAAGAATAGCATAAGTTTACATTTGCACTTCCAATTTCCTATCATTCAGATATGTAAAAATTTTAATTATTTATTTGAATTTTAACATGATAAAGGAAAGACATATGTCCCAATTATAAAAGTTACCTAGAAGCAAGAACATTATGATTTCTCTTTCACTCAAATTAGGCTACATTTAGATGACATAACATATCACATCTATCTTCATTTATGCTCTTCTTCCATATGCTACCCACTTACCACACTTCCTTTGCAACATCTGGTGTAATTGCTAGTTTTTAGATTTTTATTTTATTTTATTTTAGATATATTAGACATATCATAAAGTAAGTGGTTTGATGTTTATATCATGGCTTGATTCCTTGTTCCTATTGGTGTTTAACAACACTTTAATTTATATGCTTGCACTAGTTCTACCATAATCAAATTTTAAATTATGAAAAACTACATACATCACAAAAATTAAATTATGAAAAATCTTAAAATATAGTAATAATAATAATATATTTTTTAACCTCGGATGTGGGTGCCTCGCCAGGATGTTAATGCGATGGGACAGGAGTGGGGCGAGGTGGGACGACACCTACCTGCCCTGTACCGCATAGTTAATTGCCAAACGAAGGAAGAACCTCGGCATAAGGGGATCGCAGGGTTCACTTGCTTCACCTCAAGCGGCTCTGATCCTCCCAGCCTGTCATCCGATATGTTCATCGCCTCCGCACGCTCTGGAATGCATCGGACCTCGGCTCTCTTCAATGCCATAGTAATGGTGGGTGCTATTCGAGGCAGGAAGGAGGGTGATAAATTTAGGCTCAGCCATGGGATGGCTATGGAACCTTTGTTGATATGTTGATCTGGTTATAGTCTGTATGGTGCTGGCTCTAGCGGTTTGAAAGGGGTGACTAAGCTCGAGATAGGCTCTGGCAGTCCTAAGGAGCTGCATCCGTCAATTCCTTGGTTTCTCTCTAGGGCCTTTGGTCCTCGTTTGGATGACTATCTGATCAGCCCGTGCTCTGCCATCGTGGGTGCTCAACCTTGTTTTCACAGTGTCACTGTTGTTTTCGCTATGCCCCGTCTTCGCCATAGAATGAGGTGCCGCAGGGGAACTCCTCGGCGTGCGCCCTCCAACCCGTCATCCAATTCTCCCTCCCTCTCTAGTGATTTCATAGCTAGCCATTACCCTCGCACTCGCAGTGGGAGAGGGCATCTTCATCTGCCCAGCCATTACCCTGAGCCTCATTCTCCAGACTCCTCATCTTCTCCCTCATTTGGCTCTGTGATTTTCACCTTCAATTGCTCTCTGAATCATCCAAGGATTACAGCTCACATCTCGGTGTTCTTTCATGAGGAAGACCAGGTGGGAGAGTCTAGCTCTCATCAGGAGGGCCTTAGTTTTGTCTCCGCGCCGAACCCGTCTTCTTTGCAGGCTCCGGAGGTTCAAGCTCACACTGCTCTGGAGGTGGTGATGGCGTCAGTGGATCCTGGCCCTTCTGGAACTGATGCTGCTCGTGCAAGGGATCTGCATGATTTGGTTGGTGCAGAATTGTGGAATAACCTCCAGATGATTAATTCGCTCTCTGCTGCCTTTATTTCATGTCATGCGGCCCATAATAGCAGGCAGATTCTTGTTCAAGCTGATAAGTGGGTTCACCTCTGCAAGTTATGGTTCAAAATGCAAGTTTCTGTGAATTTTTGTAAGTTTTGTAATATCAAGAAGGTCAACATTTGTTCCCCGACGTGGGATTTGATAACTGATTCTCAACCAAGGTCAATGTCATGGGCAATGTTTCTGATATTCTCTGCCTCTCCTTCAGGGCAGATGTTTTGACTTCGGTCCAGATGTAATTTTACCCCTTTTATGTTAATAGAGTAATTTTATTTAGAAAATATATATATATATATATATATATATATATATATATATATATATATATATATATATGATATATTTTAAGATAGGCCAAAATATTTGAACATCAAAATATTTGCCTAAAATTAGAGTTAGTTTACTAAACTAAATAAAAATCGCCACAAAACTTTCTATTTTTTTTTTTTTTAATTTCTTCATTTCATTACAACCAAACAAAAATACACATGATGGCTTTCCTTGGTGTGCCACTAGTAAATGAAACCAATGGCAAAGTTTCTTTAGCCTCCACAAACAATATTTATGTCTTTAAAGTTAAAAACTAAAATACTACTCTCTCGTGGCCTCAAGCCAACCGAAGCAACTATTAACCTTACACTAAAAAACCAATAAGAAAAAGTATGAAAAGAAGAGTGCACCGAGTTCATCATCCAATCTTTGGGGAGACTCACTCTTTTATTGTTATAGGTTCTTTGTTGCTCTCTAGTGAGTAGCTTGGATCTGGGCAAAAACCCAAAGGAGCCTCTATGCACTCCAATCATCAATCTAACTCTCAGGTAGTGAGTTGAATAGCATTTAGAATGAGCGGGACCTCCTCCCTCACTGCATTCTTGTCGACTATAATTCGTCCCAAAAGCATCTTGAGATACCAAAATATCTCAATCATGTGCATGTATTTGTTAAACCTCCCTCTTGTGTGATCGACATCCTATATCTAGTCTAGAAATTCACCATTTACTTCCATGTCTAAAAAGCATTCCTGCTTTCTAACAATTTGTTTCTCAACCTAGGAAATTTTCTCCTATATCTACAATGGTGTATTCTTTCTGTAACTTCTAGTTGAGGACTCAAATTGTTGATGGGAATGAATAAGACCCATCTCTCTATAATAAGATGATCCCCTTCTTACTCTAGCTCATTTTCTAGGCATGGTATTCTTCAGCCTTTCCCCGGGAGTGGAAGCTTGCTGTAAAGAGAGGGTGATGGAGATGGGGAAGAGAGATTTTGGAAGTGAAAAAAAGCTAGACTCCAAGGGTGAGCCATGAGATTGAACCAAACATAAAGCCCTGTAAAGAGGAAAATGTCCAGGAATTTGAAGAAGAGCTAAAAGAATTGCAGAGGCAAGGGGTCAGTGAGATTGGTGAGCGATGTGGGGAAATCAAAAGAGGGCCTGATGAGGGAGAGAGAGGAGCAACAAATGAGAAAAGGATAAGAAAAAACAAGAGCAATGCCTGCCCAAGAAGGAAACAATTGGGGATAGTCCATACCGATGTTAGAGCAAGAAATTTAACAGGAAATCCCACCCTATTCAACCATGAAACTTGCAAGTGGAATCTAGAGGTCGTGAGGGTCGTATGTGCTCATTAGTATGAAGCATGTGTGCACACAACTCCTCACCAACTCATGTAATTATGCTTTGGTGCTTGGGCTCTTCATTTTCCATCATATATGATGCAATTGCCATGCATATGAATAAACCTAAAAGGATTATAGGTGTTGTGCCTTCAAATCCTCACAATCACCATTTGACTCTAAGTTTTTTTTTTTTTTTTTTTTTTTTTTTTTTTTTTTTTTTTTTTTTTTTTTCAGTTAAGACTAACCTAAGTACTCACAAGGGATTTGAACCGGTGACCTATCGCAAGGAGTGCCTTAACATCGCACCCATTCACCGTCAATCCAAAGCCCTGTGGACACCATTTGACTCTGAGTTGATAACTAGCTTGTTTGGCATTAACCACCTTACACTCCCATAAACTCCACATAATGTTGAATGATGTGCCTTCATAATGAATGACATGTAAGTAAAATTATTACTAGGTAGGGGCACTATGCCTTGCCACTAGTTATAAATCTCGGTAAAGAGACAACCATGCACCCAAGTGTCCCCTTCGTATGAGGGAACTCCCACAATACTTTAATTCCTCATAAAGCATTACATAAAATTAAAATATTACATAAATTAGTGCAAATTCAATGTGTATTAGACAAGTGCATAATATCATAACAACCTACCTACATCATAAGAAAAATGTTAAAATACATTATAAAATTCAAATAAACATTAAAATATGTACCTAAAAATAGAACTATTTTACTAAAATACTTAAAAATAAACCACAAAAACTTTATTCCTTATTTAAATGTAAAACAAATGTATACAAATCCATGTTCAAATATATTGGATATGATAGACTGCCGGTAAAAGAAATACTAAGACCCAATAATCCACTATGCTAGAATGAACATATATTGAAAAACTAATGAAATATATAATGTCACAACATTATATAAATCAACACAAATTCAATATCCATTAGACAACAAATGAAATCTATAATATCACAAAATATTAGATTAACATGAATTCCCAACTACTCCATTTAAAAAAATGAGATATGTGAAGTGATGCAAACTTTGATTATTAAGGTCGTACATGAAAGAATGAAATAGCCGAATTGATGCAAACTTATGGTCATTAGGATATGGCTTAAAAGTAATGCAACTCCAATGTGCATGGGACAAACAATGATTATACAATGTCACAAAATCTTAGATGACAATAGATATGAAATCCATGACTATTTTAAACTGTGATAGGGCTGAAATGAAATGACTCATAAAAAATGATTGGAAAATCGGTGGAAAAAAAGGGTTAAAAGTCACTTCGTTAAATCACTGCATGCATTTAAACATGTTTTGAAATTTCATATAAGTGGAGATGAAATAAAAGAGTAAATGCCTGGCCAGAGTTGATATGTATTAAGTTAGGAAATCATCAACGATATAAAGTTTGGCCTCGGTTCATGATGAAGGCGTATCCATTGTTTTAGATTTTTACGGTCAATGAGTACAGCTACCAAAAACCAATACCGAAAGCAGTCACAAGTTGGCCACGTTTTAGGTGGTAGGAATTTTGGCGATATATAGTGAGACAGTAGAGCGAAATGGGTCACCTAATTTTGTGCAGTTTCCCTGCAAAAAGCTGATAGAAATTACATTTCGGAGCTCATGTTTGGATGATTCATGTTTATAGATAAGGAAGCCTTATTTTCCATGCTATAGATATGCCTAGGGCATGGCCTACCTTCCCAGAATCTGTATCCCACGTCACCTTCCCCTCCGTATGATTACTCATCCCACGTTTTGTCTGGACACACATTTTCAACCATATGACAACTAGGAGCAATTGGATTCTGTACTTGGTATCAAATCCAACTGGTTTGATGGTAACGCAACCCAATATCATAACCCTTTCATTACAGAAATTCTCTTGGTAACGCAACCCAATATACTGGATTTCGTTCCATACCCGATTCGTCTGAGGTCGGTGACAACACCTTTTTCGTATACCTGCAAAAAAGGACCGACCGAGGAAGTCCCATGATGGTTCATACTGATAAAAAGGGGTATGCAACTTGACTATTTGTGCGGTTTTCCTCACTGTATGCACTAAATAATTCTACAGAATTGTGAGCAGAGCACATCAATACTTACTGTCATTAGAACTAAAAGGGTGGAGTGCATGCCATTCTTACTGTCACTAGCATGGGTTGCATACGCTGTAGTCACTCGGGATCTCTTCATTGGTGTAAGTTTCTTTATTTCCTTCTGCACCTTAATTGACCTCACGTCCTATATCAGAAGCCTTCCACTAGGAAACTTCTCTTTTTGTTATAATAATTATTGTCTTTTAATTTCTTATAATAATTCGTCTTTTTATTTCTTTCATTTTCATTTTACAGGTGCCCAATGGTATTGGTTGTGTTATGGGAATGGTCCAGCTTACTGTGTACTTCATTTACAGAAAGTCAAGGCTAATTGTATCACTTGCGTCTACCAACGAACTTTCTCAGACCAAAGAGATAGACATGAATGCAGTGGATGTAACAGTTCAGAAACAAATAGACCTGAATGCAGTGGATCTAACAGATCAGAAAAATATAGAAGCCGAGAAATCAACTTTCGCAATAGTAATTTCAGTAGATCCAACCATTGCAGATTTGGTTAAAGTATATTGAGTCTGGTTTCAAGATAGTGAGTCATTTAATTCTGCATGGACCCGTTTACGTCGTCGTATTGAATGAATTCAAGTCCAAAGAAGGATATTGCCATGGACCCGCATTTTACGTCGCCGTATTGAATGAATTCAAGTCCAAAGAAGGATATTGCATGATCCATGCACTATTTAAAACTACTTAAAACTACTTAGCATTGTTAGGATCAGCCGCTTTGCTACTTAGGCTAATTATTTTGTTAAGTGAATGGAGGCTAAGGCTCCTTCCACTATGTCCAGTCCTTTTAATTGATAAGATGTATAAAATTGCGTTGTCGTGGCAACTTGTACCTATTCCTGAACCGATTCCTTTTGATGGGCTGAATGGCATTGGTTTTTTTGGTGGAGGGTAACTGGTAATAATATTAATTTAATATAATCATGTATTATATTAGTATTCGGTAATTCTTTTGATTGGTAGATTGTAATAGTATAGATTTTAGGATTTAAAATTTAGTATTTTTTTAATGGGTGGCACTAGGGTTTTTTTAATATTTTATCAAAACCAATCATTTTATTAACACAAACATCATTACACTTAATGAGAA